>CM018050.1:12816446-13276167 GCA_008638375.1 Nyssa sinensis
GTTAGGGTTAATTAGATCGCTTGTTTTCTAATTAACTGTGACTAAGGAGAGATAGGAAAATAGTTCTAACAATGAATATTCAAAGTGTGAATTGATATATATTTGCTTCGATGATCAGTTGTAAAATTTCGATGATGGATGTTGACTTAGACCAATGCTTGTTCTTTTGATCGATTTTGATATTTTAATTTGAATTGCTCCTTAGTTATTTTTTTCTTAAAATTATTTTTGTTATACTCAAACCCCCCCATCCTTGTTCATGTAGCATAAAACTAGGCTAGACACTCTCCGTGGGAACGATCCTTACTTCCACTATTACATATATATTTTTTTAGGAGTATAAGTTTTATTTTTGGTTGCCTGCAATAGCACACCAATGGATGAATAAAAAAGGACCAAAATATGAATGCCATGCACACACATCACTTCATATATTACATTTGCACTACATACCCTCTAAACCTCGGACGGTTAGTAGCCCTCGCCCCTGTATGCTCACTTAGCTTGACTGGTGTTGCCAGTGATGACCCTCTATTCCTTGATTAAATACCGCTTGACCAGAAACGCTACACTCTAGCAGCCTTATGATGGTATATAAGAAGGCAATGCGGTACCATATGGCCATAGTCATTACAATCTAATGGCTGTGGGACATATATAGCAAGTCTTGTCATAAGGGAGCCTTCAAACCTTTACCTAATTGAAGCATCTTGCATATAATCTACCCAAGATTCATGATTGAGGACTTTAAACCCAATTTTGGAAAGACACACATGGACTTTTTGTGCAATTTTGCTAAGTCAAAAAAATTCAGGAAGGTTAGAAAAATACCCCTCTCTATTGGCCGATCGGCATAGAGGTTGAAGCCTCTGTATGTCTATCAGCACAAGGTTAGAAAAATACCCCTCTCTATTGGCCGATCGGCATAGAGGTTGAAGCCTCTGTATGTCTATCAGCACACAGAGTGCTCTCCTCCTGCTCTGCAATATTTTTTCCAGTTTTTTGAATTTTTTCAAAAAATTCTAATTTTTTTCCTAAAAAACCAATTTTGCAAACTACAACGGGACTGCAAATAAGACCTTCTTGGATTTTTCTTGACCTCAAACAAGTTAATAACACAAGTGTTTGCCAAAAGCAGGTATCCACAACTGTCATTGAAATGGGCTAGCCAAGGCCGACAAAATAACTTTCAAAATTAACTTTTTGGGCTTGTGTCTCATCACACAATTAGAATCAACTTGATTTCTAGTCATGTATCACGCTTTATGGTTTGATTCTAGTAAAGGTCCGGGTCATCTTTGTTAGGATTTGAATCTTTTGGGAATCATTCCCTCAAGATCTAAAAATCACTATCATTCGAGACCTTTTTGGATTTTTCTTGACCTCAAACAAGTTAATAACACAAGTGTTTGCCAAAAGCAAGTACCCACAACTGGCATTGAAATGGGCTAGCCAAGGCCGACAAAATAACTTTCAAAATTAACTTTTTGGGCTTGTTTCTTATCACACAATTAGAATCAACTTGATTTCTAGTCATGTATCACACTTTATGGTTTGATTCTAGTAAAGGTCTGGGTCATCTTTATTAGGATTTGAATCTTTGGGAATCTTTTCCTCAAGATCTAAAAATCACTTTCATTCAAGTCCCCTACTATGCTAGAATTTAGAGGCTAGGTATGACTTCTAAGATTTTACAATTTGGATTCTTTAGTTGTCTTAGGAATTAAGTCAGGCTCCAATCTGTAGGCCCCCTTTCTATTCCTTCCTTTCATGACAACCATTCGAGATAGGTTTTTAATTCCTTTTCAAGAGTCACATCTCTTTAGGATCTTCATCTCGTCAATCAAGGTTCATCTTGACCACTTCATTTAAGTCTAATCCATTCTGCTCCTTTTCGAATTGTGTCTTCCCAATCTTTAGGAATTCTTTCCTCGTTCAAGTGAACCATTCCATCCTCTTAGGACTTAGGGTCTACCTAGGCATTATGCCCCTACCCTTTTTCAAAAAAAAAAGGGGTTTCAAAAATTCAAATTTCAAAATTCACTGATCATTTGTACTTCCTCTTCTACTAAGGAATGATCTTGTTTTCCATTTAGATTGTAGTTTATCCTACTTGAAGTTTTGAAATCAAAAAACTCTTTGGATTATTGGCTTGGATTCAAACTCCTCTGCACTCATTTGGCAATCAAAAATTCATTATGGTCTCCTTCTCCACTGTACCCATTAATCCTTCAAAGTTTAAACCGAGAACCATGGCATCAAAATCAAGTTAATCACTACATCTTGTCATTGTGGATCAGGACCAATTACTCCAAGTTTTGACCAAAATTATAAAAGACATGGCCGATTATAGGGATGAAACATATAGACTCTCCCAAACAATCCAAGAACTATTATAGCAATGGTTACCACCACCTCCACCATTCCTAACAGGGCCCAACAATGCTCCTAATAACTAACCACCTTTACCTCCTTATAATCATCTCTCAAAGAATCAGTTGGCCCAAGATGCAGCCACATATGATCAGTTTAATTAAGCAGAACAAAATAGGCCCCAAAATGAAGTCAAACCTCAAAAGAAGCCCAACACCAATGAAGAGGTACTTCTCAAAAGGCTTGAAAAGATGGAAGCCCTTATATGAAAATCCAACTACGGAGACGACATGATTGATATCCACAAACTCTCCCTATATCCAAAGATTCGTTTGCCCTACAAGTTCAAAATGCCAAACTTAGACAAATTCAATGGGACCACATGCCAAATGACTCGTCTCAAGCTCTATATTTGGGCCATTCAACCACTAGGGGCTACAACTGAAATGATGGCTCAAATGTTCCACCAAACCCTCATTAGGGCAGCTCTCCATTAGCTTTTAGACTTGGAAGAGCCCACATCCAAAGTCTGGGAACAACTCTGCAATACCTTTATGAAATAGTACAAGTACAATAATAAGTTGGACATCACACTCAAGGACCTTAAGACCACCAAGAAAATACCTAAGGAGACTATTAACTTTCATCACTCGATGGAGGGCCAAAGAAGCCCAAATAGTCAACGAGCCCAGTAAAGCCAAACAAGTACAAATAGTGAATAAGAACTTGCTTCCTATCTATTGTGAATCATTGTTTGCCCACTAGTTTGAGACTTTCAAAGCTCTTATAGGGGCTGGAATCCAAATCAATGATGCAATCAATGATGGAACATTAAGGAAGCCTGCACAAAACATCAAGCCCAATAAATCATAGATTTCAGTCAATGCTTTAAATCCACAACAACCTTTCTCTTGGCTTATCAATTCAGCTATCTTATCACCACCAAATTCATCTCAAAGACGTCCATCATGGTCATTCTCATAACTCCCTGCATCATTGAGCGAAGCTTTTCTAAAGCTCTATAAAAAATGACATCTCCAACCTTTGGATCCTCGGCCCACTCCAAACCCAATACCCAAGAGTTTTGATTTAAACGAGCATTGTGCCTAACATGAATGTGCGGGCCACTCCATTGATCATTGCACCATATTGAGTCAAATTATCTAAGATTTGATTGTTGAACATTCTATTGGGCCTCATTTTTCAAGGATCAACCAAGATTAGCCCACAATCAAGAATGAAGAGCTTTCCAAGCCAAAGATCATTCTTTTAGTCTTCATAGATAATTTCTATCAGTCTTTTCTCATATTTCAATAAAGATTCTTTTAGAGAATTTTTAATAAAATGTTTGCGTGATTTTCTTGGATTCATCAAGAAAATGAACACCATCAAATTCATAATAAGATTGTATCTTTGAATTTGAGCATCATAAAACTTCATCAATCATCTTGATTTTCTCATTTTTCACCAATTCATCCATTTATCTCAAGGGAATTTTGTTGATTCACTCATCATCTAAAGAAGATAATGACCATGACCTTAAACAGACATCAACATCTAGAGTCTTGAGAATGTGACTATTTCCTAAAAGGAAGTAATTCCAAGGATAAGAGGCCATCACTTGGCAAACCAGATATATCTTATCACCCATATCAAGATATCCACTTGCAAGCCTATTTATTGGCCTTTCTTTCTTAAACCCATCTACCAAACCTTGGGGAGAACCTACTATGTGTACACTCTCATAATGCCATCATAAAAAAATTGAAAACAAGAGAGAAGAAAAACCTTTGCCTTATCAAAAGCAAAACATTTCCAAGCAAGGAAGTGAGAAACGATCACAAAGAAGACTCAAAAGTAAAGAAAAAAAAATCTTTGTCTTATTGAATGAAAACATTTCCAAGCAAGGAAGTGACAAAAAAACTATCAAGGAAGAGTAAAAAAATCAAAGAAAATAAAATATTTGCCTCATCAAAAGAAGCATTTTTTTAAGCAAGGAATCAAGAAATCAATCAATCAAGCCTTGAATAGCTCAAAGAGTTTCAAGAAAGCAATGAACTACGTTAGACTTAATTCTCCAAAAAATACATAATGTAGGCAGCCTAATAAATCACTTTAGGCTTAGTCATGAAGGTTATGCTAAGAAAGGACATGCACATCAGGGTTATGCGCATTAAATTTCTTCCTAATCAAGGAGATGCACACAGTGACTTGGTATCATGAACACGGGGTTTTTCTTGTTCTTATATACCTTTCATTTCATAAACCTTACCCTGGCCTACGTTTCATCCTTAATATTAAGACCACCTTGAGGTCTTGCTTGTTGAAGGGAATTGCCACATTTCAACTAAGTGCTCTTTCATAGGATCCTGCAAAAATGGATGGATCATGTAGCAAACAATTTCAGATAAGAGACTTTTACTTTACCTGTTTGCACCACATTTCTTCTTCTTTCTTCACCCACTTTTCAGAGTAACTTATTAAAGGCCTCCATACCTACCTATTTGCACCAAATTGCTTTCTTACTTTCTGAAGCAAATTGTTCTTATTTCACAAGGGGCTTCCTTATGCCTTGTTCATTCTAAAAGTAACTCATACTCTTACAGGTCATGAAATTTTCCCTATTCAAGGGGCTCCTTCATGCCAATATAAGGACCTTTTTTCCATCTAAAAGGTTCTATTTCACCTTTGCCTTGCCAAAGTCTCACTCTCGTTAGGACTTTCGTACCAGAGTCTTAGTCCAAGTAGGACTCTTCTTGATAGAGTCCTATTCCCATTAGGACTCTCCCGCTAGAGGCGCTAGTCCAAGTAAGACTTTTCTTGAAAGAGTCATATTCTCATTAGGACTCTCTTGTTAGAGTCTTAGTCCAAGTAGGACTTTCTTCGAAAGAGTCTCACTCTTGTTAGGACTCTCTTATTAGAGTCTTACATCTAGTAAGACTCTTTTTGTCAGAATTTCACCTTGGTCAGGACTCTTATGCCTATCGGAAGGGTGTTTCGATAATTTTGGCACCATTTTGCCTTTGTAGGACATTTTGGTAATTTTGGCATACTCCTACCCTCACTAGGACTTCCTAGTCACTTGAGGGACATTTTCATAATTCGCATATCATTTTACCCATCTCGGGGTATTTTGATAATTTTAGTCCCTTTTATGACAAATTAGGGGTAATTTGGTCATTTCACATGTCATGTAGAAATTAGAGATTCTCTACCAAATTGGGGGCAATTTGGTAATCTTAAGTATAGTTGTCTATTTAGGCATAATTAGGACTTTCCATTTTTAGGGTTTCCATAAATCAGGGTTGCTTGATATTTCCTTAAAAGAAGATACATTGAACCTAAACGTTTTCATTTTAGAGTTTATTTTCAATTAAATTCTATTTCATTTTTATCTCATTGGTTCTTATATTTTCATAATTATTTATTAATTCATTTATTTAGGATAATCATTCCTTAGGATAATTATTAGATTTTTATTTATTTAATTAGATAATAATCACTCAAGACATGATCCTAGCCCTCCATTTTAGGGTTTCATTTTAGGCCATTGGATCGAATATTCATATTTTGCCTATAAATATAGCCTCTTGGCCATTACTTTTGAACACACAATTTTCATAGCTTTACACTGTAATACCCCGACCCGAATTAGGGACTATTAAGCTGTTGTGTTGAAATTAGAAATCGACGCCTTTAGTAACGAGGTCGGTGTCAACCCCGACGTGCGAACTTTTAAGTAAATGTCCTGAAAAGTCAGGACGACTGTACATCACTTTCGTTGCAATCACCAACATGTCGATTCTGTGATAATTATATTTTCACGTCAAACTACCGATTGTTGATACGAGTATGAGAATTGGGCACGTGTTACGAGGATACGAAGATTAGTACTAAGATGATACATTTAAGAAAATAATTAATTTTTTTTAAAGTAATTAATTATTTTAAATATTATTGTAACAACTAATATATATAATTAAATGCAGAAATATATATATACTATATAAATGATTATAACCTTAAATATATATATATATATATATAATTATACATGAATATATATATATATATATATATATGAGTGTGTGTATGCATGCATGCATGTATGTTAAAATATGAAATGTATGGGATAAAAGGGCATGCTATTGTCCAAAGTGTACAAAGGTGAGTGTGTGTCAAAGAGAGGTGTGTGTATTATCCAAGGTGTATTAGGGGTTAAACCATGTATATATATATATATATATATATATATATATATATAAAAGTCAAACACCACACGCACACACAACCAGCCACTCAATTGCCTGCCCAACAGTGGAATTCAGACCCACTCATGAAGAAGCCTGAAATTGGCTAACCCAAATGGAGGGGCAATCAGAATTGCCATGATTCACATCTCCATATACACATTTGCATGGTGCTTGTACACACACACACACAGCCATAGAGAAAGAGAGAAAGAGTTCTGGGCATTCAGAAGGATAGAAGGGAGGTCTCGGAGGAAGAAGGAAAGAGAGAGAAAGCCACTGTTAGAGGTAAAACACAAAAACTATCATTTTCACTTCTCTCTAGAAAATTTTGCTATGCATGAACTGTTTTAGCTTCTAGATTTTATATATATGATGTTTAACGTAGATAAACGTGATTAAGCATGAAATCAAAGCTTGAAAACACTTAGAAAACACCAAACCCATGAAAACCGCCATTGATGGACCTTGCTAAAAGCAGGTCTGAAATCATGTGAACAAAACTTTGTTTGGATTATTGGAACCTCAACTAGACTCTAAGAGAATGTTAAAAACACTTAACCGCGATCAAGAAACCTAAGAATAACCCTCCAAAAATGGAGTTACAGTTTCGGGTTTCCAAAACAAACCCCACAAACTCGCGACTAAACCCACTATTATGAATGGGAACGGGATCCCCATGAAGATGGGATCACAACAGAACAAACCCCATCGAGTTTGGCTAAAAAATGGGCATATACGACCGAGACACAGTTTGGATTATCCAGTCTAAAACCGAACATATGAAGAGGTTTTAAAGTCTAAAATGAATGCCAAACTGGTCGTTTATACCTTAGAATCGATTTGGGACCAAAATAGAGGGATTTAGTTGAGTGAGAATCCACGAAATAGAAGAAACATGGAAACTGTAACTAGGGTTACAGTGGGTTGAAGGTGAAAGAGACGACCCTGAGTCGACTCGCAAATCGTTTAAAACGGTGGGTGGACTCGGGACACGTGGCAGCGTTTAAAACTGCCACCGAATTAAAACGACGGCGTCGCTTTGGGCCTATTACATATATATATATAAACGGTTTAAGTTTTAAAAAGAAAAGGGGGGGATCTCGGTCAGTGGGGTTCGAACCCCTGACCTCACGCGCCCACGCGCATTCCTTCCACTCGGCCACGCACTCGCGTGTGCCATATATGCGAATGAAATATATATATAATATATATATAATAAATCAGAAAAAATAAAAGTGCATTTTGCACCTGGTGGGACTCGAACTCGGGTATATGGGGAGGGAGGTGACACGCTGGCCAGCGTGCCACCCTATTCAACCTGTCACTTATTCCCCTTTAAAAATATATATATACTACATTATAATTTAATTTAATTAAATAAAATTAATTAAATTAAATACTTTGAAATGGCCCGTTGTCCAAAAATTATAAGTTATATATGTAATCTTACTATCTCGGACCTCCTGAGTCCATTGGTGAGGTCCTGAACATGAGATGAGGTCCCGAAAAATTAAAACCCCTAAAAATGTCAAAATGACCAAAATGCCCCTGCCCCATAAATAAGTCAAATGAAGTCCAAATAAAATAATTAAACAATGGATTCTAACTATTTCAAACATTCTGAATCTAATGGAAGGGTCCATTTCACGAGGCAAGGACTCTGAAAAATTTAGACACATTAAGGTATAAATTACCAAAATACCCCTAACATGTCCTAAGCCGAATTAAATTCTAAGAAAGCCTAAATTGACTTTCTTCGACGCTCCGGAACTCAATGATAGAGTCTATTCGACCAAAAGAAATGTCTAAAATAAAAATACATAAAATTTGATGAATAGCATCTGTCAGATGACTATAAATTAAAGTAATGCCAAAGTACTAATCTACGGCATATACGAGGACATGACAATACATCAACCTGAGAATAAAATTTCTAACTCATGAATTGATCTTAGGTGATAATTATGGAAGAACAATGACCCAAGTACACGATCATGACCAAGGCCCAAAGGGCCAAGGACCCAAAGCAACAGGCCTTCATGCAAGAACTATTGCATCGTCAGAGAGTGATCGACAGGTTCGTCAGGATAGCCAAGGCGACAGAAGTCGTCTCGGTGAGCCCCTTCATTTTCAAATCACCCACCAAGGCAATGGTGGCAGAAGCTAAGAAAAAGAAGGAGGAAAAAAGGAAATTGGAAGAGGAAAGAGAGAACACGGAAACCCTAGCCGAATGGCGTCGCAGGTAATATTATTATCATTAAGTACATAAGTTACTAGATCTATAATACAGCTATAAGTCGGACCGGTATAAGAATTTAGGCTTCTCACAGTCTACACTTAGTGAGTTATGAAGTTAATTTAGCACATATGAAATTTATGGAATCTTCATAAATCTTGATAGGCTAAGGAAAGAGAAAGGTAAAGGGAAGGCGCCTCTGTAGAGCTAACCCTAAAGGACCGAGGTGAGTAATCTTGCATTTGAAGTGGAGGCTTTAACTCCACGGATTTCAACGGATGTTTTTAAGTTCAAAATATTTACCGCATTGATATATCAAATTCAGTATTCATGATTTCTGTTTTCTTAATTATTCTGCCATGACATGCTTCATGATTGTTTACATATTATATCCGTAAATGTTTCCTTTTCAAAATAGTTAGCATGTTTGATTTCCTCAAACATTCTGAATTTGATTACTGCAAGTATTGAAGCATCACTGCAAGAGTTATACGTCACATGTTTTAAATACTCATAAAAGGCTTTTTTATAAAAGTCATATGACAAACGTTTTGCAAGATAAATAATAAGCACATAGGTAGTGTTGTGAGTTGTACGGAACTCAACGGACCTATCATGTGCATCATCATATAGGTAGTGAGTAGGGTCGTACTGAACCCCGCGGATCTATCATGTGAAATGCTCGGTAGTAGGAACTAATCCCCCAGGCAAATGAGATATCTCCACGTATACGTAAAACGGGAGTCTGGTTCGAAACAGATTCCACCTAATTAAAGAGAAAATATGACATACGATTTTGGAAATGGAAGCAGGTTTTACCCCCATTTTCACTATGCATGTTTACATGATTTTAAGTTACATGTTCCGAAATACACATGATCTTTTATGGAAATACATGTTCTAGCTTGAATACCTTGAATGTTTCAAAGCTATACATTTTAAGAATGCATGTTCTCTATGTTCAAGTATACGACCAATTGGTAGTTGAGTATTTTATAAACTCTCATGTACGAAACCTCTACCAATTGAAAACCCATGACAAATGTAGGAATTACTCATTGTCTTTTCGAAGCTCACCCCACTCCCTAACATTTTTCAGGTGATGATCAAGGTTGGACACTTACTCAATTTGGGGAGCAATGAATGGCAACTCCAATAGGTCCTTGGAGATATTTTGGTAGTAGTAGGACCCATCACTAGTTAAGCTTTTGTAGTTGTAATTTTTGGACAATGATCTACTTAAGCCCGAGGGGCACATGGATATGTACTATGTAAAAACCTTTAGTTAATATTATTATGCTCTGATTATTATATTTATGTGTACCGCTATGAAGAGCGGCAGTATCAGACGGATATGCGGCAGATGTTTTATTCTAAAAGAAAAGAAAAAAGTTTTTCACGCTTCCGCAATCACAGGTCGCATCGCTGTCTGATATTGTTGGTTATGTATGAGCCTTGTCTCGAGGCCTTCGGGTCTCGGGGCGGCGGTCGCGATCCGGTAATCCGCATAGGGTGGGTTTCGGGTCATGACATACACTATTGGTATAGCTCTAGAGTTCTCTCTACAAGAACTCTCTCTCTCTCAAGGTCGAAGCCTTGCCGAAGTAACGGTCTCCCTTCAAAAAGCAAGCCGAAGCGAAGAACGAGCCAAAGTTATGCCCAATTGAAGCCTCCAAATCAGACTTTCCTAGCTGAAGTACTGCTCGACTACCACTATTAAATAAGGTACACATCTCAAAACTTTAATTGTCTCATTTAGATCCGGTTGATCTCACCTCTTTTATCACTCTTGATAAAAGAGGGTAAATAGGAGAACTACGTGAGTCTGATTTCGTTTTCTAAAAGGATACGTAGGATGCCTTTGGGCCCGAGTCAAATCCTTTTTCTGTTTTTTCTGTTCATTTTATTTTTTTATGTAAGATTCTTTGTTATCTATCTTTTCAAGACTTGCATCTCTCTTTCCTATTTTTCATAATGAAATAGCCTTGCAAGTGAATTTTTCATGCCGGTCCATTCGAATTGAACAGGGTAGATGCCTAACACCTTCCCACTCCATATCTTAGCCCCCAAATCCATTTTTCTTTGGTTTTGTAATTTCAGTGCTTTACTTTATTTAATCCATGTCAAGGGATCTTTACAATGTAACTAGAAGACAAAGCGATATAATTTCCATTACTTTTCAGTTTCCTTTTATTTGCATTTTGTTATAATGGGTTTGCTTGTTTCTTGCCCAAAAACAAGCTAACGACTCCTCACTTTTATCTTTTCCATAAGAGGTGTTCCTTCCCACCTTTAGGGAAGGAGACAGTCGGGATCCCTTTAATCCACAAAAAGGATTTTTTTTGGACGTTGGCACCCACACTTGGTATACTTAAATCTCAAAGCCAAAGAAAGTACTATTTCCCAAATATTTACCCTAGAGTTGGAGATGAATAGGGTATTTAGCAAATATTGATAACTTTTACAAATTTTAAAAATGTATGTTAAAAATAGTAGAGAGAGAGAAAGAGAGAAAACACAATGATTTTTAAGAGGTTCAGAAAAGTTCCTATGTCCTCGACTTGAGCATCCCACTTAAGTTTTTCCACTATCTTGATGTCTTTGTAGGTGGAGGTCAAACGTTTATAACAAGAGTTCCTCACTCTTTTTCCATCAAAATGTATCCTTTTTCCTCACTTGGGTAGCACTTACCCACAACTCTCACCGCAATGAGATGATACGAAGTTTGTTTACCAACAAACACTCTCTTTAAGAGTAGATTGGTGCAATAAATCCTCACTCTCTTTGGACAGATCTGGTATAAGCTCAAAGTATTTAAGATGAGTAGAAGTTTTAGATCTAAGTTTTCAATAGTTAGATCAAAAGCCAAGAATATATATAGAAGTGTATACATGTAGAAAGATGGCATAGAATGCCTTAGGGAACCTCTATTTATAGCCCTTAAAAGAATATGGCCCTTGTTATTCAAAAAGAGTCATCCCCCTCCTGCCTTCTCTTTTGTCTATTCAAATTCTAAATCTTGATGTGCTAGATCGACAAATTTAGTTAACTCAATCATAAACCAGTCGACCAAATAGAAGACAGGTCAACTGATTAGGTCAACTAAATTATCCATAGGGTTTAAGATTCAATTGTTCAAGAACAATCAGTTAACTGGTCTTTTGGATTAGTCGACTGAGACCGATGTACATTATTTTATACTTTGAAAAATAATCAACTAATTTAATATTAAGTCGTTTATATTAGATAATGAGTTCAGGAAGTTTTACGAAAAAGGGTCACTCAGTCGACTGGTTTGATCAAAGTCAAAATAAGCTTTAAGAATCAGTCAGCTGGTTCCATGAGCTTGTCGACTGGTTTGGGTTGTGTATGCCTTTTTACTTATTTTTCTGAATGAAATTTTATCAAAACCTTTTGATCTTTCAAAACTTAAAGTATGGCAATGTTTTGTTTTGAAAAGTCATTTGAGATTAGTTCTTAGTTCATCATTTTAAATAGTAAGAACTTACGACTAATGATCAATCTAATCCTAAAGAACTCAAAATCCAAAATAAGGAAAATAAAAAGTCTTCACTTGACTTGTCTTGAATCCTTGGGTTTAAGTATGTCTATTTTCTTAATTCATCATAAGAGCAGTTCACTTGATTTGATTCTTGCCATGAAGTATGTACTTGAGTGGAATCCTTTAGCTCGGTGGACTTTCTCATTTCTTGGTCAGCAATGTTCTTTAACCTAGATGACCTATTTGCATTGTCACTTGACAAAACATTAGACCACGTGGACAATGCCTTGTTATCATCAAAATTACAGAGATGCCCTTGGTTGTAAACCTTTAGAGCTAACAATCTCTCCATTTTTTATGACGACAAAATAATGTCCTTTGTTAAAATACAAATAGTAAATTGAGGACACAATTGATAGAGAATTATTATATTTCATATATGCTCCCCCTATCAACTTGCGAGCTTGAATCCATGCCATAAATGAATAGATTTATGTAATTAGGCATATTTTTTTATTTCTCTCCCTATCAACATGTAATCATTGCATATTTGGGTTAAAGAGTTATATCAAGTTTCCATGCTTTGTTTATGCATTTGAATATTATGATTAAGCATAAAAATCTGTACATAACACATAAGAGAGATATAACAAAAGATTTTTTCTATTCATCTATTGATCTTTTATTATAATGAGCATGAATACAAGTATTTCAAAAACAATACTAGACTAAAATTATAATAAGGATTTTGGAATATAAGAAAATCCTATAAACTTTATTTTCTTCTTCTTCTTCTTATTCTTATTCTTCTCCCCCCTTTTCATCTTCAAAAAGAAATGATCTAAGGTTGTTGAGGTGGTGGAGGCCTGTGCTGGGTGCTCAGGACTTGTTGTAAAGTGTCTTTGACCTCGAGCATTTCAAGCTTGGTCTCGTAGTGCTTCCTCTCATTGTGCTCATAGAAAGAGTCGGCATGGAGCTTGAGAATGTGGATGTCATTCTCTATAGCATATATTACGGGTATTCCGAATAGAGTTTTGGAGAGATTGGATTCAACAGTTCGAATTTATGTTTGGAGATTGTAGTCCATCTCCTAGAGGAAGAATCATAGGTCCGAGCCGGAGGAGGAGGTGGAGTGCTATGGGTGGTAGGGCGAGTACAAAAGTAAGGCTTTTGAGTTTGTTTGGATGAAGGAGTAGGAGCATGAGCAGATTTGGGGACCCATCCTTAGTCAGTGGACTTGTACCCTATAAATTTAAGAGTCTCTTTAGAGGAAATGTCTGTGTGGATAGAGGTGTAGAAGTCAATTTCACCACCAAGGTTGATTTGGTGATGTTTTAAGAGTGTTGTGAGGTGGTTCCATATGGGAGGAATGGATGCCCTATTTCTTCTTGAGGCAATCATTCATATGGTGAAGAATAATATGGGGAAGATTAAATTTTTGGTGGTTTAAGACGCACCAAATGAGAAACACATTTATGTATGAGACAAAGTCTTATCCACCGGCACGTGGGAGAATGTTGTAGGTTATGATGTGGTAGATGATGCGAGACTCAAAAGTGAGTTGTGAGGCTTTTGGTTTGAAGACCTCTGTGATGGTGGAGTCACTGCATATTTGTTGTACAGCCGTAAAGGGATTAAACCCTTCACGCACTACCTAAGTGTTGGTAGTAAACTCTTGGAAGTCGCCTCGGGAATCTGTTGAAGATTTCCTTGAGTGTGTCGAGTTTAAGTAAGATGGGGTGGTAAAAAACGTAAGATGATGCATTGAGACCCTTTGGCATCTCAAAGTGGGCGTAGAACAGTTGAACGAGATGAGTGTATTGAATATTGGAGTATGAGAGGAATTTGGTCCAACTTAAGTAATCAAAGTGAAAACCTATTAGAATGGATTCGGACTCAAGGAATGGTGTGCTAATGGTTTTCCCATACTCAATATGAAAATGTTTGATATCGTCATGGAATTTTTGAACGATGGTGGTGTTGAGAAAGACTTGATGGTCATGGCATGATTTGGTTCGGTGTTCAACGTGCAAATCTCCCCTAGGACGCTTTCTTAAGGATTTGGATGATGGATTTTTGGTTTTGGGAGCCATAGAAGAGAAATTTAGAGATTTGGGGAAGAACTTGAAATGTTTCAAACGATTTGAAAGGGAGAAGTCGATGAGTCTTTGTGAGCGCAAGTTTGAAATGTTTTAAAACTGCTTAGTTTTTATATATTCAACCGAATTAATCGAGAAGTTTTCACCATCAGGCAACTAGTTTTTCATAGCTTTAGGTGGTCGACTAGTTCAATTAGTACATATAATTTTTTCTTTAAAAACTTAATCAGTCGATTGGTTTTCCCATGTAGTCGACTAGTTCTATTCATTAGTAGACTGGTAGGTCGACTGACTTAACCAATGACCAATTTTTTGTTTGGCTACATGACTTTAGTGGACCTTATGGTTGACTGTTCCTATTGATCTTAGCATAAGTGATTTTTATCACTTAGTTACTCAAATATTTTGGGTCAAGCATTCATAATTCTCTTCTAATAAAGCAAAACCTCTCCTCTTGGAGTGGTTTGGTTAATATATCTGCTATGATGGTTTGTATCATTGAATTCAAGAATTACATCTCTATTTTGAACATGATCCCTAAGGAAATGATTTCTAATCTCTATGTGTTTAGTTCTAGAAAGTTGGATTGGGTTTTTACTTATGTTAATTTCACTAGTGTTATCATATTTATTAGAATTAGATTAGAATTAAGCTTAAAGTCTTGAAGTTATTGTTTCATAGATAGAGTTTGAGAACAACAACTCCTGGCTGATACATATTCTGCTTCAGTCATAGATAATGATATGAAATTTTGCTTTTTGCTAAACTAAGACACAAGGAAATGTCTTAGAAATTGACAAGTCTTGTTTGTGTTTTTTCTATCAACTTTGCAACTGAGAAAATCAACATCTAAATATCTTAATATATAAAAGGAAGTGTTTCTAGGATAAAATAGTCCTATATTAGTTGTTCCTAGAAAGTACCTAAAAATTCTTTTTATGTATTTTAGGTGTGATTCTTTAGGACAAGATTGAAATGTTGCACACAAGCCTACATTAAACATAATGTTTGATTTATTTATTGTGAGATGCAAGAGACTTTCAATCGTACCTCTATATTTTTTAATGTCTACATCATTTTCTTTGTCAGTTTTCTGAATTTTGGTGGTAGCACTCAAGGGAGTACTTATGGGTTTTGTTTCTTCCATGCCAAACCTTTTAAGCGATTCTTTAACATATTTAGAATGATTAATAAATGTTTATTCTTTAGATTGTTTAATTTGTAAACCTAAAAAGAAGCTTGATTATCTCACCATACTCATTTCAAATTTATCTTGCATGCACTTAGCGAAGTCCTTGCATAAATCTTCATTTGTTGAGTCGAATATAATGTCATCAACATATATTTTCACAATGAGTATTTCTTTTTCTTTTGTTTTAATAAAAAAAGTGGTATCTATTTTTCCTCTAATATAATCATTTTTGGTGAGAAAACCACTAAGTCTCTCATGCCAAGCTCTAGGAGCTTGCTTCAAACCATATAAGGCTTTGATTAACTTATATACATGGTTTGGTTTTCCATGGTTTTCAAATCCGGGAGGTTGTTCAACATATGTTTTCTCGGAAATGAATCCATTTAAGAATGCACTTTCTTTATCCATTTGGTAGAGTTTAAATCCTTTATGGCATGCAAAGGCAAGTAACATTCTTATGGCTTCTAATCTAGAAACTGGGGCAAAAGTTTCTTCATAATCAAGTGCCCTCTTCTTGGTTATATCCTTGGGCTACTAACCTAACTTTGTTTCTAATTATGTTCCCTTCCTCGTCCTTCTTGTTTCTAAAGACCCACTTAGTTCTAATTACACTTTGATCTCTAGGTCTAGGTACTAAAGTCCATACAATATTTCTTTCAATTTAATTTAATGCCTCTTGCATGGCTAATATCCAAGATTCATCATTTTTAACTTTTTGAATATTTTTAGGTTCAATTTGAGATAAAAATGCTAGATTATTGCATACATTTCTTAATGATGCTCTAGTAGCAACTCTTTAAGTTGATTCATCAATGATTTGGTCTTTCGGGTGATCTTTAATAAACTTTCATTCTTTGGAAGTCTCTAATTCAACATTTTGAGTTACAATTTCATTTTCTATTTGATCCTCATTTTCTTTTTTCTTTTTTTTTCCCTTCTTCAAGATTTTGATGATTTGTACTATCATTTTCTTAAAGTGATTCATTTGTATTTCATCCATATTTTTCTTTGTGATGTGAGGATAAGATTCATCAAACACAGCATGTATAGATTCTTCTAAGGTTAGGGTTCTTTTATTGAAGATTCTATATGTTTTGCTTATGGTAGAGTATCCTAGGAAAATTTCTTCATTGGATTTAGTATCAAACTTTCTCAAATTTTCTTTGTCAATTGTATATAGCATTTACAACTACATACTTGAAAGTAGCTAATGGTTGGATTGTTGTTATTCCAAAGATCTTCAAGAGTTTTATTAAGATTTGGCCTTATACTTACTCTATTTATAACATAACAAGCAATGTTTACTGCTTCGCCCCAAAAGTATTTGGGTAGGTTATGCTCATTAAGCATTGTTCTAGCCATTTCTTTGAGTGGTCTATTTTTGCTCTCAATTACTCCATTTTGTTGAGTGGTCCTATGGGCTAAAAACTTGTGATCAATTCAACATTCATTACATATTTTTCTATAACCTTATTATCAAATTCTTTACCTCTATCACTTCTAATACTATTAATAATGTATCCATTGTCATTTTGGATTCTTTTATATAATTTTGTAAAGGCTTCATGTACCTCATCTTTTTGAGATAGGAATAGTACTCAAGTATATTGTCACATCCCCTAACCCACCCTGTACGGATCGGATGATGCGACCCTACCCAAGGGCCGAAAACAAAGTCAGGCAGTAGTGCAACAAAACAAAATAAATAAAATGATATGATAACGTGAAGACAAATACACAACCATCCAACCAGAGATTCTAAACCTGCTAATTTTTCTTTTAACTTAAACAAACATTCATATTACATAACCATGTCTCCACTAAAGTAGATCACATGTAATATCCCGACCCGGGATACCGGGTCACATGACACGTATTTCGAGAAAAGGAAATTATATATATATATATATAATTAACTAATTATTACATTAATTAATTAATTATAGGAATTGATATATATATATATATATAAATGTATTAATTAAATGTATATATGTATATATATATATATATTAAATAAATGAAATATGAAAAAGATGAAAAGTAAAGAGGTGAACAACGTGAATGTGTGTGTGTGTCGGCTAGTGTGTGTGTGTGTCTTGTATATATATGTGTATATGTATATATATGTATATAATATGTATAAATATCTAGGAAAAATTAAATGCAAAGTTGAAAAAGAAAAAGGTAGAATTTATGGGATAGGAAGTCTATGTAGGGCTAGAGATCAGAGTGTAGAGAGAGAGAGATAGCTGTAGAGAGAGAGAGAGATCATGAAGAGAGAGAGAGGTCGGCTACCTTGCTTTAAAAGCCAAACATGCAAAGCATGTTAATCTCTCACGAAGAAACCAAAAGAAGAGGAAAACTGAGGAGAAGAGAAGAAGGATTAGAGCAAGAAAGAGGAGGAAAACCAACCAAAAAGGTGAGAATGTTCAAAACTGTCAAAATTCTCTCTCTAGAAATTCTCTACATATGAACTGATTTAAAGCTTCCATTATATATATATATATATAATGTTTAGAACACATCCAAACCTTAACAAGCATGAAAATCTAGCTTAAAAACACCTAGGATTGCATGACCCATAAGCCACGGCCATGGATGGACCTTGCTCAAGCAGGTCTGAATCCGTGATGGCTAAACTATGGTTGGAGTTTTGGAACCCCAACTAGACACCAAGGGTGTTTTAAAAACCCATGTATGCGACCACGAAGCTCAAGAAATGGCCACCAAACGTAGGTTGCAGGTTACGAGTTTCACAACCCAACCCTTTAAAACTTGGTCTAAATCAACACTAAGGAATGAAAACTTGATCCCCATGAAGAGGGGATCACAACAAGCCAAAAAGCATGAAAAACCATTGAGAAATGAACCTATACGACCGAGATGACAGTTCGGGTTATCATGGTTTAAACCCAATGTTTTACCCATATTCGAAGCCCTAAAGTAATGCAAAAACATGTATTTAGATGTTAGAAATTGATTAGAAAAGAAAGCAGAGAAAATGGGTGTCCAAAACACCACGAAATTCAAAAGAAAAAAAATTAGGGTTTCGGTGTGAACAGTGTCGATCTCATGGGGAAGACGACACTGTTCGGGTCGGGTCGGGTCGGTCTACGGGTCGGCTACGGATCCGGGTCAAACCGGGTATGGGTTCAATTAAACAGTGACGTTTAAAGGTTTTAAACTTTTAAAATTTTTAACCCTTAGGGTTGACGTCATCATGACGTCAGCATTACGTGGCAGACCGGCTAAACCGGTTGGTTTGCGACTGAACCGGATTGGTTCATTTTAAATTGGACCGAACCCTTTGGTTTATTTAATTAATTAAAAATAAAATAAACCAACACTTTACCTATTTACGGATTGACCCCAATTGTTTTGGGAAATTCTACTGTGGCCCAAATTTTAAGAATTTCGTTCAATTACACCCCTGGAAAAATATTTAAAATAATTAAATAATTATTTAACTATTTTATAATTAAGGTAAAATTACTATTTTACCCTTTTGGCATAAATAGAGCAAACGGAGTCCAAATTAAACATATGAATAGTGTAATTTTATTATTTTGGACATTCTGAGACTAATGGTAGGGTCCGTTTTACGAGACGAGACCCAAAAAATAAAGTCACGTAGGGGGTAAATGACCAAAATACCCATGACCCAAAATTTACAAGTTATTAGTGTATTCTTACTATCTCGGACCTTCTGAGTCCAATGGTGAGGTCCACAACATGAAACGGGGTCCCGAAAAATAAAGACACGTAAAGGGGTAAAAAGACCAAAATACCCCTGGTACCCCTAAAGCCAAAATGAAATCAGAGAAGGTCTAAGTTAACTTTCTTTGACATCCCGGACTCAAAAATGGAGTCCAAATTACGAAATAAAGTACGGAAGGATATGACACGTAAAACGATAAAATGACCATTTTGTCCTTTACATATAAAAGTCGGAATTAAATATTAGGAAAAGCCTGAACCGACTTTCTTGGACACTCCGGACTCAATGGTAGAGTCTATTCGACCAAAAGAGATGTCTAAAATAAAAAGACATAAAATTTGATAAATAAAATCTGTCAGATGACTAAAAAAATGTAAGAAATGCCAAAGTACTAATCTACGGCATATACGAGAACATGAATTATGAAAATACACGACACGTAAATATGTCAAATAAATAACTTTAAATTAAAGTTAATAGAACTCCCAGAAGAGTATAAATTGAAATAAATTCAATTCCTAACACATTAAATTGTGTCATAGGTTAAGAATACGAGTTACGTTAAGTACATATGAATTTATGAAACCATTGTAGGATCTAATACGATTTAAGCATAAGTTAAGGAATATCAAGATGATATTACAATGAATGTGGACTTGATGAGATAATTATGAATTGTTCTTAGGAACTACAAGGAAAGTGGGAAGGCGCATTATTAGCACTAACCCTAAAGAATCAAGGTGAGTAACCCTGTGTTTGAATTGGAGATTTAACTCCATGAATTTGACAAGGTTTTAAGTTTAAAGATATGAAGCATTTGAAATTTCAAATTCAGTATTTACGTGATTCAATTTTTGATTGTTCTATTTTATAACCTCATTGTGACATGCTTAGTGATTGGTTTCTGCAACGGGTTTTTCCTTCAAATACTTTTCAGCATGTCTAGTTAAAAACCAATTATTGTTAAATATTCTGAATTTTCTTATTTCAAGTATACGAATGTTTATTACGAATTTATGAAAAGTATCTATGAAACAAGTCACATGATAAATGTTTTATAAGATGAATGGTGCATAAGCACTTAGACAGGATTCTGAGTTTTCAGTTGCCCTGTAAAATAGGCAGGATTTTGAGTTTTACGGAACTCAATTGCCCTGTAAAATGCCCGGTAGCAGGATCTAATCCCTCAGGCAGATGAGATATCTCCATAGATGAGTAATATGGGACTCCGGTTCGAAACGGATTCCACTAATGGAAGTGATAAGATGACAAATGATTTGAAAATGGAAGCAGGTTTTACCCTCATTTTCAATATGCATATGTTTTGAGTTTTTGTACTCTATTTAAGAAATACATGTTATGTTATATGTTTTGAAGTTCATGAGTGTAAGTTTAGCTTGAATACTTTAAATGTTTCAAAGCTATTGTTTTACGAAATGCAATATGTTTCGAGTTATATACTCTATTTGACAAGTATGAGTTTAGCTTGAATACTTTAAATGTTTCAAAGCTACATGATTTAAGGAATGCATATATTCTGTATTCAAAGTATACGAACAATTGGCGGTGATTATTTACAAACTCTTATGTACTAAACCACTGTTAATTGAAAACCCCATGACAAATACTGGAATTGCTCACAAGCTTAGATTAGCTTACCCGGACTTTGTTCGGACCCCCCCTTTCAGGTAATTAGCAGCAGTCTTGACTTGAGGACGTTGATGATGAATCTGCTGATTTTGGGAAGATATGTTTAAGAAGTTTCTCTTGAGAAACCTATGAAGTCTATTAGTACATTTTGTATTAGTAGATATGTAAGAATATGTATTAAGCCCTTAGGGCAACTGAACATGTATTGTATTAATGTATGAAGTCTTTAAGTTTTTAGTTATACTCTGAATGTGTAACCATGTATGCTATGTATGAAGCAACAGTACCGAACGGATGTGCATAATTCAAAAATGAGAAAAGAAAAGAAAAAGTTTTCACGCTTCCGCAAAACGTATGTTACACATCTATTCGATACTGCTGCATATGCGAGCCTTGTCTCGAGGCCCTCGGGTCTCGGGGCGACGATCGCGATCCGGTAATCCGCAGAGGGTGGGTTTCGGGTCGTGACATCACATATATCTATTCCACAACATTAATACAAAAGATGTGGATGATCCATTTGACTTTACATCTAATTCTTGCTTGCTAAAAGTTTGATTCTAGCTAACTATCTTACAGAAAAAATGATACCAAAGAGTGAAGTTCTAGACACCTTTCACTAGTACAGGTAAGGCTTCCACTCGTCATCATCACCTGAAAATTCATGGATAAAATCCATGTGAACTTTGTGAAAATCTCATGAGTAATTTCAGTACCTTGTCATGAGTTTTCAACTGATAGTGGTTTTAAGCATAAAAGAGTCTATAAAATATCACTATCAATTGTTCACAAGTTCAAATATAGAATACAGGATTATGACACTTAAAACATAAAGTTGAAACAAGAACCATTTCAAAATATTTCAAGTAAAGCATTTCATTTCTCAAATACATAGTAGGAGAATTTAGTTATTTAAATATAATCGTGAGTATAAATCCTTTTATCACAGAACATGAAGATGAAAACCCTTTGTAGCAGAATAGGGGTTTAAAACCTTCTTCCACTACTAAACTTTGCATATTTTCACTTTACATGAGAATCTGTATTGATCTGAACTCTAAGCTTAACAAGAGATCGATATAATTCATGACCTAAACAAGATAGATCTTTAGCCTTCTTATGGATATTACAAAAGTGAGTCCTGAAGTAGCCACTAAACAGGAGTGCTTATCCACTAATTATCTTGCATTACCGGTTCGCAAACAAGAAGCATTTAAAATATTGCTTATCAAATATATGTTTTTCAAGAGCAGTTAAACATAGCTTGAATGAGAAACATTCACTTTCAAAAGAAGATATTTAACACAACTTTGTAATAGAGATAGGCATGCTTGAAATAAGAGTCGCATAAATAGCTTACATTTAAATAAGCACATTTTGCAATTCACGATAGTACTTTCAAAATAGAACAGTAAGTATGCTTAAAAAAGGAATTATGTTTCATAAATCATGAAGTTAAATTCTCCGCTTCAAAGAGTAGGATTACTCACCTTGAGTTTCGAGATTTGTGCTATGGTTGGCTTTTCATTTTCCTTTGTAGCTCCTAAAAATACAATTCACAAAAGCTTATTAATTCCCTATTTAGTTCAAGTTACTTCTTAGTTAGTGTTCTTTGCCTATTTTTAGACTCAGTGGTCACTAAACCCTTAAGATAAGTCTTATTACTTTTAATCGGGTCAAGTCATAGTTAAGTTTGTTTTTAAGGGTATTTAGTAATTTATATTTTCATGTGACCAATTTTTCAATACCTAATTTGACAATATGGACCTCACCATTGGGTCCGGAACATTGAAAAAAGTTTTAATAGGTTCTCTCTAACATTCAACTCACTTCGAACGTCACTAGGTACATATTGGTAGTTATTACATTTTACACGTCTAAATTGGGTCTGGAACGTCAAAACATTTTAGAGTAAACACCCTTTTTATTTTATTTGGACATACATAGCCTTTAATTTAATTAATTTATATATATATATATATATATTATGTGAAATATATTTAGGTACAAGTGGCCTAGTGGACAGGGTGCACGTGTGTGCATGTGAAGTTTAGGGTTCAAATCAGGGGAACTTCGGCTCCCTTTTGTTTTTCTAATTTTTGACAAAACAAATGGCGGTTAAGGAATAAACGATGGATAAGAAATCCTTGTTTCTACGTGGTTTATCAAATTAAGTCCCTATCCTCGTGTCCAAACAGCCCTATTTCAAGTTTAGAAACATTTAAAACATAAGCTAAACGACGTAGTATTGGCATAACCGGTCACCTGCCTGGGTCGGGCTTTGATCTGACCTAAGTTTGTTATTGTTCATTGTTTTCCTTAAGATGATGAACAGTACCTACAAAACCCTAATTTTTTTCAAGCTTATTTATGAGTTTTTAGTGATGGTTTTTCACTATTTTCGGTTCAAAACCATTTATGGAGACTTGATGCACACTTTATCATTCATTTTAGGGATTGAAATGAGCTCAAAAGCTCGGTTGAGCTTCCATGGCTGACCTGAACAGTCACTGTTATCTATCTCATTTTTCTACCAAAGCTAGCATGGTTTGATGGGTTATGATCCTATGGATATGGGGTTTCATAATCCATTCAAGACATCGAGCTTAAAGCTCAATTTGTGAGGTTTGGTTTTAAATCCGGAACTTGTAACTAGATTTTTTTCTCTTGTCTTTGACCTATTGAAACTAATTTTTGTGGTTTTACGATCGTTATAACTCCTACTTTCAGTCCCAACCCTCCAAATTCAGAGGTTCAAACATGGCAGTTTGACCGATTTCTTATTGTTTGGGCACTTCCAGACCCTAGTTTCGATGCTTAAAATTGAAATAATTCTTTAGAGAGAATTTACCTTTCTTCTCTCTCTTTGGTTGCCTTACCTTTCCTTTCAGTCGCAACTGTCACGACCCGAAACCCACCCTATGCGGATCTCGTATCGTGGGGCCGACCCAATGGCCGTCCCTACTTTTTCCATTCTTTTACTAATGATAACAGTAAATAATATAACCATGACATTAAAGTGCGAAAGCTTTATTACAATTATTGTTCAAAGACTAAACTTCAAACTAACAATAAACTGATCCTAAACCACTCTTAGGTGGTGAGTACATGGGAGAGACTTCATTCATTACTCTTATGCTCCTCAACTGTCTCCTTAAGCTCCTGATCTCCTACTATGGTTCTGTAACATTCTCACCTGAAAAATTTAGTAAGGGGTGAGCTACAAACTCAGTAAGTAGAAGCCTATCCCCAACACGGGTGGGAATGGCATAAATGAATACAAGTCAAGGTAACATGATAGCCAGTCATGATAACGATTCCAGTCAACTGTAAAATGCCACAATGGCCAATGAATGACAAGGTACATTAACAGTCAAGGGTAACCAATGAATGACAACGTACAATAATCGTCAAGAGTAACAACGTAGCATGAATATAGAATAGGCTCAATGAATACAATCAATATAAATACTGCCACAATGAAACGATCACAATCAAGTCCAATCAACAAAACCAATCAACATAGAACTATATCAATTAACATGGATGATGCCTTTACTCTGTTCAGGGTTTGGCAGACCCTCGGTCATTTGGGGCCCGGCATACCCCCCATTAACATAAATGCATATAAAATGCCCATTAACCTTACTGCGTAAAAACGTCATAATTGCCATATGTCTTTTTGACCCGTAGGTCCCATAAACTGACCCGTAGGTCCCAGTCAATCAGATAGCATCAGATAGGTAATGTGGCTGAGCACAAAACCCGGCACTTAACATAAATTAAGATTCTATAGTATTCCATATGAATGTACAAAACATGGAACATCATAACATAACATACAGCAAATGGATATCAATGAAATGAATCAATCATGCAACATCAACCAATAGGCATCCACCAGGTAGAGCAATATCCATGGTGGGAAACAATGACAGTGAGTACATATACGAGTACAAGATTGGCAGTAATAGAAAGAACGTGGCTTGGAAACCACGTATCAAAGATAGGAATCCACTTACCTCATCAACGTCTTAATATCCCGTGACTTTCTCCTTTCCTTTTGACTTGCCTATAAATCAATAAACACGTTTCAGCTTTCATATCATTTACCGAATTTATGCCTCGTTACTCTAAATACCTCCCTTACTAATTTATGTTTTACGATTTCCATTTTAAACTTAATTTACCCAAGGGCAACATGGTCATTTACGTGTCTCTACTTTTTGGGTTCTGTTTTCATAATTTGGACTCCACCGTTGAGTCCAGTAGGTTTGAATTAATAAAAATTCACTATTTACTTAACTAAATCGGAGTCCGTTTGACTCACCTTTGGACGTAGGGGCATTTTGGTTATTTTGGCATTCTACGGTTATTTTATTTTTTTTCGGGACTCCGTCTCGTAAAATGGACCTCACCATTAAATTCAGTGGGTCCAAAATAGTAAGTTTTCATTATTCATTCTACAAATTTACGCGTCGAAATTAAATTTGAAATTTATTCATTTAAACCATTTATTTACATTAATTAATCTAGCTAATACATATTAGTATTTGAGCCCAAACAGACCACATGTGCTTTGGTGGCACAGTGGCTAAGCTTCTCACCCTTTCCCCTTTGGTCACAGGTTCAATTCGCTGCCCATACCTTTTTTTCATTTTCTGTTAATACATGTTTCATTTTTTTTTTTTTTTTTTATTTTCCGTTCAAGTTTAAGCCAACCATTGGATAGCTCTCCTTTCTAACCAAACACTATCTAAACTCGAATTTAAAAATTTACCCATGAAGTACAAGTGTTGGGCAGTCATCTGAATGGGTGGGTCGGGTCAAACCCGACCCGGTTTGGCCAAAATAAAATCGAAAAACAGCAGCCGCACAGCAGCCATTTCCAGCGTACAGGTTGTCTTCTTCGTCAACGGCGACTCGCCGGTGACGGGTTTCTTGCGTTTTTCAGCGGGGTTAACACCTAAGAGTTATGGGCAACTCAAATCTACCGTCGGATTTCAAATCGGAGTGCCGGAGCACTCCCAAAATGACCGGAACAGTGGCGCACAAGGGGCTGTGCGGTTTTCCGGCAGCCCCTTTTTTTCTTCCGTTTTTCTCTGTTTTCTCCAACGGTTTCAATCCCGATTTGATTCTAAAATTTCCCTACACCCAAGAGAATCAATTACCCATGATCTAACCCAATTATTTGCAACAAAATCGCCCCACCCGATCAGTTTTTCTCCTCCGTTTTTCACTATTGCGCCCAGTTTAACATTCTGTCCGTTGTTTAATTTTTGTTTTCTCTGATTCAATTCTAACAATTCCAACATCAACTATATCCATTCATAAATCAAATAAATTCCCATGCTTCCCAAAATCTATTTCAAACAATAATTCATGCTTACAATAAAAATAAAATCACATAAGTTGATCTATCTCACCCAATCGCGCGTACAGAGAAATCACTGCTTTCACTTCCGAATCCACTGTCCAGACCCGATTTGTCTTGGCTCGTTTCCTCCTCCACTTCTTTCTCAACTCACGCAAGGTGCCCCTTGACCTATCTCCTCCTTCTTCTTCCTCTTTCTCCTTCCTTTTCTCATCTGTTCTAGCGTCCAGCCGTCCTCTGTTTTTTTTTTTTTTTTTTTCTTCTCTTCTTTCTCTGCTTCTACCACACGGCTGTATATACAACCAAGAGAAACCGCCCCCCCCCCACTCTCTCTCCCCCTTTCTCTCTTCCCTTCTTCCGTTTTTTTTTTGTTCTTTCCAGCTTTGTGCCGTTTCCCCTACTTCCGTCCCCCTTTCGTTGTTTTTTTTTTTGTTTCTTCAGTTACATTATACTCCACACACGTATAATATATATATATATATATAATGTTCTCTTTAAGTTATTTAGCAGTTAATATATATGTATCCATGTTCATTTATGTATGTGTATATATATATATATATATTTATATAATTCCTCTTTTTTATTCCAATTCTTTTCTTTTCTTTTTATTTTCCATTTTGTTTTATTCCCTTTTTAATTTTTAAATTTTTATTTCTTTTATTATTGTTATCCGTTTATCGTGACCTACATCCTTACATTCCCATTATTGAAATTCAATCAAATTTTATTTCGTTATCGTAGCATTAGGCCATGTTGGCTCGGTTACAATGGGTCAGGGTGTTACAGCAACACTGCTGTTTCCCTCCTTTCTCACGTTCCTTGCTCAACCCTCTTTAGGGTTTAATACGTATAGATATATATATGTGTGTGTGTGTGTGTGTCTCTAAAATTTTGCCCCACTGCCTCTATCTCTCTCACCTTACTCTCCTCTAATCCCTTTCTTTCCTCTTGGGCGGTAGCTACAACTATAGCTACAACTGTAGCCTTCCTCTTTCTTTCTTAAATTTCAAGGTAGTCCAACTTAGCCACCCCTTCCTTCCAATCATTTCCTCACACATGCACACACACATCATACACACACACATACACACACTAATACACCTAGGCTGCACACACACGTGCATTGTTCCCTCATCTTGCATGCATATATATACACACACACACATACACACTCTCACATGTATTTTTAATTCGGGTGTGTGTACGTGTATAGGCATACGTGTTTCTCGCACACTATGCCTATCAGTTATATTTATGGGTATTCATGGGTGTATATTTTTTATGCATTTTTTTATATTATTTAATAAATAATTTCATAATCGGTACATTGCACGAAATTACTTAACTTATTGGGTCGAGATGTTACATATAACTTGAATAATCATCAACTATTACAAAGGTATAATATTTTCCTCCTAAACTTGCAACCCTAGTGGGTCCAAATAGATCCAAATGTAAGAGTTGTAGTGGTTTACTTGTTGAAATATCCTTCTTTGTTTTAAAGAGGTTTTCACTTGCTTTCCTAGTTGGCAAGTACCACATACACCATCTTTTACAAATTTAGTTTTGGGTAGACCTCTAGTTAGTTCATGTCTAGACAAGTTAAAAATTAAGTCCATACTTGCATGTCCTAGAGTCTTATGCCATAGCCAACTATTTTCATTTGTGGCTGCAAAGTATTGCACATTTTGTGATGCAATATCATCAAAATTAATGCAATAGATGTTTTTATCTCTATATGCAACAAATAGAATATTTTCATGGTTGCAAGCATATTTAATTCATCATTTATTGGCTTCAAATACAACAACATAACATTTATCTTAGTTGACTATTACTAAGAGATTTATGTTTCAAGCCATCAACTAGAAGCACATTCTCAATAGATAAAGATGAGTTTTTACTTACTTCTCAACCTTCTTAGTTTCTTGAGGGTTGGCCTTAGGTAAACAAGTTCCTTTTGGAACCTAAATCATTCTGCCTTTGTCTTTCATGACTTTTCTAGATTTTCTTGAAGATTATGCATGAATGGTTGCATTAGAACTAGAGGCTCTTACAAAAAAAAAAAAATTTGATAAAACTTTTGCTTGGTATGGGCATTATATCACAAACTCGTTTTATCAAAAACACATTTGTTATGAGATGATCTTATCCAAAATTTCACTTCCCTTAGTAAACTTCTTAATGGTGAAATTTAGATCATTAGTCTTTTTCTTGAGAGATGAGTTTTGTCACGACCCGAAACCCACCCTATGCGGATCTTGTATCGTGGGGCCGACCCAATGGCCATTCCTACTTTTTCCATTTTTTTGTATCAGTATCAATGACCATAATATATATAATGTAAAACTTAAACAGTACATCAGCAGAAGTCTTAATATAAAATATTGCTTGACAACTGAAAAATGTAAATCAACATAAACTTAACATAATGCCACTCTTAGGTGGTGAGTACATGGCAGAAACTATATTCATTTCCATCATATTCCTCAACTGTCCCCCTATGCTCTTGGACTTCTACTGTAGTCCTGCAGCATTCTCACCTGAAAAATAAGTAAGTGGGGTGAGCTAACAAAGCTCAGTAAGTAAAAGCCCATCTTCGACACAGGTTAGGGTAAACATAAAAAAATATAAACTCATAGGGTGAACATGATAGCCAATCTTGAAATCAGTTGCAGTTAAAGGTAAAATGCCACAATAGCAAATGAATAGTAAGTCACAATAAGCAAGCATGAGTAATGGCATAGCATGAACATGGAAAAGCTCAATGCCATCAATCAACATAAGAATACTACCACAATAAATCGATCACAATCAAGTACAATCAATGAGTGAACTGTCAACATAGGATTATTCATAGGGAATGACAACATCTTATGAATCCAATAAACATAAACATATTAGTCAAACGCAAGCGATGCAATTACTCTGTTCAGAGTTTGGCAGACCCTTGGTCTTTTAGGGGCCCGGCATACCCCCCTTAACCTCAATGCATATACAATTCCCTCATAACTCAATGCGTAAAAATTCCCTCATTTTCATATGTCCTATCAATCGACCGTAAGGTCCTGTCAATTGACCTAGAGGTCCTGCATGCCCCTCTTTAACCTCAATACATATAAAATGCCCTCATAACTTAATGCATAAAATGCCATCATTGCCATATGTCATGTCAATCGATCCGGAGGTCCTGTCAATCGCCTTGTAGGTCCTGTCAATTCAGAAAGCATCAGATGGATATTGTGACTGAGTACAAATTCGGCATTCATAATAAATCATGATTATTCGTGATTCCATAAGAAGTGCATGAAAAAGGAATATCTTTCAGTGAACATATACAGTAGGCCTTTCAAGGCGTGGTACAAAGAGTATTATCAATGATATCGTAGTCAATAAATATCCACAAGATAGTACAATATCAAATGTGGAAACCATAACTATGTGGCATGTACAAGAGTACAAAGTTGGTAGTAGTAAAATGAACGTGGCATGGAAGACCACGTGTAAGAGATGGGGGTTTACTTACCTTATCAGTGCGTCCTACTATTCCGTGACTTTTCCTTTTCCCTTTGAGTTCCCTATCATTCAGTAAACATAGTCTTAGTTATAATGTCATTCATCAAATTTCATACTTCATCACCATAAGTATTTTTTTTACTAATTCAAACTCTACTATTGAGTCTGGAATTTCAAAGAAATTTGGTTTAGGCTTTCACAGTTTTCAATTTGGACTTCTATACTAAAAAGGGAAAAATGGTCATTTTATATCTCTCTATTTTTGGGACCTATTTTCACCAAGAAGAATTCATCGTTGAGTCCAGAATGTTTGAAATAATAAAGATTTACTATTTACTTAATTTCATCGGGGTCCGTTTGACTCACATTTGACTCAGAGGCATTTTGGTCATTTAGCCTTTCTATGGGTATTTTATTTTTTAGGACCCCATCTCGTATAACGGACCTCACCATTGGATTCAGAAGGTCCAAAATAATAAATTTAAACTATTCACTTGCTTAATTTGGATACCAAAAATTAATTTAATAGTTGACTAAATTAAATTAATTAATTAATTTAATTAAACATAGTTATAATATATATTATTTGGGTGAGGTAATACCACATGTGCCTTAGTGGCACAGTGATCCATGCCTCATGATTTAGACCCTAGGTCTTGGGGTCAAGTTGTGGGGGCAGCAGCTCTTGCACATGTTTTTTTTTTCTTTAAGCCTTTAACCCAAACAGTGGATTCTAGGGTTAGGATAACCCCATTCCCAAACAAGATCAAATCACATTTCTTAACCTAGGATCCAAACACTCCCAGTCCATCTTAAGTTAAAAACAGTAACCCATGGACATGGTGGTGGGTTGGGTTTTGACCCAACCTGGTGACCCTTTGACCCTGACCTGAGACAGTGATCGTCCCTCACGTTTTTTCGGTCGTTTCTAGTTACCATCTCCGACGCCGGTGACCGAAAAATCGAACCTAGAAGATTTTTTTCTTCATTTTTCTTATTGTTTATTGCTCCTTTTCATTTCTAGATTATTTTAAAGCATATTTAGCACCTCCTAACATGATTTTAAGCATTTAAAACTGAACAAAATAGCCCCAAAGCCCCCATTTTAGTTTTCCAATCATGGGCCATTTCTACCCCATTTCTCAACCGTTTCCTTCGCAGTTTTTTCCTAAATTCCTATTTTTCTTCCTAGATTAATATTCTACTATTATATGCAAGCTTTAAGCAATTCTAAATAAAAGCCAGAATAAATTTACAGAGAAAAAAATGTAAGGCTTACCTTCTGCGCCCCTCCCTTCTGCTTCCTCTCTATTGCTTCCTCTTCCTCTTCTCTTTTTGTTTCTCCTCTTATATTTCTCTCACGTATGCAATACATGCTTTGGCTATATAATAGCCCCTCACCTTTTCGGTTTCCTCTTTTCTCTCTCTCCCTCTTTCTCTCTCTCTCTCTCTCTCTCTTCCTTTTCTCCCGAATTTGTAACCCCCTCTCCCTCCATTATTCTGTCGTTATATGTATTTAACTACATAATACACACTCATATATATATATATACTTATAGCTATATATATATACATTTACATATATACACACATATATATATATCTATATTCCATATATGTATATAACATGATTTTATTTTTATTTCAATATTCGTTCATGGCTTGCTCGAGCATCGCCTGGGCATCATTTATACATTCAAAACTATTGAGATTCCAAAACTATCCATTTTATTCAATATCATAACATACAGCCCTAATGGCTCGGGTTTACATGGGTCGCTCGGTTACAATTCGTGTCGGGGTATTACATTCTACCCCCCTTAAATTGAGTTTTGTCCTTAAAACTTGGATGTTCATAATCTAAGAAACTATATTATCTCCTCAAGTCGATTTCATCATTGTAGTTCCTTTCTTCTTTTGTTTTTTCATAAGTTCCGCCTTAGATTTACTACATGCGTTCAGTTTTGAGATTTGCAATATCACTCATTTAAGCTTCTTTTTTACTATTGGACTTTCTTTGATTACGAGCATTATCATATTTCCCTTTAGCATTTTTAGCATAATATTCCCTTTTGTTTTCATGAACATCTTTTGGTTTGTGCCAGGACAGTTTACTCGTATTCTCCTTGCATTGCAATATTTTTCCCATGTACAGGTGACCTCAATTTATTTTCATTTGTGATTTCTCAATCAAGTGTCCATTCCTTAAAGATTTATCAATCCTCGTTTCATTTCTTATGCTTGTCATCATATTCAATTTTTCATCATATGTTACATTTCTCTCCTGAGTCGTTATTAAACTTTTACAAGTTTATTCTTGCAAGGAACTTATTCAATCATATAGGGAGTTCCTTGTACCTTCTGTGACTTCATATCATCTTTCAAGATTGTTCACATCAATTAGCCATCCCATCATTTTATCATTATATTTGACATTCAAAGTTTATCACAATTATGTCAAGTTTTTCCCACCATAGAAATTCTCTACTTCCTTAGTTTCACAATTTAGTTATTTTTACTTTCTACCTCAATCTTAATTGTCCTCGTAGCTCAAAGAATTATGTATCACTTTATCATAGTCATTGTCTTTACCAGTTTTTTTAGACATTATGCCACAATTTCCATCTCTTTAATTGTTAGATCACGTTAATCCTTAAAAGTCACTCGGAGTCATCAATCATTTATCTTTTGAATAGATTCAGCTAACTCAATAAAGTACAGCCCACAATTGGGTCATATTTTTACCTAGATCAACAGAGTCCATTGAATTTTTCCCAATGAATCATTCATCGCGTGTAAATCTCCTTTTAGAACCATCATATTTCATAATGTTCACTTGATAGTCGAGTTCAATCAGTATTTGCCTCTCAATGATCCATTTGTCTTTACCCTATATGACTCACTCAAGGATCCTCATATTTTTGATATGTCATCAATACATCTAGAGTGCTCAAACTCCTCACGTTACTATTAAGTCTTCCTCAGACCATCTATCACGACCCAAAACCCACCCTCTGCGGATCTCGTATCGCGACCACCACCCTCAGGTCCAGGGACCCTTGGGCGAGGCTCACATAGGCAGCGGTATAGAATAGATGTGCAACATACATTTTGCGGAAGCGTGAAAAACTTTTCTTTTCTTTTCTCATTTTTAAATTATGCACATCCGTCCGATACTGCCGCTCCATACATAGCATAAATGGTAACACATTCAGAGTATAACGAAAACTTAAAGACTTCATACATTAATACAATACATATTCGGTTGCCCTGAGGGCTTATTACATATTCTTACATTGTCTACTAATACAAAACGTACTACTAGTGTTCATAGGTTCTTCAAAAGAAACTGCTTAAACATATCCTTCCAAAACCAGCTAGACTTCATCGTCGTCGTCCTTAAGACCCTGTCTGCTGAATCACCTGAAAGGGGGGTCCGAACAAGGTCCGGGTAAGCTAGTCTAAGCTTGTGAGCAATTCCTAGTATTCGTCATGGGGTTTTCAATTAGCAGTGGTCTAGTACATAAGAGTTTGTAAAATAGTCATCGCCAATTGTTCGTATACTTTGAATACAGAATATATGCATTCCTTAAAACATGTAGCTTTGAAACATTTAAAGTATTCGAGCTAAACTTATACATATGAACTTTAAAACATATAACATATCATGTATTTCTTAAATAGAGTATATAAAACTCAAACATATGCATATTGAAAATGAGAGTAAAAACCTGCTTCCATTTTCAAACCATTTGTCATCTTATCACTTCCATTAGTGGAATCCGTTTCGAACCGGACTCTCATCTTACTTATAAATGGAGATATCTCATGCCTGGGGGATTAGATCTTGCTACCTAGCATTTTACGGGGCAATTGGGTTCCGTACAACCCAAAATCCTGCCTATTTTACAGGGCAACTGAAAACTCAGAATCCTGTCTAAGTGCTTATGCACCATTCATCTTGCATTTAAAATACATTTAGCATATGAGTACATCAAAATAGATATTTCTCGTGGGTACTTTAAACATAACATTCATAACTTCGTGATAAACATTCGTATACTTGAAATAAGCAAATTCAGAATATTTAACAATAATTGCATTTTAACTAGACATGCTGGAAAGTATTTGAAGGAAAAACTGTTGCAGAAACCAATCACTGAGCATGTCACCATGGGTTTATAAAACAGAACAATTAAAAACTAAATCATGTAAATACTGAATTTGGAATTTCAAACATTTCATATCTTTGCATTTAAAACATCTTCAAATCCATGGAGTTAAATCTCCACTTCAAATACAGGGTTACTCACCTCATATACCGTAGACCCTACTGAGGAGTCCTGCCCTTATCCTAAACAATTTAGAAAAAGACTCATAAATTTCATAATGAAATTAATTAACTAAACTTAACTTTTTCCTTTACTGCATAAGTTAACTACAACTTATCTTATAGTGGTATCGTATAGAATGAGTAAGAAATACGCATTACCTTTTTACCCACTCGCTTAAGGTTTAGGTATTTTCTTTTTCTTCCTCTTTTCTTTTCCTTGCTTCCTCCTTCTTTTTCATAGCCTCAGCTACCATTTCCCTAGTGGGTGATTTATGCATGAAGGGCCTAACCGAAATCACTTCAGTGGCCTTGGCGATTTTTATGTGCTTTTCAATTACCTTTTGTTGCCACAATAGTTCTTTCATGAAAGCTTGTTGCTTTGGATCTTTGGCCCTTTGGGCTTTATTCATGATGGTGAATTTCTTTGGTTGCGCTTCCATGTTAATCACCTAAGAACAACTTATGAGTTAGAAATTTTATTTTAAGGTTGATATGTTGTCGTGTCTTTTCGTATTTCATTTTCTTCGTACTTGCCTTAGTTTAATGCCTTGGCAATATTTCAGTCCATAGTCATTTAACAGATGTTATTCATCAAATTTTATGTCTTTTTATTTTAGACATTTCTTTTGGTCGAATAGACTCTACCATTGAGTCCAGAGTGTCCAAAAAAGTCGGTTTAGGCTTTCCAAGAATTTAATTTGGACTTTTGTATGTAAGGGGACAAAGTGGTCATTTACCGTTTTACGTGTCATATTTTTTTGTACTTCGTTTCGTAATTTGGACTCCATTATTGAGTCCGGGATGTCAAAGAAAGTCAATTTAGACCTTCCCTGCTTTTAATTTGACTTTTGAGGTACTAGGGGTAATTTGGTCATTTTACCCCCTTACGTGTCTTTATGTTCAGGGACCTCATCTTGTGTCGTGGACCTCACCATTGAACTCAGAAGGTCCGAGATAGTAAGAATACACTAATAACTTGTTAAATTTTGGTCAATGAGTATTTTGGTCATTTATCCTTTACGTGACTTTAGTTTTCGGGTCCCGTCTCGTAAAACAGGACCCTACCATTGGTCTCAGAATGTCTAAAATAGTAAAAATACACTATTAATATGCTTAATTTGGACTTCATTTGCTCTATTTATGACCCAAGGGTAAAATAGTAATTTAACCTTTATTTATTAAATAATTAAATTAATTATTTAATTATTTAATTATTCTTCAGGGGCTTAATTGCACAAAATCTTCATTAGTTGGGCCATAGTGGGATTTCCCAAAACAGTTGGGGTCAATCCGTAAATAACAAAAGTGTTGGTTTATTTATTTTTTAAATAATTTAGAAAACCAGAGGGTTCGGTCAAGGTATAAGTGAACTGGTCCGGTTCAGTTACAACCCAATCGGTCTAGCCGGTTCTTGACATAATGTTGACGTCATGATGACGTCAGCCCTAGGGTTTTAAAACATTAAACCAAAATGTCACCGTTTACATAACCTGACCGTTGGATCCGGTTCGACCCGGACCCGTAACCGAATCCGACACAGTGTCATCTTCCCCACGAAGTCGACACTGTTCACTGTAAAACCCTATATTTTTCCGGTCCAATTTCGTGATGTTTTTCAAATCTATTTTCTCTGTTTTCTTTTCCAATCACTTCCTAATATCTTAATACATGTTTTTGAATCGATTTAGGGCTTCGAATATGGTTCAATCGTTGGGTTTAAACCATGATAACCCGAACTGTAAAACCCATGGTTCATGCTCATTTCTTAACCAAAATTCATGGGGTTTCGTTTGTTATGATCCCCTCTTCATGGGGATTCATATCTCGTTCTTAAATATCAAGTTAACACAAAGTTTAACGGATTGGGTCTTAAACCCGTAACCTAGCAACTCGTGCTCTGAGGGTCTATTTCTTTGATTTTTGATCGCGGTTGAAGGTTTTTAACATGTTTGTGGAGTCTAGTTGAGGTCTCTATATACCAAACAAAGTTTGGTTGCCATGGGTTCAGACCTGCTACAAGCAAGGTCCTCCCATGGTGGTTCTTCATGGGTTTACATTTTCTTGGTGTTTTTGAAGCCTAAAATCATGCTTGACAGTCTTGTACATATATATCTAGAATTATATGATCATATATAACTCAAAAACAGTTCATATTCATGCTAATTTCTAGAGAGAGAAAATGACAACTTTGAGCATTTCTCACCTTTTTGGTCGTGGGTTCTATGTCTTTTCTTTCTAGTTTTCTTCCTCTTCTTCTCCTTCAGTTCCTTAGCTTTTCTTTTCTTACAAAACAAGCATGCAATGCATGCTTGTTCCTTTTTAAAGAAAAAGGGAACCGACCTCTCTCTCTCTCCGTTCTCTCTCTCTTCTTTCTGATTTTATAGCCCTACATAGCCCTCACTTTTCATTAATTTTGTTCTTCCCAAGCTTGCTTTACATTAATTTTTTTTTGAGATATTTATACATATAATATATACATATATATACATATACACATATATAAGACAACACACACACACACACCAGCCGACACACACACACCCCCTTTCACACACTGTTCACTTTTTTCATATTTCACTTATACATATACATACTTACATACATACATGTTTTCATATCCATACATACACATTTCACTTTATACATATACATATATCATATAATTAATATATATACTTTTCTTATACTTAATTAATTAATTTAATAATTAATTAATTATATATATATAATTTTCTTTTTCTCGTAATACGTGTCATGTGACCCGGTATCCCAGGTCCGGATATTACACCATCTCTCTCACAGATTTGTTGTTAAATCCACCAACTTTCTAAGATTTCACAATCCCAACTCTATTTCACATTATATCTTCCAAAAGGGCATTAACCGTTGCCCTTGTTCAAATGATAGTCTCCCTCAATTCATTGATCAATTCACAGTTTAATGACTTAAGAGTTATCAACCCCGACACTGGTACGATTCTTCCCAAGAATCCTTAACCTTTGCCCTTACGCACACTACTTTCTCCCAAAAGTCACTATTCATTTAATCATCTCAATTATCCAAAAAACATCAAAGTCAGTTATAGCATAGTCTTTCTCAAAGACTATTAGCCTTAGTATTTAAATAACCTATCGTCCTTAAAAGTCACCAATCATTTAACTATATAAATCATCGGATTTTCAGTTTCTTTAAAGGTATCTAATCAGATGATAACCGTGTATTTATGATCTGTACCTCATATGCTCTATATATATCATTCATGAATAATAATTTCCTCAGAGTATCTTAAAATCGTGTATCATTTCAATTTTATGGTTTCTCTAATTGATTTACTACCAGTTCAGTCTTTACGATCATTTAGATCACATTGATTTCTAACAGTTATTCAAAATCATTTATCATTTACTTTTATCTAACTTGATAGAGTATTCACTACAATCGGGTCATACATAATGTAAAACTTAAACAGTACATCAGCGAAAGTCTTAATATAAAATATTGTTTGATAACAGAAAAATGTAAACCGACATAAACTTAACATAATGCCACTCTTAGGTGATGAGTACATGAGAGAAACTATATTCACTTCTATCATACTCCTTAACTGTCCCCCTATGCTCCTGGATTTCTACTGTGGTCCTGCAGCATTCTCACCTGAAAAATAAGTAAGTGGGGTGAGCTAACAAAGCTCAATAAGTAAAAACCCATCTCCGACATGGGTTAGGGTTAACATAGAAAAATATGAAATCATAGGGTGAACATGATAGCCAATCATGAAATTAGTTGCAGTTAACGGTAAAATGCCACAATGGCCAATGAACAATAAGTCACAATAAGCAAGCATGAGTAATGGTATAACATGAACATGGAAAAGCTTAATGACATCAGTCAACATAAGAATACTGTCACAATAAATCGATCACAATCAAGTACATCCTATGAATCTAATAAACATAAAGATATCAGTTAAACGCAAGTGATACATTTACTCCCTTAACCTCAATACATATACAATGCCCTCATAACTCAATGCGTAAAAATGCCCTCATTTCCATATGTCTTGTCAATCGACTCGCAGGTCCTGTCAATGGACCCGAAGGTTCTATCAATCGACCCGTAGGTCCTGGATGCCCCCCTTAACCTTAATGCATATAAATGCTGTCATAACTTAATGCAGTAAAATGCCATCATTGCCATATGTCCTATCAATTCAAAAAGTATCGAATGGATATTATGACTGAGCACAAATTTGGGATTCATAATAAATCATGATTATTCGTGATTCCATAAGAAGTGCATAAAAAAGGAATATCTTTTAGTGAACATATACAATAGGCCTTTCAAGGCATGGTACAAAGAGTACAATCAATGATATTGCAGTCAATAAATATCCACAAGATAGGACAATATCAAATGTGGAAACCATAACTATGTGGCACGTACAAGAGTACAAAGTTGGCAGTAGTAAAATGAGCGTGGCTTGGAAGACCACATATAAGAGATAAGGGTTTACTTACCTTATTAGTGCATCCTAGTATTCCGTGACTTTTCCTTTTCCCTTTGAGTTCCCTATCATTCAATAAACATGTCTCAATTCTAATATCATTCATCAAATTTCATACTTCATCACCATAAGTATTTTTTTTACTAATTCAGACTCTACTATTGAGTCCAGAATGTCGAAGAAAGTCAGTTTAGGCTTTCATAGTTTCCAATTTGGACTTATGGACTAAAAAGGGCAAAATGGTCATTTTACATGTCTCTATTTTTCGGGACCTATTTTCACCAAGAGGACTTCACCGTTGAGTCTATAATGTTTGAAATAATAAAGATTCACTATTTACTTAGTTTCATTGGGGTTCATTTGACTCACATTTGACTCAAGGGTAGTTTTGGTCATTTAGCCTTTCTACGGGTATTTTATTTTTTAAGACCTCGTCTTGTGTAACGAACCTTACCATTAGGATCCAAAAGGTCCAAAATAGTAAATTTATACTATTCACTTGCTTAATTTGGATATCAGAAATTAATTTAATAATTAACTAAATTAATTAATTAATTAATTTAATTAAGCATAGTTATAATATATATTATTGGGTGAGGTAAGACCACATGTGCCTTAGTGACATAGTGGTCCGTGCCTCATGATTTATAGCCCCTAGGTCTTGGGGTCAAGTCGTGGGGGCAGCAGCCTTTGCGTATGTTTTTTTTTCTTTAAGCCTATAACCCAGACAATGGATTTCAAGGTTGGGATAACCCCATTCTCAAACATGATCAAATCAGATTTCTTAACATAGGATCCAAACTGTCATGCACTTTATTTCTGTGAACCCGGGAGTGAGTTAAACAAAATGAGAAAAGAAAATAAAAGACAGGAATTAGGGCAACACAGGGGAAGAAGAGAGGAAGAAGATGACAGTGGGAGGCTCGGTTCAGGTCAATTTCGGGTTCGGGTCGGGACCCGACCCGTCTCATAAGCGGTGTAAGTAGGACGGGACCGTTTTGGGTTTAAAGGTTTTAAAATTTAAAACTGAAATGGGCCTGTTTGGTTGCAGAGATAATAAATTGGAATCAGGTTTTAGGATAACCTAAAACGTGGATAAGACGTGCATCTAAGATATGTTATTCTGGTTCTGTATGGTCCAGTGAACCGGTCGGTTCTCAATGCTGTCGGTTCGGTCTAGGGTTACAACTTATAAACCCTTTGGTTCACTGTTTAAAAATTAAAAAAGAAAAACCAGAACTTTTGTGAATTGCATTTTGACCCCAACTGTTCTGAATATTTCTATTCTGGCCCAGATTTTAAAGAATTAATTCGAATAAGCCCCTCAAAAATAAATAAATAATAAAATAATTATTTTATTAATTAGGTAAAATTACTATTTTACCCTTGGACACTAAATGACTCAAACGAAGCCCAAATTAAACACGTAAATAGTGCATTTTTACTATCTTGGTCATTCTGGACTCAATGGTGGAGTCTGATTTGGGAAATTAAGTCTCAAAAAATAAAGACACGCAAATGATAAATGACTGTAATACCCCTAATGATACCTAGGGCCGAATAAATATAAAAGATAGTCCATTTTAATTATGTCGGATATTCTAGACTCAACGGTGGAGTCCATACTAGCAAACGAAGCACCGAACAATGCGATGCATGAAAGAGTAAAAGACCAAAATGCCCTGAGTCGAAGAGTAGTCAAACGGACTCCGATTAAAATAAAAGAATAGTAAACTTTTATTATTTTGAGCATTCCGGACTCAACGATGGAGTCCGATTTATGAAAAGAGGCCTCGAGAAATAAGAACCATTGAAAGTGAAAAATGACCATTTTGCCCTTTTTAGTACAAATGTCCAAATTAAATTTAGCAAAAACCTAAACTGACTTTGTTCGACGTTCTAGACCCTATGGTAGAGTTTATTCTGGTAAAATAGAAACTCGTTATATAAAAACATAAAATTTGATGAATAGCATAATTCAAGTAGAGATAGACTGAAGTTATGTCTCAATGATTTTAGGAACACCGAAGGGCAATGAGAAGACAGTCTAGACCTTCCGGTTGGAGACAGAAAAAGGGACTACATTCTCATTGATTATTTCGGCTACACCACAAGCACGGTTCCTTATGGTTGAGACCAACCCATCAGGTATGATATTTTGCTAAGTAAGGAATAAGATTAAGTTTAGGATTGATTTTCATGTTGATCTCATGATTCGTATATTTATTCGATTGTTTATATGCTTATGTGTTCCCTGTTATTTCCTTGGAAGTTCGGTTAAGCGATAATGCGTGAACCATGACCATATGTATATTCCATGTGTTAGTACCTTATGTGATTATGTGCTTCAAAAATTGTTAAGATTATGAATGTGTAACTCGAGCATGTGTTTAAATGGAATATATATAGCATGCACACATGAGGAAGGAAAACTGTGATTTAAATGTGATTGTTGTTTTAAGCATATTGTATCATTTAAAGTATAATTCATATGTGGATGAAATGCTTTGATGAGATTGCATTGTTGCATGGTGGAATCAAAGCATATTGGCATAGTGTGATTCCTTGAGACATGGTGTGGGTTGAGCACTTGGTACTATGCATTATGAGGGTGTAGATCCTGTGGTGAAAAACCCAAAATCGGCCATTGCATTGGTGCCCAGAATCCAACGGATGTGTTCCGTGAACGGGTGTTGGTACTCAGGGTCCATCGGATGTGTTTCGAAAATGAGACATGGGTATGGCATAGAGTTGCATGGGTGTGTCACGCATATTTTCATAGCATCGCATTAAGGAATTCAAGGATGTGGTGTAGAGTTTGTAAGAACACGTTACGAATCTTGTCAGTACATGGTATGGATGAATTGGATGACATGTAGATATAACTGTACACTTGCACATGCCACTGCCTTAATTTTGTTCCTTGCATTAGCAATGTATTATACTAGCAATTGAGCTGACCCATTCGTGGGATACCATATACAGATGACGCCCCTAGTACATGAGATTTGATGAGATCTTGACAAAGAGAAGGGAAAAGGATTTAGAAATGTATTTGGCCCTTGGGGCACGTTTTGAGATGTAAGGGCTTAAGCCCAACTGATCTGAACAATATGTTTATCGAATGTATGTTTTTATATGTTGAAGAATTGAATGCTCGTCTAATGGAATCCATTTAGATTGTCTTTTATTTTATTTTCTTATTTCGTTAATCACTCACTCCCCGAGTTCGTGGAAATTCGGGGCGTGACACAAACACCCCCAATCCCTCTTAAGTTAAAAATAGTAACCCATGGACCATGCAATGGGTCGAGTTCTGACCCGACCCATGACCCGTTGACCAGACCTGAGACAGTGACTGTCCCCTCACGTTATTTTGGCGGTCTCCGGTTACCATCTCCGACGCCGGTGACTGAAAAATCGAACCTAGAAGATTTTTTTTCTTCATTTTTCTTGTTGTTTATTGCTCCTTTTCATTTCTAGATTATTTTAAAGCATATTTACCACCTCTTCACATGATTTCAAGCATTTAAAACTGAACAAAACAGCCCCAAAGCCCCCATTTCAATTTTTCAATCATGGGCCATTTCTACCCCATTTCTCAACCGTTTCCTTCGCGGTTTACTCCTAACTTCCTATTTTTCTTCCTCGATCAATATTCTACTATTATATGCAAACTTTGAGCAATTCTAAATAAAATCCAGAATAAATTTACAAAGAAACAAAATGTGAGGCTTACCTTTTGCGCCCTTCCCTTCTGCTTCCTCTCTCCTCATTCCTCTTCCTCTTTTCCTTCTATTTCTCCTCTTCTATTTCTCTCATGCATGCAATGCATGCTTGGCTATATAACAGCCCCTCACCGCTTCGGTTTCCTCTTTTCTCTCTCTCTCTCTCTCTCTCTCTTCTCTCTCTTCCTTTTTTGCCAAATTTGTAACCCCCTCTCCTTTCATTATTCTGTCGTTATATGTATTTAAGTACATAACACACACTCACATAAATATATATATATATATTTATACTTACAGCTATCTATATATATATACATCTATATATATACATCTATATATATATATATATGTATATAACATGATTTTTATTTTTATTTCAATATTTGTTCACGGCTTGCTCGGGCATCGCCTGGGCATCATCTATACATTCAAAACTATTGAGATTCTAAGACTGTCCATTTCATTTGATATCATAACATATAGCCCTAACGGCTCGGATTTACATGGGTCGCTCGGTTACAATTCGAGTCGGGGTATTACAAGTTTTCTTCCTTAAGATCCTTATTTTTCAAAATCAAGGAATCATTTTCTTTCTTTAAAATTTCATTTTGATCATTTGAAATTTGAAAATCATTTGAAAGATAAGGTATTTTCTTTTTATGATTTCTCATTTTTAAAAAGGATTTTCTCAACTTTTTCATGCAATTCTTAAAGGCATTTTCTAATTTCTCATAAGAAGGAGATGAGTCAAGATTAGAGTTTACCTCATCTTCTTGAGCCATGAGGTAAAAGTTGACTATTTATTGGTCACTTAATTCTTCTTTTGATTCATCTCAAGTAGTTTCATTGCCTTCTTTTTGGTTCTCCTTCCTTCTCTTTTGAGTTAAGGAAACTCTGCCTTTATATGTCCCGATTTGTGATACTTGTAGCAAGTTGGTGATTCTTTCTTGTTTGATTCCCATTTTGCTTGCTTTCAATTTTGTTGCTTCCTTCTTAGGTAGCTTTTGAACTTTCTTGTGATAAAGGAAATATCTTCATCACTTCCGTGATCCTCTTCTTCTTTATATTCATCTTCATTTTTATATAATGAATATTTAAGAGCAAGGTTCTTCTTTGGCTTGTTTTGTTCTTTATAGCTTCTTATGGTGAGCTCATAAGTCATGAGAGATCCAAAGAAGCTCACCAAGGCTTAGCTTGTTGAGATCATTTGCTTCTTAAATAGCCGTCACCTCAACTTCCCATGTTCTTGGTCTACCTACAATTTTTTCTTACTATTTCGACGTTAGTATAAGCTCTTACCATAATTTTTCAAAGAATTAATAATATTAGTAGAGCGAGTAAAAATTTCGGGTATGGACTCACTAGCATCTACCTTAAATAGTTCATGATTATGAACTAGCATACTAATTTTTTATTCTTTAACTTGATTTGTACATTCATAGGTAACTTCAAATTTATCCCATATCTCTTTTGTGGATTCATAAGCGAAGATTCTATTGAACTCATTTGCATCTAAGGTATAATATAAATTTCTCATAGCCTTAGCATTTGTTTGAATGAGTTTGAGATCATTTTCATACCACTCATGTTCTCCCTTAGCAACCATGGTGGTGCTAGTAGAACTTTCGATCTTTATAGGAATACGAGGCCCATTTATAATGACCTTCCATATTTCATAGTCTAAGTCTTAAAGATAGATCTTTATTCTAGCATTTCAATAAGTATAATTTTGGCCACTGAATAATGGAGGTCTATTTTTTGATTGCTCTATAGCAAAGGCAGTTCAAACAATATTTTTCATATCTTTTTCTCTTAGATTGTTAACTCTATTTTGCAAGAGGTGATGCTCAAATACCACTTGTTGCTCATATATTTATCCTAAATGGGGGAAGTGAATAAGGTATTTAGCAAATATTGACAACTTTTACAAACTTTAAAAATGTATGTTGAAGATGCACAAGTATGGAAAAGAGTAAGGAGAAAGAGAGAGAGCAAACACAACGATTTTTACGAGATTCAGAAAACCTCCTACATCCTCAACTTAAGCATCTCCACTTGAGTTTTTCTACTATCTTGATCTCCTTGCAAGTGGAGGTCGAACCTTTACAACAAGAGCTCCTCACTCTTTTTCTAGCAAAATATACCATTTTGCCTCACTTAGGTAGCACCTACCCACAACTCTCATTGCAATGAAATGATACAAAGTTTGTTTACCAACAAGCACTCTCTTCAAAAGTAGATTGGTACAATAAATATTCACTCTCTATAAATAGATCTAGTATAAGCTTAGAGTATTTAAGATGAGTAGAACTTTTAGATCTACAATTTTAATAATTAGATTTAAAGTAAAAAATATAAATGTAAAAGTCTAAGCATATAAAAAGGTGGCATAAAATGCCTTAGAGAATCTCTATTTATAACCCTTAAAAGAATATGATTGTTGTTTTTCAAAAAGAGTCGTTTCCCCACTTTTTGTCTGTTCAAAACTTGAATCTCGATGTGCCGAATCGATAAATTTAGTTGACTCAATCATCAACCAGTCAACCTAATTGAAGATTGGTCAGCTGATTAGGTCAACTGAATTATCCAGAGAGTTCAAGGTTCAATTGTTCATGAACAATTAGTCGACTGGTCTTTTAGATCATTCAACTAGTTCTGATGTACACTATTTTAGCCTTTGAAAAATAGTTAACTGATTTAATATTAGGTCGACTATATTGGACAGTGAGTTCAGACTAATTTATGAAAAATGTCACTCAGTTAACTGGTTCTTAGATCTGGTCAACTCATTTGATCAGTGTCAAAATAAGTTTTAAGAATCAGTTGAATGGTTCCATAAACTAATCGCCTAGTTTGGATAGTGTATGCCTTCTTACTTATTTTTCTCAATGTTCTTTTATCAAAATCTTTTGATCTTTCAAAATTTAAAGTATGGCAATGTTTTGTTTTAAAACATCATTTGAGGTTAGCTTTTAGTTGATCAATTTAAATAGTAAAATCTTACGACTAATGATCAATCTAATCCTAAATGACTCAAAACTCAAAATAAGGAAAATAAAAAGTCTTCACTTGACTTGTCTTGAATCTTTGGGCTTGAGTATGTCTATTTGTTTGATTCATCGTGAGAACATTCTACTTGATTTGATTCTTACCTCGAAGAATATACTCGAGTGGAATCCTTTAACTCGATGGACTTTGTCATTTCTTGGTCAACAATGTTCATTGACTTAGATTACCTATTTGTATTTTCACTTGGATGAAGCATTAATTTACATGTACAATGTCTCGTTATCATCAAAATTATTAGAATGTCCTTAGTTGAAGACCTTTAAGACTAACAAATATGTTGTACCTGTTGGTGTGCAAGTAATTGTAATGCATCGATCTGAGGCATTAGTGATGAAAATCTCAAAGTTCTAGTTGTACGATCTTTGTGCTGCCAATGAAAATCTTGGAGGTATCGGTGGCATAGGTGATTGTGATGCATCGATCGGGGGCTAAGGTTTCAATCTTGGTGTCAAAGGCTAACTCGTGCAAGTAGTGGATGGACTAGAGGCTAAGGATGGTGTGTTCTTGGAGTGGGTGAGGTACAGAGTAGGAAGGGCAGTTGAGAAGTGTAGAGTCAGTTAGTGCAAAGATGGGGATGGGGCCTCTCTATGCAGTAGTAGTGGTGGAGAGAGAATGCGGCAGTGGTGGCAAGTTCTTAAAAGCTGAGGTTGGAAAAGGTAAGACCCAAAAGAGATGATGGATATACGTGTTCTTGATATGGTGATGACTGTGAAAGCAATGAAGTCGAAGCATATTAATGTGATTATTTGCAAAAAAAGTAGCCATGAATGATAGCTTTGTTGCAGAAAGAAAGCTTCTAGAGATAAAAGATATGCACAGGGTGGTGGCAGGTTTACCGAATTGATTCATTCACCGATTTTTGAAAATCTCGTTCACACCGCTGTTTATATATATATATATATATATATATATATCTCAAAATCTCTTTGATACCATTATTTCATTTCAAAAACCGAATTGAAGAAGGCAGGGGATTAAAAGCCAACAATGGAGACTCTGTAATTCCTTGTTAGGTTTGTTGATAGAGATGAGAGAAATTGATGAAATCTATGTGTATATATATTTGTGTGTGTCAATATTACAAGGGGAGACCCCTTTATATACAGGAGCAGAAAGGTCATACAAGAAAGGTAAAGAAAAAGGAAACAAGAAAAAAAGAAACCCCTAACTCTACTTATAGACAGTAATATACACGTATAATACATATAGTTAACACCCCTCCTCAAACTTAAGATGGGAAAACCGAAACTAGCTTGAGTTTGGAAACTAAATCGTGAAGACGTCCAAAAGGGTAAGCTTTAATAAAGATATCAGCAACCTAGTCAACTGAGGAAACTAGAAGGAGATGAACAGTACCATGACGAAGGTGCTAGTGAACGAAATGACAGTCGATCTCAATGTGTTTGGTACGTTTATGAAAGACATCATTGTGGACAGTTTGGATAGCACTCTAATTGTCACAATGAAGAGGAATAGTAGAGGCGTGGGTCAAACCCATGTCTTCAAGAAGCCAACGAAGCCAGATGAGCTCTTGAGTGGCATCAGGCAAGGGCACGATATTCTGCTTCAATGCTAGAGCGGGCAGTGACAGTTTGTTTCTTACTGCGCCAAGAAATGAGAGAATCACCAAAGGAAGAAACAACAACTTGTTGTGGAACGACGATCAGTAGGATTACCGGCCCAATCAGCATCAGAATAAGCCACGTAAGTCAAGAGAGGAATGAGCTAAAAAATGAAGACCATGGAAGAGAGTGCCTTTGATGTAGCGAAAGAATGCAAAGAACTGTAGTATAATGAGTTGAGTGAGGAGCAGACAAGAACCGGCTCATAAGATGAACAACATGAGCAAAGTCAGGCCGAGTAACCGTAAAGTAGACAAGACTCCCAACCAATTGGTGATACAAGGTTTTATCGGGTGGCGAGGTGCCATCCAATAGAGTGAGTCGAATATTGAGCTCAAGTGGTATAGGAGACGTCTTACTATCAGTGAGCCTGTCACATCCCCCAGACCCACCCTGTGCAGGATTTGGGGCACGTGACAAAGGCCAGTTAGGCACCCATCGGGTTTTATCAGTTTTTTTTTTTTTTTGAAAGCAAAACCCCGACGGTAATCCTAACCACAGGCCATTCCGATATAAATCCCAAGCATAATGCATTCGACATATATAATTTAAGCAGCGAAATTTTTACAAGAGAATGCATACATATATACTTGGCAGAGCATTCAGGATACATCATAGTCAGTCCTATCTTAATCAAGATTACAAAATAGTTTCACTACAAAAGGTCATAATCTGTTCAGTTACACAAAAGTACAAAAATGGGATAGATTCACAAAAATGGGTTATCATTTTATCTGGGGTTCTCCAACATCTTCCCCCTAAGTCCTGAACCTGCTAAACCTGTCCATCTGAGAGTTCCCCTGAAATTATTAAAATAATGGAATGAGCTTTAAAAAGCCCAATGAGTAACATAGATATCCAGGCAAGAGTTTCGAATTCAATCTTTGCTTAAATCACATGGTAATTAAATCAGTTTGGAATTAATAGTTCAATAAATCCAAGTCAAGTTCAATAGATCAAAACAGATAAACGGTTCAGGGTGCTAGCATATCAATCAGAAGTATAGTTAATCATTTGAGAAACTAAAACCATGTCATCGGTGATAAAAGCATGCATTTAAAACAATTGCATTTAAAACATATGATATTCGAAACAATTTAACAGATCAAGGAACAGTAACTAAACAGTGTCAGAAGTTACTCACCTTCAATATTTGAGTTTGAAGCTATGAACAGAGCCTTCCTCTTTTTCTCCTTAAGCCTAAAACAATTTATAAAGATTTATCAACTCATGACCTTAGACTGAGTAAGTCTACCCTATGATGGGTCTCATGGAACTAACTTATAGTGGCTAGTTCATAGGTCTTACCTCTTAAGCATTTGGCTTAGGGTTTCAGTATCTTCCTGTTTTTTCATCTTGGCCTCGGCAATCATTGCCTTAGTAGGTGTCTTATATATGAAGGGCCGGACGGAGACGATTTCAGTGGACTTAGCTATTCTAATATGGCGCTCAATAACTTTTTGCTGCCACAGTAAGTCTTGCATAAACCTTTGTTGTTTCTCATCGGCTAACCTCTGGGCCTTAGTCATGATGGTGAATTTCTTGCCCTGCTTGTCCATGGTAGTTTAGGTGATATTTTTACCTAGAACACAGTTTAACATGTTAGAACAGATCTCATTACTCTTCTAGTAGCTTCATGCTTTCACACATTTATCGGTTCTGATTTTCATAATATGGACCTAACCATTGAGTTCGGAAGGTCGAAAAAAGTCAATTTAGACTCTCTCGGCTTTTAAATCTGGGTTCGGGTATATTAGGGGTATTTCGGTCATTTTGCCGTGACATAATTTCTGTCTCGGATTCGTCATCTAGTCATGTATACAATCTCACAGGTGTCAGGTCTACTACTGGTATTAATTCCATTTTAATCGGACTTCATTTGGGCCTTGTACAGTGTCAGGGGTATTTTGGTAATTTCATATGTTGTATTTTTTTTTGGTACCTCATTTGCAGTCACGGACCTCACCATTGGACTCAGAAGGTCCGATACAGTAGGAATACATATATAACTTATGATTTTTGGACAACGGACTAATTTGGAGTATTTAATTTAATTAAATGATTTTAATTAAATTAATTTCGGAATATATAGTATACATATTATTTTCGGCACAAGAGATATCGGTCGAATAGGGTGGCACTGCTGGCCAGCATGCCACCTCCCTCTCCAAATGATACTGCCATCGAGTCCCATAAGGCGCAAAAATGCACCTTTTAGTTCTGGTTTTTATTAAATATATATATATATATATATATATATTCTGTCGGATATGGTTTACATGTAGGTGCGTGGCCGAGTGGAAAGAAGGGCGCGTGGGCTCTGGAGGTCAGGGGTTCGAAAACCCCGTAGCCCCTTATTCCTTCCCTTCCTTTCTTTTCTCTTTTAAACGTAACTGTTTAACATATAAACGGCCCAAAACGACACCGTCCATTTAATTCGGTGGCAGTCCCTGGGACAGACACGTGTCCTAGTCTACTAGGGCCAACTCGACTCGACTCGATCAACTCGGCCGAGTCGACTCCGTCTTCCCCATCGAATGACTCGCAGTTGCCCTAATTTCTGCAAGATTTTTACTCTCTATTTCGTGATGTTTGGGACACGGTTTCTCTCTGTTTTTCACCCAGGATGTGCTGTAAATGTGATTTCCATCAATTTGGCATTCATAAACCAACAAGATATCATCTCAACCAGTGGGGGTAAACTACACAAACCGTGCCTACAACTCGATACTAAACCCTCATTTCTCAACCATTTCATGTGCTTTTTGAAGACACGTGATCTACAGATCATAAGGATCGAGCCCCCATCTTTATTTTTCAATTTAGTTACATGCATCAACAATTTAAGTCTTGAACCCGTAAGAATAATTTGAAATTCGTGGGGCTATACAGTGTTCTGGGGTCGCGTAGGTAGATGGTTGAGATCCTCTTAGGGTCTATTTCAAGTCTCAACATGCAAAATCCCAAACGGTTATGGTCGAATCAGACCTGGTTTTTCAAGCTTCATCAACGGAGGTTTCCTTCGGGTTTCATGGTTACATGACCTATCCGACACCTCTAAACCATGCAACATGTTCAGAACAATTCCTAGGATCAAGAACAAAACATGCATGCAGTCTATCCTCTACATTTTTTGTCAAAACAGTTCAAATTTAAACCAAGGAAATGAAGGTAGTTCTGAAAGTTTACCTTCAATCAGTAACAGTCCACTCTCTCTTTGGCTCAGTTCAGTCTCTCAAAAACCTTCTCAGGTTATGCACCGTAGTCCTCAAGTCTCCACTTGTACTCCAAACGGGCCAAGTCTTTCCTCAAGCTCCCTTGCATGCAAAGCTTCCTTCCCCTCTCTCTCACTACACTCTCACTCTACCAACCTCACGTACACACTCAGTCTTTGGAATTACAGAATTCTCTAAAGAGAGAATCTGATGTAAAGTAGGGCATTTATATATATTGTAGGTTATATACATATAGGGCTATACACATATACATATATATGAGTGTATCTCTGCCCTTAGTGGGGTTAGTGGGTGTTGACCTGATTGAGGTGATGGAGGGCTATGATGAAGGGAATGCATGCAAGGCCGTTGGCTAATTTGGGTGGTAGCTTGGGCAAGATTATAGGTTATATACATATATTGCTGTATATATGCACAAAGTAACCAACAGCCTAGTTGGTAACTTTTTGGGACAGAATTGTTTACCTTGGTAGGTCAAGGGTTCAATTCCCCTTGGCTTCCCAAGTGACCATTTTCTTATATTTTTCTGGTTAAGGCCCTGTTTGGTTGTCGCGGAATTCTAGTTTCACTGTTTTGGCCTTAACTTTCAATCCGTAACTCCTTTTTCAGTGCGGTTTCTTTCTGTCACTTCCTACTCAGAATATCTTTCATTGACCAAGGTCCAATGTCGGTTTTTATTTTCTCGAGTTTCCCATAATTAGCTAATTCGAGTTTTATCACTATTATAAATAGACATTAAATTAGCTAAACCTGACATTTCATTCCCAAAATAGTTTCCCATATACAAAACATGTCAGTTAAGTAATTGGGGTGTTACAGAGCCCTGCGCGAGCAAGAATATTAGAGGCATACTTGGCTTAAGAGAGATAATAACCATTCAAGTCAGAAGCGATTCAAGACCGAGAAAATAATTGAGAGAGCCAAGATCCTTCATCTCAAAATGCTGACTGAGAAAGCGTTTGAGATCAGTAATACCAGTAAGGTCATTTCCAGTGATGATCATAGTCGTCAACATAAAGAAGCAAGAGAATAAAGCCATGGTCAGTCTTACGGATGAAGAGGGCAGAATCATACGGACTAGAAGTGAATTCAAATCTACTAATAACTGAGCTGAACTTGGCAAGCCAAGCACGAGGAGCCTACTTAAGGCCACAAAGAGCTCGACGAAGTTTACAAACCTTGTGAGGAGGGTGGACATAGCTAGGAGGGGGTTGCATAAAAACTTCTTCTTGAAGGTCACCATTCAGAAATGCATTTTTAACATCCATCTGAAACAACTTCCATTTGCGAACAGCAGTGACAGCAAGCAAACTACGAACAGACGTGAGGCGGGCAACAAGGGCAAAGGTTTCCTCATAATCAATTCCATATTCCTGTTGAAATCCCTTGGCGACGAGACGAGCCTTGTACCATTCAATGGAACCGTCGGAATGGATTTTGATTTTGTAAACCCATTTGTTGCCCATTGCATTTTTCCCCAGAGGAAGATCAACTAAGTCCCAAGTATTTGTTTTCTCAAGGGCTTGTAATTCTTCAGTCATAGATTGCTACTAAATAGGGTTAAAGCTTGCCTCACGATAAGAGTAAGGCTCATGATGAGAAAGAATAGTGGAAAAACAATGATAATCACGAAGATGGATAGGTGTTTCTCTTACCCATGAAGAATGACGAATGGGGTAGATCAAGAACAACAATATCAGATGATGCAAGGGACGGTGATGGATCAATGGCAACGGCAGGATCAACAGATGAAGTGGAGGACTCGGGAGGGACCATAGGGGAAGGGTCGAGAGACTCGTCAGGAAACAGTTCAATAGAGGGATCAGTAAAGAATGAAGGAGTGGATGGAAAAGATAAGTGAAATGAAGAGAGAGAGGAGAACATTTTATGTTCCCAGTAGATGGCATGATGAGAAATACGGAGTCTCTTAGCGTATGGATCCCAACATCAATAGACTTTGTGTTCAATTTCATAACCTAAGAAACAACAGAGATGAGCCCGAGGTTCCAATTTGGTGCGTTTATGGGGTTAGAGTAAGACAAAGCAGGTGCAACCAAACACCCGAAGAAGGCTATAATCAGGAGATACGCCTATAAAGGCATTCATATGGTGACTGGTTGGTAACTGGAGAAAGAAGGCGATTGCTGGTATAAAGGGCAGTGAGGGCAACCTCACCCTAAAAACGTTTAAGACAAGAAGGGGAAATAAGAAGGGCCCGAACAGTGTCCAGAATATGTCTATGTTTGCATTCGGCATGACCATGTTGTTGAGATGTGCCAGGACAAGAACAATGAGGAAAGGTACCATGTTGACGAAGGGTGGTTAGAAAACTATTGTCTTTATATTCCATTGCATTGTCAGTGCGAAAGATTTTGATAAAGCGAGAAAACTAAGTTTGGATCATACGAAGCAAAATCCAAGTAGATTTGGGGTAACTCTAAGTGTTTTTTCATGAGATATAGCCATATAAAGCGAGAGTAATCATCAATGAAAATGACAAAATAAATGGATCCTCCCATTGTGGGATGAGGAGCAGGTCCCCAAACATCAAAGCGAACTAAATCAAATGGAGTAACGGAAACAGAAATACTTTTATTAAAAGACAAAGCAGATTGTTTTGTAAGTTGACAAGACATACAATCAATATAATCAAGCGTAATTGAACCTAACAACCCACTAGAGGCTAAAGTTTGAAAACGCTTCAAAAAAGAAATGACATAAACGAGAAGTGCCATAACTTGGTAGGAGATATAGTAGAGGCAGAAGCAACGGACAAAGGAGGAAGTGGTGGGCTTGAGTAGGGATGCGGATATGAATAAGCTCGAACAGACACCCTAACCTTATGGCCTACCCCATGGTCTTCCCCGTCTGCGAATCCTGCACACAACAACTAGAAGGGGAAAAAGTAACAGTAAGTCCAAGATCACATAATTGACCCACAGAGATGAGATTTAATGCAAGTTTAGAGGTGAGATGGGAATGAGGGAGAAAGACGTGAGGGGTAAAGACTTCTCCAGTGCGACTAACAGAGATATATGAGTCGTCTGCAATGAGAATGTGAGGAATATGGGAACCGGAGGAGTGGGGAGAGAAAATACTAGAGTTTGAAGTCATATGAGTACAACAAGCAAAATCAAAGTACCAACAGGACTTACCAGAGGTGGTGGACATAGCGATGGAAGGTGAAGAACCAAGAACCTGTTTTAGGATTGCTTCAAAGTCAGTAATAGAGAATGAGGGAAAGGCAGGTGTGGTGAAGTTGTCAACAGTAGGCCTAAAGTTAGATTGGTTGCCAGATTATCCCTTTTGCCAGTGATTGTGTGCTTGTCAATTAGGATTTTTAAAACAATCGTTCTGATAATGGCCAGGTCCTAACTTGTGACAGAACTTGCATAGTCAAGAAGGACAGTCCAATAAGAAATGTCCTCAAGAGTGACAGTACTTACAGATCTTTGGGTAGATTGACTGCCTTTGGGTTAGGGAAGTCGAAAAGGTGGCAAGAACTGTGTCTATAGAGGAGCTCCTAAGAAAGCCAAGATGAGTTTCTTTAGAAAAAAGTTCAGAAATGGCTTGCTCAAGCGTGGGAAGAGGATGCTGGTGAAGTAGAGGCATCATGATGACATCGCCATAGAGGTTCAAAAGGTGTTAATTGATCCCAAAGCTTGTACATTTGAGAAAGAAAATCATTAATGAACTGTCCAGATTCCTAGCGCGTACGATGAAGTGTAGTGAGAAGCTAATATTGGTGAGCGAGGTCAGCTTGTGGTGCTACTAGAAAGTCCCAAACTGATTTAGCTGTGGTGAAACGGCCAAATTGAAGATTGATGAAGGCGATAATGGTATTATGAAACCATGTGATTATCTGATGATTCTTGTTATCCCAATCTTCAAGCTTTTCCTGAAATTTTTCAACAGATTCTTCCTTGCCTTGTTGAGGCTCAGTGATATGGCCAGTGAGATAGCACCATAACTTGCGCCCTCATAGAAAAAAAGGACATTGCTTAAGAGCAAGGAATGTAGTTTGAGCCGTTGAGAGTAATGTTGATTGGATAGGAAGCATCAATACGGTCCATAGTGAGAACTCACGAAATTCTGAAGTTTTTGGGACTTGAGTTAGGCTGCTACACAGTGATGATTATCAAGGACGGATGCTGCTGTGAATGATTTGGATAGTAGCGTAGTTCTCTTGATGATGAGAGGGGAACAAGGATCAGAAGAAAAGAGGGTTGATGGGTCTGCAACACTATAAATAGGCCACAAACAACAGCACAGCAGCACTCCAACGTGGTACTCGGATTTCAGAACGAACAGATATGAGGTCTGAAAGATGAACGAACAGGTTTGGGGTCTGCAAGATGAGACGAAACCAGAGCTGCGACTAAGACGAAACCAGAGCTGCGGGTGAGAGACGATGGAACAAACGATGATGAGATTGCCGAGGCTACGTGTTGGGCAGAACGGTGATGGGCAGAGCTGCTAAAACGAATTAGTGTTGTGGCTGATTGGGGGCTGGGTAGAACGGTGATGGGCAGAGTTGTTGAGACGAATTAGTGATGCAGCTGATTGGGGCCTGATGTTGATTCTTGTAAAGAAAGACGTGGGTGGATGATGGAGAATCAAGGATAAAAAAGAGCTGTGAGGCAACCGCTGGATGTTGGATGTTAAGTCAGGCACTGTGATTGGGATGCTGATTGGGTGACAGACGGTGTAACCTCGTGGGTGATCACGATAAACTTGAGTGGATAGGTGGAAGTCATGACTCTGATACCATGTTAACAGAGATGAGAGAAACCAATGAAATATATGTGTATATATATTTGTGTGTCTATATTACAAGAGGAGACCCTCTTATATACAAGAGTAGAAAGGTCATACAAGGAAGGCAAGAAAAAGGAAACAAGAAAAAAGGAAACCCCTAACTCTACTTATAGACATTAACATACATGTATAATACATATATAATACATATAGTTAACAAGGTTTGATTGCGATTTGTTTTTAGAATATAAACTAATCAGTAAGCAATTCTTTTGTTTTTTCTAAAAAATCTACTAAAATAATGAGTGAACAAGGCAGTTGTTTTTGTAAGTTTCTTCTGGTTCAGGGATTTACAAGGAAATTAACACATAAGATAATTTAGATGTTGATGGAATCCTAGTTTCCATGCTCAAACCTAAAATTGCCCCAACGTTATGCTCTTCTCCTCATCACCATCGTAATTGGGTTTCCTTTAGAAATTCATCTCCCTCCATTACTCGTTCTCAGGATGGATTTGCATAACTTCTTTTTTGTTCACTTCATATTTCAAGAGATTAGAATTTGAATGTAGACGTATATCTTGGAGATGATTATTTTAGTTATACAAATTTCACCATGTCAAATGCCACGTAAACTTAGCATTTTCCTCATAAAAGTTACTCTCGTCCAATAATTTTAAAGGTGAATTATATTGACATCTTATGAAATTTATGACAATTATACAATTTTTTTTGAATTTTTTAAAATTACATTGACCTTCTCTATTTTAGAAAATAATATACAAATACTTCTCTTTTGTCAATTTTTTTTAAATAACGAAACTGCCCTTTTATTTATTTTGTTTTTTTATATTTTTCTAATTTTGACCAATTTATTCTAACTTTTTTTAAATATTTTTTAATTTAAAAAAAAAACTTAAGGTAAGTAACTTACTTTTATTTTATATGAAAATAAATTTAAGATTTTTATCAATATTTATTTAAAAATGAAAAAAAAAATGGTCAAAATTTAAAACTTTGAAAAAAAAAAATGAAATGGGTAGTTTTGTCATTTTGAAGAAAAAAATTAACCGGGAGGTATTTGTATATTATTTTGTGAAATATGAAAGGTTAGTGTAATTTCCAAAAACTTCAAAAATGATCAGTATAATTGTCAAAAACTTCAAAAAAAAAATCAGTATAATATACCCTAATTTTGAATGATCAACTAAGCCTTGTGTCACATGGTTGCACGTGATATGTTTTTGTTCATTTTTCGAACGGGGTATTAAGTGATAAAATATTATATATCTTTAAAGGCCAACTCGTCGGATCTAATACTTGAAGCAGGTTAAACTGAAAAACGAATAAACAATATAGGGTGTTACTGTAATTTATCTATGAACTAATATTAAATTACGTGTAGAAAATATTTTTTTGAAAATTTCCATTTGATAACAATTTTTAATATACTTTAATAAGTGCATATAATATTTTCAATTTTTTTCCACTAAAAAAAAACAAAGTGCTTTTGATAATTATTGCTTATAAGTGGTTTCGAAGTCTCCACTTTGTGTTGTTTCACATGAAAAGTATATTTTACTTCGAGATTTCTTACTTGTAAAAAGAGGAAAATAAAAATTAAATTAATATATAAATTTTGTTAGTATTTTAAAATTTGACACAACAAAATTTCTTCAATAAAATGTGGCTCAAGATGTTACCAAACCTTAATCACCATGAGTCATGGTAATTTCAGCCGTACAGACCCCCCAGAAGAAGGAAGTCCAAGCTCTTTGAGTAGGAATTTCAACCATAAAATTTTATAAGCACCATGCAGTCATTCCACCATATTCAACCTCAAAAGAAAGTAAAACTAGCTTTAAGTTTGAGAGAGAAAAATAATAGAAGAAAAGAGCAATTTTTTTTTATTATTATTATTATTTTCAATAGGTTCTGAATAATAGTCCCTTTTACCGCCCGCTATAACCAGAAAGCCCTCACAAACATGTTAAAAATAAGAAAAAAGCAGTACAATAATGCCCTTAAATTATATAAAACTACTATATATCAATCAATATATACAAGGAGACATCTTAAAAATCATAAACTCAGTTTATCCAACCTAATTAATACTGATAAATTATGTTCAATACAATAATCCTAATAATATTAAATCAAAAGAATCCAGATTAATACTAGAATCATTTTATTTTTATTTTAATAAATAAAAAAACACGCAAATGTTGTACTAACAAAATGGATACCACAATGATTATTTCCCACTACTTTCCCTTACTTAAATGGGCATATATTCAAATAGATAGTATAATGTTTCCGTTTCTTAAATGGGTATATATGAAACCAACCCCCTTTATACATACTACACATAATTCTGTTAATTCTATAACAATAAAGAATATGAATCAAGGCATGGCACGCACTGCACAAATGCTTACTAGATTTTCCAGAATTCTATTCCAATCAAGTTAAAGCCATGCAATAGTTTGGAATAATTGCCCAATCAAATCAAGCAATGAGACACCATGCAGTGTCTAGGAGAGAGAATTCACCCATGATCCCCACATTAGACCCATGCATCCTATTTAACATAAATTTAAACACAAAATCAATCAGAATTTGAAAAAAATCAAAATGGTTGTTGTTCAGTCTAAAATTATTCTGCAAAACTTTGCCTGTAGTGGCAACTGTACCAAAATAAGACTGAAACTAACAGGGTTGAAATGGTCAGGAAAGTGCAGAGAATGTACAGTTAGAAACAGTTAATCAATTTGAAAACTGAATGATCCCCCAAACAAAAAATCAAGCATCGTCAGCATCACTTCCACCAACCTGAGCTTCCTGACTGACCATATAGTTGCTTCCATCAGGACCCAACACCTTAAACCTGCTTTCCAAAAACAAAAACATGAATATAACTCAAAACCCACCCACAATGATAATGTCACTCATCAGAAATGGTATTTGAATACCTCTCAAGGATAAATTTTCCTTCCTTATATTTTTGGCTCTTCTCATGAGCAGCCTCCTGAAATTAACATAAACACATAAAAAAGTTCCAAATAGTTAACAGCTGCAACATGGGACATGTGAACCATTCAGTTGCCAAACAGGATCTTACATATTTCCACCCCACAATTGAGCCGCACCCTACGCAAAATATATCAACAACAGTATGCATTCCAGTGATCATCATCCGCTCTTCCTTCTCTCCAACAGTGACATTCACACTGCCACACATTGAGTGAACAGATCACATTTGGAGTGTTCATATGTCTGCATTATATTCTTTATGAATTTTGAACAAGCATGCCAAGTTTGCAGGCTATAAGGATACCCACAAGATGAATTCACACAAGAAGCATGCATGTGATTGGCCATTCTATAATGACTGTGCCACCAATGAGGATGCAGCTTAGCTCACCAGGAGAATCTAATTATTGGCGGGAAAGAATCATTTTTGGTTTGCCAATATCCCCTCAAGGTGAGTTTTCGCAACTATCACTTTCTCCATATCATAGGGACTCTGAAGAAATTGAGCAACCATACCAAGTAACATGTTTCGGGACAATTACAGCAATCCTATCACTGGTGAGAACCAAATGCTCATCTGAAGTACCATAAAATATTTGCTGTCTCTCATATCAATATAACCGAATGTTTATGTAGAATCCTAATGACATTGTAAAAGTACTCATACAAACAAGCAAATATAAAGGGAGACATTATAAATGTGCACACATGCACATATAGCTCGATGCTAATCATGCCGATCGCCAAACGTCAGTTTCCACTAAAAAGAGTATATGATATATGAAAAGGTCCTGAGTACCCACGATCAAAGATATACAAGGTACAAATTACATAAGCCCCAAAAAATTAAAGAACACTTACACCTTCTCGAAGAGATAAGCCTTGCCATGCCTGCAGTGGAAGGACTGGAAACACAGGCACAATACTGGATTAGGATATATGCCTGCCAATCCATACAAAATAGTAACAAGAATAAATAGGACACCAAAAGTTTAAAGAAGAGGTACTGTAAAGAGGTCCTGAAGTTTCTGTGACAAGTAGAAGAGACAGGATACTACAACTATTGCCATCACTTTTCACAAGGTTAATCATCCAAATGAGGATGAACTTGATTTTAAGAGAAAATAAACTTGTTTCAAAGTTAGAATAGTCAAGAGTGAGTCAACCATGCAGGTCTCCTTCAGGTCATAATATGCAGGAAATATTTAGTCTTCAATATGAAAAAGGCCTCATATGGTGACAACTATGCCTTTTACCATGATATTTAAAAGGTTGAAAGAAAAAGGTGATAGGTAAGGCCATTTTTAATGGGACTCAAATTTGAACTCAAACTCAAATTTGAGTCCAAATTCTCAAAAATTTCTCTCCAACTTTTGAGTGAAATCCATACCAAATTCATTTTTACTCAAAGTTAAATCAAAATCTACAAATCATTGTTTATAAACTCAAATCATTGTTCAAAGCTAAATGTAAAACTTTTGGAAAGAAGATTGAAATTATTTTGAGACATGATGGAAACTTTTCAAAAGATTTCAATAAAACTTCATATATATTTTAAAAAAACGTTTACTCAAATTTGAATAAAAAATTGATTAAGCATTGGATGTGGAACTAATGATGGAGCCTTTTTAAATTAATCCGTTTGGATATATATTCAGAAAGCTTTTGTAAAATTATTTTGTAGTTAGGTTTCTGAAAAGTGTATTTTAATTTTTAAAATGTCTGAAAATGCATTTGGATATAATTTTCTAACAGAGTAAAAATGTGAGAATGTATTTGGTTATGATTTTGAAAATAGTGAAAAAGACGAAATTGGATGATAAACTCAAAATTAATTTATTAAAATTAATTTGTAAAATTAATATATTTAATAAAATTGACACCATTATTTGAAAAAAAATATATATTTAAACTATGAAGCACGGACACTTTATTTTAACTTACGTGTCCGTGTTGGACACATGTCGGATACCGATACTCTTAGGACACTTCCCAGACACGTGTCGGATAGTTGAATCATGGATATTGATGATTAAATGAAAAAGTTTTTTTATTTTTATTTAATGACTTTGCTATTTTAATATCTTCATAATATTTTTATGATTTGTGCATTTTTATACCAATTTTAATTGCAATAACATTAGGTTTTTATTATATGGTCATATAAAAATATAAAAAATTTATGTATATTTAACGTGTCCCTAACATGTCCGTGTCCTACTTTTTTAAAAATAACGTGTCTGCGTGTCCGTGTCGTATCCGTGTTCCGTGTCCGTATCCGTGCTTCTTAGCATTTCAACATCCATGATCTTATCTATATTAAAAGTCAATAAGCTTACAATATTGCATAACACTCAATCACAACCTATTCTCTTATCTATATCCAATCAAGATGCATGCTGCTATCTACATTTGATCAAAACCCAATTAAACCCATTATCTTCTCTACTAAAACGAGTTGCAGGCTTCATGCCATTGCTGACAACCATCAATCACACAGTTTCCGACAACCCCAAACCCACCTTCACCGACCTCAATCTCCATCATCACTTCCACCCTCTGTCACACAGACACCACAGCGCTGCCACCGGCAGCCGTCGCCAACCACCACTGGCCACCATCGCCAAACACCATCTCGTTCTTGCCGGAGTAAGGTTTTTGTTGGGTTTCGATCGATCTTGAAACCGATGGATGATTCGTGGACTGATCTAACGGTGTCTTGGATGCAAGGTCTTTTATGATTTTCAAAAATCCTGAGAAAGATTTGTGTCTTTCAAAAATTCATGATTTGGAATTTTTGGGATTTCATTTTTGGAATTGATCTTGCCAAACATCATTCGAAATTTTAGTGTTTTGCAAAACTGATTACTGTGGAACAGTCAGACAAAAAAAGCTAAAAACAGCCATGAATAATTAAAATTGGAAATGAATGCATACTAATGCGAGTTTATTCAACCTAGACATAAAACAAGGCCCACATTGTTATAATAAATTAAGTAAAACTGAGCACCTTAAACATGTCACAAGGCATTCAAGGTGATCCCCATGGAGATCTCCAACATCATATAAAGACACAGAAAATGCAGAAACTCCCATGTTTAGTTTTCTGAATAATCCAGATGGCATAGTAGTTTTATAATGGATGTTCTCTATTAAAGTTAGCCAATATATTTAAGAATGAACTTTTCTCATTCATTTACTAATTCATGTAACTTGGGTTCAATTATTTCTCTATTAACAGTCTTATCATTAGATTCAATCCACCACTCCCATCTAGTGCTGTAAGTTTATTCCAACAATCAACCACTGCCATTACTAGAGATGCCACATGTATATTGTTACATAAGCTTATCACTGATTAAGCATTTTTCACACTGATATCCCTCATCACTGATCGGTTTAAGTTCTTAACATCCCTCTCTCTCTCTCTCTCTCTCTCTCTCTCTCTCTCTCCCCAAAACACCAAAACACCAAAAAAAGGGTTAAATAGAGGAGCAAAAAATACAGAATGTCAGTTTGGTACTTGCAGATGATGAAAGTTTCTTTTTTTTAAAAAAAAAAGAAGAAAAAAGTAAGGATCATATTTGCCGAAGCTCATTGGCACATTTAGGCCCCGTTGACCTATAACCTTTATCTGATCATCAAGGCATGTATATTATGAATTTTAAAAACTACTGTTTAGTTTTTTTATTTATTTTGAACAAGTAGTAGTTTTTAATTCATGAAGGCCAATATAAAACTAAGGTAACATTATATTCGATCCATCAAAGTCCTCTATAGGCCCATAAAATTCTTCAAGTTCAACCTACAGACAGGAACCCTTTTGGTAAGTCAACTCATAAAAAAGTTTGTTTTACATTAGTTTAGGAATATAATAAAAATTTTGAATTGATCAGAGAAAGAGAAACTAACATAATTTAAATGTCTATCAATTTTCTAGATAAACCATCCTACTGAAATTTTTCCAGCATACAATTTATGTTGATAAAATCTTGTTTATCCTAAGAATGACTTAGGGGAAATAAGCCAACAAACATAACAAAATCCTTCTCATATATCCAGTATTGGTATAGGCCAAAGAATTAGGCAAATCCAATGTACAAATATCTTCAAAACACTGATAGATAGACTTGGTTTTTTAATTTTTTTGGATAGGAAGTAGCCCTTGGGATGGGAGTTGAACCTACGACCTTAGAGATATTGCCCAAGCCTTTTCCCAACTCATCAACCCCAAGGGTTATTGATTGAAAGGCTTGGTAAATAAATAGACGTTAGTGGTCAAGGTCCTTATGGTTGACGTGCATGCTAGAGAACAACTTTTTCCTCTTCTCCCACTTGTCAGTTTCCAGCCATCAGAACCAGACCGAACCAAATCCCAGACCGGTCTGGTTTTGTTATTACAGCGCTTGCAAAAAAAAAAATTGCAAGAATCGGTTGACCTGATTGCTTCAAATATAAACAATTCAAACCAGATGTATTTTTAGTGATATATGTGAGAAAATTTATTAATGATTTTACACATAAAAGTAGTATTTGTAATATAAAAATAAAAATGAAACTCAAAATTCCCAACCAAATTTGATAAAAATTAATCTAAAACAAACAGTCATATTCAAGCCTTAACATCCAGTTCTAAATATATGCATCTAACAGCAACCCAGCTCAACAATTGTTGTTGTTATTTGTCATATGAAATAAGTAAAAACTCAACCAACGACAGAATTGATGCCAAAAAAAAGACTACTTAGACTTTTACTCTCAACAATGAAGCTTGAAAGGTACTTTTAAGTCTATATCTAGTTAACTACTGTTAACGAACTACTGTTTATAACTTTTATTCATTTTTTCCTTCTTTTCCTCATCTCCTTCTTTTTTCTTTGCTAATTAGTAATTAGTCTAATTTCTGTCACAACATTATTTATGTTTATATATAATGGTTGTGTGCACTGTGCAGGAGTGGATCTACAAGTTGGGGCACTTGCCCCCTATTGAAATTTTGAAAAAATTGAGGTCAATTTAATATTTTATAATTTTTAAAATTTGCCAGTTTCCCCCACTAAGTTTGTTTTACAAATTTCCCATATGGGGAATAGGCATTGAGGAAAAACAGAGAAAGAGGAAGAGACATTACTTCACTTTCCAAATGTTACTTTAATTATTTTACTCTTGCAATGCTATAATCCCACACTCAAATCATATCGTTATAGGGTTTCAACACTTAATTTTGACATTTTTTTCTTAATTTTATCTATTTAATTTATTTTGTCTTTTCAGTTGGTGATTTAGTGATTAGGGCAAAAATTAATTATTATTTTTTCTTTCAAGACCATTGCTAGGTCTGCTCAAGACACCCTAGTTAAAGGCTTAAAGGCTAAAGCTTTGACATCCGAAGAGGAATAGGAAGATATACATATACACGTGGGCGCACACATAAACATGCAAGTATGCATTTCTTTCTTTTTTTGTTTTAGATTTTTTTGGTTTAAATTTTCATTTAAGGACACGTCATACACGGGTTCTTAATGTTACTCTGTTTTTTTTTTTTTGGTAAGTAGTATAAAAAGACATAGAAAGAGAAAGAAATGTCTTAAGGCCGTTGCGAGATAAATGATTGGAAAGAATGAAACAAAAGTACCTTAAAAAAGCCTTAGTAAATATTTAGACCCCAGTTAGACAGTTACAATTAATCTTTGTTCCAATAATTCATCCAAATATGAAACCTTAAGTTAATTCATATGGTTGCCCTAAGAGGTAATAAAACAATAAAAATAAGAAGAGAGACATAACCCTTGAAATGAAAAAGAGATGTGTATTTGATGAACAAAGAGAAGGCTCTACTCATAGTGTTGCAAAAAACTAAGGTTTTTAGGATTCCATTTTATTTAGTTAAATTCTCAAATATTGATTTCATTAATTTGAACTATGTCTGTGTTTTTTTTTTCTTTTATTGTTATGAGTTTTGTTGTTCTTGAAAATTGAATTTGGAGTCATAATCACTCTAGAGTGAAAAAGTCTAGAAATTGAACTATACATATAAATTTTATTTAGCATGAAGTTTTAAATTTTTATATACAACAAATGACAATTTTTTTCTATATACAAAATCAACTAACCAGTTTTCAAATTCAAAATAAATTATCTCTTCTTACATTTATAAATACCAATCAAAATTAAAATTTGATCTTTCTTGCTTTTGTAAATGCTTAATCCCAGATAATTGTCCCCATAATTCATCCAAATATGAAACCTTTAATTAATTCATATGGTTGCCCTAAGATGTAATAAATAAATAAAAAGAAGAGACAGATAACCCTCGAAATGAAAAAGAGGTGTGTATTTGATGAACAAGAAAAGGCTCTACTCATAGTGTTGCTAAAAACTAAGGTTTTAAGGATTCCATTTTATTTAATTAAATTCTCAAATATTGATTTCATTAATCTGAACTATTTTTGTGTTTTTTTTTCTTTTATTGTTTTTGAGTTTTGTTGTTCGTGAAGATTGACTTTGGAGTGATAAATCTCTCTAGAGTGAAAAAGTCTAGAAAGAGAACTATACATATATATTTTATTTAGCATGAAATTTTTAATTTTTATATACAAAAAATGACATAATTTTTTTCTGTACACAAAATCAACTAACCAGTTTTCAATTTCAAAATAAATTGTCTCTTCTTACATATATAAATACCAATTAAAATTAAAATTTGTTCTTTCTTGCTTTTGCAGTTGAAACTTGGAGTAAATGTGGACAAAAATAAATAGTTTCAAAACCAAAGTTGGTAACTTAGGTCATTTTTGGAAATGCTAATTTTGTCTATGTTTAAAATTTAACTTTTATGAATTTTTTTTATTTATGATTATTATATTTTATTTTTTGTTAAAAGATTATCTATCATTTGTCCTTTAAGTTATTAGAGATACATGTTATATAACTAATCATTTTTATAAATTTTATGAAATCAAATTTGATTTTATTAGTGAGTTTTAAGTTACCCGATAAAATTCTGGTTTTGCCCCAGTTTGTGTGCGTGTGCGCATTTTCATATCATATATACTAATATAATTTTAATGAATGTGTTCTTAATTTATAGCATGTCACTAGATAATAGATATAGAAATTTTTTAAATTTCTTGTTTTGATCATATTTTTATATTTTTTCTACATACTTTAATCTTAAAAATTTATTAGTAAAAAAACAAGTCATTATGGTTTGGTTCTCATGTATTCTTCCATCACTTCAACAAATGATCCAACGGTTGAACCAATAAAACAGTCCCTTGATTGATTTAACATCTGGTTTGGTTTTTGTAACTACATTTCCAGCTCACCACCTCTCTAACCACTATATCCTTGGGCTAGCTCTTAGCTTGAAGTCTCTTCCTCTACTACGAGGCATCACGCAGACATTCCAAGAATGTATCAGTTCTTATCAAAGTCCACTTAAACAGACCATGTTTCTACTTATGATAGCTGAAAGTAACCTACTCCAAGCTTTAATAGTCCCCTTCATACTTTGAAACTTTTCAAGGATCCTAAACCTAACCAGTGATGTCCACCAAGCAGAGTAGCGATTAAAATCTGTATGAATAAGACCACCAGCTGTTGGCTTGAGTGGTATGTCCGGCCACTTCTAAAGAGAGAGGTGCAGAGTTCAGGTCCCAGTTGGGACATGAGTACATGTCTATTACCCATGGAAAAAAAAATCTGGATGACTCAGCCAAATACACTTGAAGAGGAAAGGAATAGGAACCTAAGCAGAAAAGGTTTTATACATGACTATGAGGCAATGATCTGATATAGCGTGTAAAACAAATCCTTGAAAGGCATGGAGTAAATAATCAAACCAGCTGGAAAACCAAAATATTCCATGCAATCTACATCAATCCTTTTTCTTTTAGATTAAACCAATTAAAAGAAAACTTCCTACGGGGCAGGTTTTGAAGATCAAAGATCTATTGTAAGTGTTGAAACCTTTCATATTCTTGGTCTATTACGCTGGTTTATATTTCTCATCTTTGATCACAGCTTTATCCTATGAAAGCCACAAAAAATTCAGCCCAACAGAAACTCCCTCGTACTCAGAGGGGGCCCATAAGCAGCAGCTAAGATTGAAATTTGAACTACTATGAGATATTTAGCTTCAAAAAAGAAATGGAAAAAGAACTCATAAGACTCAATCGCCTGGTGTACTTCCAAGTTCCAAATGATGAGGATGCTAAGGCACCTATGACCAATAGCAACAAAAGTCAAAGGATCCTCCAAATGATTTGATGAGTTCGAGCAAAAATAAAGCGTAAGGCAAGACGCTTAACTCCTTGCAAGTCAAAGCATAAGCTGCGTTGAGGTGTAACTTTTGGACTTCAATTTTTTCATTAAAAACATATATAGATATTATTGATTTTTGTCTATTTTAAAGGAAGAATAGAGTTTTGGCTAATCTTCCTTTTAAAAATACTAATTGAAAGTACTTTTATATTAAAAACACAAGGTACAATACTTTTTCCTTCCTTTCTCCTTCCCTCTATTGTGTTTGCTAGGAAAGAAAATGATCGGATGTCATGTCCAAGCCATGGGAGAGAAAAATTCATCTATATATTTTTTTTGATCGGTGAAGAAAAAGTCATCTATACAAAGCAAGCTCCTTTCAACTATATGTTAGGATTTTACAATTCCATCAATATGGCCAAGCATCATTGTTGGTTATGAATTCTACTATGTTGAGGGGTTCTACTGAGCTAAAGCAATAAAATAACTTATTGAAAGAAAAAAAAAATGATTTTGGAATTTTCCTCGTACATTCTTTTTTGTCAATCTTTGAGGTAAAGGTTTATATTCTTTTAAATTTTTCTAAGCCCCGAAAATTGATCATGGAAAGCATTTTTGGACACATGAAAAGTGTTCAAAGCATTATTTTTGAATCCTTTTGAGTTTAAAGTGCATGCTTCCCCAAATCAATGCTTTTATTTCAAAACATTAAGGCATTTTAGATACAACTCATCTTGAAACGAGCCTCGAAAAAGCTTTTTAAGACGCTGCCCACCAACAATCTAAAAAATAAATAAATTGAAATATCATTAATCTAACTGAAAGTTAACAACTTGGGTAAATGGGGGAGCATTGCTTCCAGTTTGCCGATAACAATAGTTTCTATGGTCCATATGTTCCTCTTTGACTTTGTAACTAAAATTTGAAAAGAAACTCATGTTTTTAATTTTTTTTTTTTTTTTTGTTATGTATAAGATCATTTTAGAATCTCAAAAATGATATCAAACAGGCTTCTTTTCTTTATATAAGTTCAATTTGGTATTTAATTATTCATTTGTGGTAACTCAAAAGTTTCATGGTAATTGCCTTTTTTATAACAATTCTATTTGCAAAAGTTCATTTTGCACAAACTGTAAAGATCCAGTTCCAAATTTTTTTCATTAAGTAAAACTTCATTAAAAAGAGACCAGGTGGCTAACACTCTATTTTGACTCACGTGTCCGTAGACACCGACACTCTCGGACACTTTCCGAATACGTGTCAGATACACAAAAAAAGTGTCCAGATTTTTAAATTTTTTCTGAATTTTGGACACATTCCGAACACATTATGGACATGTTTTCTATTTTTTATTTCTTTTTCTTTGAATTTTTCCTCATTTTCTCCTTTTCCTTTTCTCCTCAGTTCTTTTTTTGGTTATACACACACACACACTCACACACACACACATATATATATATATATATGTTCTATGAAATAGTTAGTAAATTTATTTTAAAACTTGAATCATAAATATTAATGATTAAATGAAGAATCTTTATTTAATGGCTTTGTTATTTCAATATTTTTGTGATTTGGATATTTTTATATCAATATTTTTTTTTTTTGATAAGTAAAGGTAATTGAAATAACTCTAGGTTTTTATTATATGGTCATATAAAAAATTTATATAAATTCAACGTATTTGACGTGTCCATGTCCTACTTTTTTTAGAAATGACGTGTCTATATGTCCGTCCCGTGTCCGTATTCATGCTTCTAGTGGCTAACCCATATACAAGAAAAAAAGAGACAATTCATACATAAATTAGAGCTTCATGTCTCCCAAATAGCACGTCCATAATCTCAATAAATAATGAAATGTAAAAAAATGAACCTAAAGGATCAAGTCCCAAAAGGATCCAAATAGCAAATCAATACTCTCAATAAATAATTAAATGTAAATGCCCCGGAAAGGATATATAAAACTACAAAGAGGACTTGCTTTGTCAAAGTGATAGCACATTAGAGTAACAAAAAATATAGGATTCAAGAATAAATTCCCTTACACGCTGCTTGGATTGAGGGATTTGGAAAGAAAGAAGAGGAAAGGGGAAGGAGAGAGGGGAAGGAGGGAGAGGTTATTTTGTGCTTGGTTTAAAATTAGGGAAGGAGGGCGGGGAAAGGGTCTCTTAATCCTTATTTTATTCAATTTGCTCTCCTCCCAAAAGTGGACGGGGACGAAAGAAAAGGAGAAAGCCTTTAATGAATTTTTTATAATACCAATTTTAACCTTCAAATTATAAAGGAAAAAATAAAAAAGGCACCTCTATCCCGGAGCATAATAGTAAAAAAGTATATAATTCTTTCTTTTCCTTTTTTTCTTCTGTTGTTTCCAAACAAGATGAAAGTATTACACTCTCCTTTCCCTCATTTGTTATCCAAGCATCAAGGAGGGATTACCCTGTCCTCTCCTCCCCTCTCTTCTCCCTCATAACTAATGTTATTCTCTCTTCTCCCTCGTAACTAATGTTATCCTCTCCTCTCCTTTCCCTCCTATTTATCCAAGCAAACTAGTTAATAAAAAAATCTATTAGCATGAGGAAAGAAAAATGACAAAGTAACTGGATTGTAGATTCTCAAGAAAACATCCTGTTATGCTCTTTGACTAGTCAATTCATGTTACCCACCTTCAAACCAAAGAGACATGATTTCTTCACTAAATACTTACAAACACTCTATATGGACCACAATAATAAACATCCACATTGTCCAGATCAAATAGAACTCCTAAAGTAAGCATCTCATGAAAAACCAAAAAACCAAACAATTTGCTACTATGAAAAGATAACAAAGAAATTACAGATAAAAAAAAATAACAAAGAAACAAAGGGTAGCCCTTGATTCCTAGTATCTTATAAATATAAATTCCTCCATCAACTCAAAAGCACCACTACACCAAACTGAGAAAAAACAAGATCTGAGCAACTCAATTTTGCAAAGAAACGGAGAAATAATATAATAAAGATTTTCAATTACATCTCCTTTTTACTGCAATAGAGTATAAACCCTAAAGAACCGTCTTGATTTCAAAGTTAATTTCCGTTCTCCTTTCGGCAGTTTTATCAGTAACAGGTCCATAAAGTCCTAACTCATAAGAACTCAGTGATAAGGCCATCCGTAAAATATTCACGCAAGTTACAAACCTCCATACGTATATATATATATATATATATATAGAGAGAGAGAGAGAGAGAGAGGGAGAGGGAGGGTGGGAACCTTTGAAACGATGTCATCCGAGAGCGCGAGATGGGTTTGGCAGTGTTTGCAGCTATAAATGCTCCCTTCAAGAGTGATCACAAAAAGCCTACCCATTTCTCTCCGTGTCTGTATGTATGTATCTAAACCACCACACACACTTCCCTTCCCTTCAGAACCACAAAACGGATATTCTCAGTAAAAAAGAGAAGTTCCAACAGAAAACCATTGAGATTATTTCAGATAAAATCAATACAATGAAGCAAAAACTAGAATTAAAGAACAATTCAATGCAATGCAATGCAATGCACGCAAATGTATGTATACAAACAGAAATGACAGAAAAGAGATGAACACAGAAGATGATCTTACCCTACCAGCAGTTTCACAGAGAGAGAGAGATAGCAGAGAGAGAAAAGAACAATAATCAGATGCGTGACCCCCACAATTTATACGAAGCAGAAATTCGGAACTGGGAATCAAATAGGACTCTTGTATTTGAGTAGAAATCCAAGACTATACGGACGGTATGTTATGTTTGGTTATGATTTTGACAACAGATTTTCAATTTCAAAACTTTGGAAACGTATTTTGAAATTAATTTTTTTTAATTTTTAAAAATTTAAATTATCATATTTAAATATGTTTTTATAATTTTTAAAAATTAATTATAAAATATTTAAAAATATTTTTCAAAAAATTATATCTGAATCACTATCCTTAAAATATAGATGTAGGATACTCCCTTCTACCTTGATCTTCATGATTCACTCGTTAATTGTTGAAATGTCCCTATAGATGTGTCCTATCGTTTGATGGCTGAACAGACGGCCGAGATGTTGTTGATTAGGTGCTTGTGGGAAGTTGTTTACCAAAAATATATCAATAATTGAGTTTGCCAAAAATTAGTCAATTAATAAATACACTTTTCGAAACATACGGTATTACAACGTAAATTTACCAAATTTTTGACCCGACTCAATTATGTTTCAACTTATTTTTCAAACCTATGTCTTTTTTAAGAAAGTCTAAGTGTTAAACGCCTTTAGGTTTATTTTTGGCCAAAGGCGTGTTACTTTTAGACGACGTTAAAAGGCGTCTTAATCTTATATGTCTTTCAAAGGCATGTAAGTCTTAGACACCTTTCAAAGGCGTGTAAGTCTTAGACACCTTTCAAAGGCGTGTAAGTCTTAGACACCTTTCAAAGGCGTATAAGACTTACCTGCTTTAGTTTTACTATATATGCGAAATATTATTTCAAAGACGTAAGTCTCTCGATACGACTTTGCAACAGCACCAATCAAAGAATCTCTAAGGAATTCCAAGAATTCTTGTTAGACGTTCGTTCCAACCCTCAATCCTCTTTTCTAGATTCATCGACATTGAATCAATCGATAAATCATATACACAGAGAAACTGTGAAGCGAGACGCCCTAGCCGTCGCTTGCCGCCGTTGCTAACAACAGTCGTCGTCGTTGTCCACCGCTGCATCTCCTCTGGTCGTTGCAAACTCAGGTACGTACATCTCCAACTTCCGCCATTTTTTTCTTTATAATTTCTTCTCATCCTCTTACAACTAGGGCTTGTGAAATTTTAGTTGCTTCCAATTTTAATGGTATTGGCATGGTATTATAATATGTGTTGTGCATTTGCATCTATATGTTAAGATGTTGTTTTTGTCCTTAAAGTTGCAGCCAAATGTCATGGAGTTTAGGAGAAGGCTTTTGGTTTTTTTCAGGAGGGTTAGAATTTATTTTGGAAAATTTTAGGAGAAATTTTATATTTTTTTCTTCAAATTAGGGTGGAGATTTTTTTATGAGAAAATTTTTTATCTCAATATTCGAAGAGAATTTACATGTAATTTTATTTTTTATATTTGCAGAATTTGAAGAGACTTTGTTGAGTTAAGTTTGTATATTTTACTAAGAGACCCACGTGTACCGAATTTAATCTCGTTTGTAAAATTTAATTCAGTTTAAAATAACAATAAACTTAAGTGATTGGTAATTTTAAATATATTGTTGCCTGTTGATAATTTGATCTTGTATATGTTTATATTTGTTTGATATGTTTTATTTTTTTCCATATTTTTTTATAAGATTCAAATCCATGTATGTTTAGTAAATTGTACTACAACATTTGAGTTAAGACAATAGATATATATGTTTTAATTTTCTTGATATTATGATATTTCTATTTATTTATTTATATTGATAATAAAGATATAGTGAAAGATATATTTTGCATTATTAATGAAAATCCATCAAGTATCTATTATTTATTTAAAGTGGTTAATAAATATTGCTTAAATTTTATTTTATTAAAACTAATATATGACGAATGAAACAAAGTGGATGAATTTAAAAAATAACTATATGACTTTTTTATCATGTCAATTGATTGGGCAATTGCTTGGTTGTTTTGGTGTTTACTGGGGCAGTAGGCTAGCTACATCACCTAGGATTACCCAGGTAATTTGACAAAAATATGTATGTCTTTCTAAGATTTAATGAACTTATTGTACTTCTTTTATTTACTGAAAGAACTTATTGTACTTTTTGTACTTATCTAATATATTTCTCTTAGTTACATATGGATCAACGGAGAGAGTTACCTGACTTAGGCCCTAGTGATCCATCAGTGTTATACTTATAGTCACAGCATCGCTCCACAGCTATTTGGGAGGGTCGTGACTTCCGCCCATTGCATTGTCGGTGCATTGAGGCATCCTTACGTAGAGTAGTAGGTGAGTTAGACACATGGGTCCTTCGATGTCTGATGAGGGCGGGTTTCTACGGGGTGTATCGGTTAGGCTTCATGGCATTAGATTGGAGCCTCGTCACTGCACTCATCGAGCGGTAGAGAGTTGAGACTCATACGTTCCATCTGTCTGTGGGTGAGACTACCATTACACTACAGTATGTTTCAGTATTACTTGGGTTGCCGGTTGATGGCGACGCGATTACAGGCTGGGATGTGCAGAGGCCTATTCCCGAGTGGCAGTAGTTGTGCCACGACTTGCTCAGGATTACTCCACCTACTACTGCTTTTGATGGATCACGTCTTAAGTTGAGTGCATTGGCGCACCATTTATCTCAGCCAATCTAGGATGACATTGACGATAGATTTATCGAGGCGTATAGTAGGACATCTATTATGGTTCAGCTAGGTGGATGTCTTTTTGGGGATAAGTCATCTAGTAAGGTGAAGCTGATGTTTTTACCTCTACTATGGGACCTTGACGAGGCAGGTAGGCTTAGTTGGGGTAGTGAAGCTTTAACATGTTTATACCACGAGCTCTGTCTTGCTACTAGGACTGAGGCAACATCTATTGGTGGGCCACTTGTTCTTCTACGGGTGTGAATTGCTAACATTATGTTTAACATTTTATATTCAATATTTATAAAATGAAATAAAGTTATCATCCCATTTATGTTGTGATACTTTCTCCAGCTATGGCTTGGGAGCGACTTAGTCATTGTAATACCCTGACCCAAAGATATCGGGTCTTATGGCACGCATTACGAGGTTATGAAAAATTAATATAAAGATATTTACAATTAAGAGAATAATTAATTAATTTAATATAATTAATTAATTATTAGTTATAATTAATAGAAAATATGATGACACACACATACACACATTAAAGGTGTATACATGGCCAAGTATGTAGATGTGTAAGTATATGCATGGATGTGTATAAAAACAATTAAATATATCTATATATATATATATATATATAGTATATAAAAACATGCAAATATCTAAGGTGTAATAGTGTGTGTGTGTCTCCAAGTGTGTTGGTATTATATTATGTGTATATATGTGTGTGTGTATATATATATATACAAAACAAAACAAACATACACACACACAACCAAGATGGCCTACCCCAAAATAGTGGAGTGGCAGCACTCATTAGAGATGCTGCCACAAGTTAAGCTAGTGGTTGGGGCAATCAAATTTTGCAATAATCATGCATGCACCTATATACATATATACATATTGTATACACACACCCACACGAGAATTCAGTCATAGAGAGAGAGAGAGAGAGAGAGAGAGAGAGAGAGGGAGTTCTAAAAAGAAAAAAGGGAGAAGTCAGAAGAAGGGGCAAGAGGGAAAGATACCATTTTGAGGTAAACCCACAAAAATCTCATATTTTCTCTCTCTAAAAATATAAGCATGTAAGTAAACTGTTTTAGTGTTATTCATGTATAAAAGATGTTTAAAATAGATAGACTTGATCAAGACATGAAAAATGAATGCTAAACACATCAAGAATACCCAACCATACGTCAAACCTCCATGGGAGGACCTTGCTTACAGCAGGTCTGAATCCATCACCACCAAACCATGTTTGGTTTATCAAGACTAAAACCTGACCCTACAAGCATGCTAAAAACCATAAGCCGCGACCCAATAGCCTAGAGATGCCCTAAAAATCCAAGATTACAGGTTACGGGTTTAGAACCCAACTTCCAAAATGAACCCCTAAACCTGACTTTTGAGAATGGGGATTGAACCCCCATGTCATGAAGGTCACGTTGAACCAAACCCTATTCAAAATGGTGATGAAATAAGGGTTTACTATGAAATTACAGGTTCGGTTATCCCATCTCAAACCGAATGGTTGAGCTCGGTTCAAGCTCTAAAACGAATGCCAAAACCCTCTATGATGTCCCAGAAACATTTTAGATTAAAAACAGAAAGATTTGGTTGAGCCAAACTTCACAAAATTGAAGAAGAAGAAAACCTGCAATTAGGGTAACACGGGGAAAACTAGGAGGAAGAAGATGAATAGTGGATGCTCGAGTTTGGGTCGAGTCGGATTCGGGTCGGAACCCGACCCATCGCATAAAAGGGTTTAAGTGGGACGGTGTCGTTTTGGAATTACGTTTTAATTTTAAAACCTAAATTGGTCTTGTTTGGGTACGGGAATAAGAAATTAAAATCAGGAAATGAGGCTGCCCTGAACGCGGATAAGACTAACAGTAGGGATATCTTATCCCGGTTCTTTATAGTCAACTAAACCGGCTGGTTCATGGGATTCCTAAACCGGTCTAGGGTTTTAGGGTGTAAACCCACTAGTTCAAAGATTTTAATTAAATAAAATAAAACCAAAACTTTAGTTAGTTACAGTTTGACCCCAAGGCTATGAGAAATTCTGTTTTGGCCCAAATTTTAAGAAATCAGTTCAAATATACCCTTGAAAAAATAATTAAATAATTTATTTAATTATTTTATAAATAAGGTAAAATGACTATTTTACCCTTGGGCCATAAATGAAGCAAACGAAGTCCAAATAAAGTAAACAAATAGTGTATTTTGACTATTTTGGGTATTTTGGATCCAATGGTGGGGTCCGTTTCAAGAAACGAGACTCCAAAAAATAAGACACACTAAAATGTAAATTACCAAACTGCCCTAACATGTCAAATGCCCAAATAGGACAAGTTATTAGTGTATTCTTACTATTTTGGAACTACTAAGACCAATGGTGGGGTTTGTTTTACGAGATGGGACCTCAAAAAATTAAGACACGTGAAGGGGTAAAATGACCCAATTAACCCTAGTACCCTAAAGCCAAATTGAAACCAAAGAGGGTCTAAATTGACTTTATTCAATGTTCCGGACTCAATGGTGAGGTCCAAATTTTGAAACGAAGTACGAAAAAATATGACACGTAAATAAGTAAAATGATCATTTTGCCCTTTTTGTGCAAAAGTCTGAATTAAATTCTATGAAGGACGTTCCAAACTCAATGGTAGAGTCTATTCGACCAAAAGAAGTGTCTAAAATAAAGAGACATAAAATTTGATGAATAGCATCAATCAGGTGACTATACATTAGTACACTGCCGAGTGCCAAACTAAATAGTATGGTACATATTTGAAATGGAATATGAGGAGACATGATACGTAAACATGTGAAGTAATTAAATTTAAATTAAAGTTAATGAAGCTACCAGAAGAGTATAAATTTAAATAAATAAATTAAAATCCTAACACACTAAATTGTGTTGTAGGTTAAGATTATGAGTTAAATTAAGTAAATACGAAATTTATGGAATATTCGTAAATCGTTTAGGATTTAATACGATTTAAGCAAAAGTTAAGAAGCATCAGTAGGTGATATTGCAGTAGATGTGAAGTTAATGAGATTATGTATGAATTGTTCTTAGGAACTACAGAGGAAGTGGGAAAGCGCATTATTAGCACTGACCATAAGGACCGAGGTGAGTAGCCCTGTATTTGAAGTGGAGATTTAACTCCGTGGATTGAAGAAGTTTTAAGTTCAAATTATCTGAAGTATTTGAATATCAAATTCAGTCTTTATATAATTATTGTTTTAAAATATTCTATTATGACATGCTCCGTAAAATGTTTTTATACAGTTCCTTTCTTAAAAATATTTAGCATATCTGAGTAAAATGTCAATTTCTTTAAATATTCTGAATTCGATTATTCCAAGTATTTGAAGTCCTATTGCAGAAGTTATATATTTCATGTTTTAAATACTCATGAAAAGTATCTATTGAAGAAGCCATGTGATAAATGTTTTATAAGATAAATGGTACTTAAATACCACATGTGACGTTAAAATCCTTTGGGATTCAACTATGACACGAAGAAATGCCCGGTAGCAGGATCTAATCTCCCAGGCAATGAGATATCTCCATTGTAGCATTGTAGCATTGCAGTAAAATGGGAGTTTGGTTCGAAACAGATTCTGTAACACCCCAACCCTGATTAAGTAATGATTAGTTACTAATCATTTATCTGAACCAAACATAAAGAATAATTAAGAAGCTAACCTAATTAGGAGTTGACCAGAAGAAACGGCGTCGAAAAATAAGTTACAGAATAAAAGTTAAGTAGGAAATAGTGAAACTGCATTAATGCGCAGCCAAACAAGGCCTAAGCCCGAAATATGGAAAAAGGACCAAAAAATGTGGCCAAGAGGATTTGATCCCTTGACCAAACTGGGCAGAATCTGTTTTACCAAAAAAATTACCATCTAGGCTAGGAGCACTTTTGTGTATACATGTGGAAAGATATATATTTAAATAGCACTCAGATTTGGCCATTCCCCAAAGTGACCAATACCCACACATGCAACACCTCAGCATTGCATCATGGCTAGAGCTATCATACCTATAGACTCATGATGGAACCCTTCTCCCAACCAAAATGCATGCAAGATAATCATGCATCTAGGGAGATGAAAGGGCAAGAGAGATGTGAGATTTGTATATTTCCATATATGCATTCTCCATGCATATGTGCAGATCTGCCATTTAGAGAGTGTTGATATACTGTTTATAGAGAGAGAAAGTGGTGAGAGAGAGAGAGAACCTAGAGAGAGAGTGAGAGATACACAAGGGTGTACATTGGAAATCTATTAGAAGAAGCTAGAGATTGGAACTGAAGGGCTGCACGACTGGGGGAGGATCCAATCCAGCTCTTGAAGCTTCTGCTTGAGCACAACCAGTGAGGAAACCACTGTACACATGAGTTATTCAAAATTTTTTTTTGGAAATTCTCTTGAATTTAAGCTACTGTTTTATAGCTTTTAGGACCTGTTATTGCATGTACCATAGCTTAACTTGAAAAACTGAGTTGGTTGCGACTGGTTTGAACCTCTAGAACTGCCCCAAAACCCGAAACCCATGGCAAACCGCCATTGATAGACCTCGGGTTACAGGTCTGAATCGACCTTAACCAAGTGACTCTTTGCTTATCAAAGCATGAAATGGACCATCCTAGGACCCCGAAAAACACTATACACGACCTAGAGACCTAGGTCTACGCCCTCAAAACCGAGGCTATTCTTCTCGGCCCAAAAACCAAATCTTTAAATCTGACCCCTAAACCGAGATTGATGAGTTGGGAATGAAAGCTCATGTTGTAAGGGTTGCAGAGGATCAAACCTCGTGCAAAATGATGAAGGAATGTGTCACGACCCGAAACCCACCCTGTGCGGATCTCGGATCGCAACCGCCGCCTTCAGGCCCGGGAGCCTGAGGGCAAGGCAAAACATGGGCGACGGTATCGAATAGCGGTGCGGCCTCGATTTGCGGAAGCGTGAAAAACCCTTTTCTTTTTTTTTTGTTTATAAAAATCCTTTAAAAACTTTCGCACAGCCGTCCGGTACTGTCGCTCTTCATAGCGGTACACATGAATAATCACATCAGAGCATACTAAAAATTAAAGTCTTATACATGATACATATTCGAATGCCTCAAGGGCTTGAGTACATATGTGGTTGCCTCTTGGGCTTAAATACATAATTGTCCCAAAAGTACGACATCAAAATTCGACCGACCATAGGCCCTAATACTTCCCAAAATATCTCCAGAATCCTAATGGAGCTGCCTATCATTCCTCCCCAAATTGGGCAAGGGTCCACCCATCGTCATCACCTGAAAAATGTTAGGGAATGGGGTGAGCTTCGAAAAGCCCAGTGAGTAATTCTAACATCTGTCATGGGTTTCAATTGGTAGTGGTTTCGCACGTGAGAATTTTGTAAAATACTCACTACCAATTGCTCGTATACTTGGAACATAGAGTACATGCATTCTTTAAACAATGGCTTTGAAACATTACAGTATTCAAGCTAACTTGTACTTTCGGAATAAAGTATGTGAATTTCAAATCATATAAATATGCATGGTGAAAATGAGGAAAAAGTCTGCTTCCATTTTCAACACACACCTTATCACTTTCATTAACAAAATCCGTTTCGAACCAGATTCCCATTTTACTTTTCGTGGAGATATCTCATATGCCTGGGGGATTAGATCCTGCTACCTGGCATTTATTCGTATCGTAGTTGGGTTCTTAAGAAACCCGATAGAAATCCGTGGTGCTTATGCACAATTTATCTTGCATTTAAAAGCATTTAACCCATAATTCCTTCGTGTGGATGCATTTAAAAGCATTCAAAACATACAGTTCATAATCTCATGATAGGTATTGGAATACGTGAAACATGTAAATTCAGGATATATAATAACATTTGAAATCGAAATTTTAGACATGCAGAAGTATATCTCAAGGGACAGTAGTAAGTTGTTCAGGAAGCATGTCATAACAGAATATTTAAAACGGAATTGTGTAAAAACAGAATTTGATATTTAAAACATCATTCAAATCCGTGGAATTAAATCTCCACTTCAAATGTGAGGTTACTCACCTTGATTTCCCGGGTTTGCACTACTGGTGGGCTTTTCCCTTTCCTTTGTATTTCCTAAGAAAATTATAAAGAACTTGTTAACTTCACATTTACCTTAAATCGTTACCTATTCATGCTCTTTCATTTAATTTTAGGCCTGACGTATTCTAACTTCCTAGGATTTGTCTTACTGGTCAACTTGTGGTGACTTGATGAGTTTTATTTTTCACGTGACTAAATTTTCAGTACCTATTTTGGTGTTATAGACTTCACCGTTGGGTTTGGAATGTCCGACATAGTCAAAATAGACTATCTTTTAGTTTCGTTTGGGCTCCGGGTACCTTAGGGGTAGTTTGGTCATTTCGCGCGTCATATTTTTCGGAGTCCCATCTCGTGAATCGGACCTCACTGTTGATCTCAGAAGGCCCAAGAAAATAAGATTACACTAATAACTTGTCACATCCCCCAGACCCACCCTGTGCGGATTTGGGGTACGTGGCAAAGGCCAGTTAGGCACCCATCGGGTTTTATCAGTTTTTTTTTTTTTTTTGAAAACAAAACCCCGACGGTAATCCTAACCAAAGGCCATTCCGATCTAAATCCCAAGTATAATGCATTCAACATATATAGTTTAAGCAGCGGAATATTCACATGAGAATGCATACATATATACTTGGTAGAGCATTCAGGATATATCATAGTCAGACCTATCTTAATTAAGATTACAAAACAGTTTCACTACAAAAGGTCATAGTCTGTTCAGTTACATAAAAGTACAAAAATGATGTAGATTCTCAAAAATGGGTTATCATTCTATCTGGGGGTCTCCAACTTTTTCCCCCTAAGTTCTGGACCTGCTAAACCTGTCCATCTGAGGGTTCCCCTGAAATTATTAAAATAATGGAATGAGCTTTAAAAAGCCCAGTGAGTAACACAGATATCCAGGCAAGAGTTTCGAATTCAATCTTTGCTTAAATCACATGGTAATTAAATCAGTTTGGAATTAATAGTTCAATAAATCCAAGTCAAATTCAATAGATCAAAACAGATAAACGGTTCAGAGTGCTAGCATATCAATCAGAAGTATAGTTAATCATTCGAGAAACTAAAAACCATGTCATCGGTGATAAAAGCATGCATTTAAAACAATTGCATTTAAAACATATGGTATTCGAAACAATTTAACAGATCAAGGAGCAGTAACTTAACAGAGTCAGAAGTTACTCACCTTCAATATTTGAATTTGAAGCTAGGAACGGAGCCTTCCTCTTTTTCTCTTTAAGCCTAAAACAATTTATAAAGATTTATCAACTCATGACCTTAGACTGAGTAAGTCTACCCTATGATGGGTTTCATGGAACTAACTTATAGTGGCTAGTTCTTAGGTCTTACCTCTTAAGCATTTGGCTTAGGGTTTCAGTATCTTCCTGTTTTTTCATCTTGGCCTCGGCAATCATTTCCTTAGTACGTGCCTTATATATGAAGGGCTGGATGGAAACGATTTCAGTGGACTTAGCTATTCTAATATGGCGCTCAATAACTCTTTGCTGCCTCAGTAATTCTTGCATAAACTCTTGCTGTTTCTTATCGGCTAACCTCTCTGCCTTAGTCATGATGGTGAATTTCTTGCCCTGTTTGTCCATGGTAGTTTAAGTGATATCTTTTTACCTAGAACACAGTTTGACATGTTAGAACAGATGCCTTCATATATTTATCGGTTCTGATTTTCATTTTATGGACCTAACCATTGAGTCCGGAAGGTTGAAGAAAGTCAATTTAGACTCTCTCGGCTTTTAAATCTGGGTTCGGGTATATCAGGGGTATTTTGGTCATTTTTTTCGTCACATAATTTCTGTCTCGGATTCGTCATCTAATCATGTATACAGTCTCACAAGTGTCAGGTCAATCACTAGTATTAATTCTGTTTTAAATCGGACTTCATTTAGGCCTTGTACAGTGTCAGGGGTATTATGGTAATTTCATATGTTGTATTTTTCGGTACTTTATTTGTAGTCACGGACCTCACCATTGAGTCCGGAATGTCCAACATAGTTAAAATGGACTATCTTTCAGTAAAATTTGGCCCTATGTGTCATTAGGGGCAGTATGGTCATTTACCCTTTACATGTCTGTATTTTTCGGGACTTGGTTTCACAAATCGGACTCCACCATTGAGTCCGGAATGCCCGAAATAGTAAGATTACACTATTCAATCATTAAATTCGGACTTGGTTTGACTCGTTTAAGGTCCAGGGGCATTATGGTAATTATTCCCTTTTAATAAAATAATTAAATAATTATTTTATTATTTTAATTAATTTTTCAGGGGTATAATTGCATAAGATTTTCAAAATCTGGGCCTTAGTATAATTCTGTCAAACAGTGGAGGGTCAGTTTGCAATTATTTAAAAGTTCAAAACTGAACCAAAGGGTTCAGTCTCTTTGCAACTGAACCGGTCCGGTTCAGTCCGGTTCTGACCGGTCTGTTACATTGCTGACGTCATGATGACGTCAGCCCTCAAATAATTTAAAAACTGTTTATTCAAAACGACGTAGCTTTATTAATGCAGTGGCAGTCTCTGGGACAGACACGTGTCCGAGTTGGCTCGGCCCAACCCATCTCGACTCGATCGACTCGGTCGACTCAGCCGAGTCAACTCCGTCTTCTCCACAAACTGACTCGGTGTTGCCCTATTTTCTGCAGATTTTTAGCTTCTATTTCGTGAGTTTTAGGGTACGGTTTCTTGCTGTTTTGGGGTGGTATCGACTCCTGAGGGTCACACCAACACTTTGGCATCGGTTTTGGGCATCAAATCAACCCAACAAGTTCTGTTTTCAAGAGAGTAACCGTGACCTGCAACTCGATCTAGCACCCTCATTTCTCAACCATTTCGTGTGTGGTTTGAAGCTACGTGACCTACAAATCATAAGGATCAAAACCCTATATTTATATTTCAGTTTAGTCTCGAGTTTTGACGGATTGGATTTTAAACCCGTAGGTTCATTTCCAATTTCGTGGGGCTACAGTGAGTCTCGAGGTCGCGTAGGTACATATTTGAGATCCTCTTGGGGTCTATTTCAGGCCTTGACACTCAAAACTCTAAACTGTTATGGTCGATTCAGACCTGGGTTTTCCAAGGTTCATCAATGGAGGTTGGTCTCGGGTTTCATGGGTTTTGACCTATCCGAGACCTCTAAGCCATGCTATACACTCAAAACAGTTCCTAGAGTCAATAATGAGGCATGCATGTAGTCTATACCCGTAGCAACTCATCAAAATAATTCAAAATCTACAAAACAAGAATTGAAGATAATTTAGAATTTTTACCTTCACAGTGCTGTCCCTCTCGGTTATGGTTCGACCCAGACCTCTCACAGTGTCCTCAAGTTCCTCAGGTCATGCATGAAATCCTCAAGCCTTTACTTCAATTGCCAATTCCCTCTCTCACTTGCATGCACAATCTCCCTTCTCTCTCTCTCTCTCTCTCTCCACACTTCACCCTCACTCTCTCTCAATCCCTCACGTATGACTCAGTTTTAGAATTTTAGAATTCTCTAAGGAGAGAATCTGATGCAAGTTATGTATATATATATGTACATATAGGGCTATACACATATGAGTGTATCTCTACCCTTAGTGGGTTTGTGACTGCTGACTTGATGGAGGTGATGGAGGGCTATGATGAAGGGAATGCATGCAAGGCCATTGGCCAATTTGGGTGGTGGCTTGAGCAGATTATAGGTTATATACATATATTGCTGTATTTATGCACAAAGTAACTAACAGCCTAGTTGGTAACTTTTTGGGACAAAGTTGCTTACCTTGGTAGGTCAAGGGTTCAATTCCCCTTGGCCTCCCAAGTGACCATTTTCTCTTAATTTCTGGTTAAGGCCCTGTTTGGTTGTCGCTAATTTTCAGTTTCATTGTTTTGGCCTTAACTCCCAATCTGTAACTCCTTTTTCAGTGCAGTTTCTTTCTGTCACTTCCTACTCAGAATATCTTCCATTGACCAAGGTCCAATGTCAGTTTTTATTTTCTCGAGTTTCCCATAATTAGCTAATTCGAGTTTTATCACTATTAAAAATAGGCATTAAATTAGCTAAACCTGACATTTCATTCCCAAAACAGTTTTCTCATATACAAAACATGTCAGTTACGAAATTGGGGTATTACATAACTTGTCTTATTTGGACATCGGTTACATTAGGGGCAATTTGGTAATTTGTACTTTAACGTATCGTAATTTTTGAAGCCTCGTCTCGTAAAACGGACCACACCATTGAGTCCGGAACGTCCAAAATAGTCAAAAACCACTATTCGTTTACTTTATTCGGACTCCGTTTGACTTATTTATGACCTAGGGGTAATTTGGTCATTTTTATTTAATTAATAAATTAATTAAATAATTTAATTTATTATTTATTAATTTATCAGGGGCATAAATGGAATAAAATTCCATAATCTGGGGCAGAGTTGAATTTCCAAAACTGTTGGGGTCATTTTGTAAATATTATAAACCTTGGTTTTTATTTATTTTAAATTTTCCTGTGAACCAGTGGGCTTTGGGTTTGAAACCCTAGACCGGTCGACCAACTCACTGAACCAGCCGGTCCAGTCCACTTCAGGAAAACCGGAATGCCATAGCCCTATTAAACCCCTTATCCCTGATTTGGTTAACTCAAAATCTGATTTTTAATTGACAAAACCCGTGACCAAACAAGCCATCTCCAGGTTTTAATTTAAAACGTTTAAATCAAAACGACACAGTTTTGATTAAACGGTGGCACGGTCTCGTCTTGACACGTGTTAGAGTCGATTCAGTGGGTCTAAACGCGTTGGACGAGTCGACTCAGTCGACTCGTCGTCTTCTTCATCGAACAGTGGACTGTTGCCCTAATTTCTGGGTTTCTTTCCTTTCTATTTCGTGTGTTTTGAAACACTGATTCTCTCTGTTCTTAGTCGATACACGTTCCTAAGGGTTTGGCCTACATCTTGGCATTCATTTGGGGTTGTGTAGCTAATCCAAATGCTCGGTCTAAAACATGATAGCCGAACTGGATAATTTGACAATAAACCCTCATCTCGCAACCATTTTCAATGGGGTTGGGTTCTGTGTGATCCTTAGGGCATGGGGGTTCCTTTCCTATTCTCAAAGTCGAGCTTAGAAGTGTCAAACAAGAATTTGGTTTCACGACCGAAACCTGCAACTCGATATTAAGGGCTCATTTCTTAGGTTTCAAGGTCGTGGGTTAGTGGTTTAGGAACCCTAGTGAGGTCTAATTTAAGGCTAGATAACCCATTTTAGGTTTTGTGCAAGTTGATTCAGACCTGCACAATCCGAGGTCCTTCCATGGCGGTTTTGCTTTCGGGTTGATGGTTTGGCAGTTCTGTTGGTCCAAACGGTTCACGACCAACCCAGTTTTTATTGTTAAGTCTTCCTACATGCATTAACAGTCCCAATAGAATGAAACGATGGCCGAAATTCAAAGAGAAAATGCTTAGAAAAATTTTGAATTCCTTACCTTGTACACTGTGGTCTCCTAGGGTTCGTTTCAGTCAGAAGCCTTCCACTGGAGCAGGTCGGGTCTAGTGGTGCAGCCCTTCAGTTCCCAGTCCTTAGCCCCTTCAATGGATTCCCACAACTCAAGCTTCCTCTCTCTAACTTCCTCTCTCTAACCCACTTTCTCTCTCTATAAGATCAGTGCACTAGGTTCTCTACTGATCTGATTTCTCTTCCATGCATATATGGAGATTATCAAAATCAGATTGTCTTTAGTGTTTCATCCCCCTAAGTGCATGATGGATTTGCATGCAACTTGGTTGGGGGGAGATGCAATCATGGGTGTATAGGCACATGATGATCTATGGGGGCATAGGAGTGATGCATGCTGATGTGTTGCATGCTTGGTGATTGGTCACTTGGGAGGTGGCCAAATCAGATTTATACTTATATACATATCTTTGCACATATGTTCACAAAGAGGTTCCTAGCCTAGTTGGTAATTTTTTTGGTAACCCAAATTCTACCTAGTTTGGTCCAGGGATCAAATCCTCTTGGCCACAATTTTTGGTCCTTTTTCCATATTTCGGGCTTAGGCCCTGTTTGGTTGGCGCATTTAATTATTTCAGCTATTTTCCAAATATCTTCTTTTCCGTCGCTTATTTTTCAACGCGGTTTCTTCTGGCTATTTCCTATTTAGGTTAGCTTCTTAATTATTCTTTATGTTTGGTTCAAATTAATGATTAGTAACTTATCATTTCTTAATTAGGGTCGGGGTGTTACAGAATGAGGCTGTATGGACTGACTGTATTTTCCCACAATAATCGGCTAGAACAGTCCCCTATTGTTGATTGTGATGCTTGAAATCGATGCCAAATGGATGATATTACTCCTAGAAACATTTTGGAAAGAAAACCAGTGGGAATCGCTGTATGAAAACCTACGAATTGGGAGAGAAAATTCTGAAATTTTCTAGGGCAACAGTGGCCCTAGACGGGTGGGGACGATGAACAGTAACGGGTTTGGATCGGGTCTTCGGATCGGGCCCCGACCCGAATAAAAAGGATATAAACCGAACTTAAACTGTGTCGTTTTGCTAACTGACTTTTAAAATTTAAATTATAGGGCTGACGTCAGCACATTACCCTGAACCGGTTTGAACCGGATTGGACCGGTCCGGTTCAATTGCATAAGGGCTGAACCGTTTGGTTCAGTTACAATTTTCTGGAAATTACATAAAGACCCCAACAGTTTTGGGAAATTTGACTTTGGCCCAATTTTTGGAATTTTGTTCCATTTATACCCCTGATAAATTAATAAATAATAAATTAAATTATTTAATTAATTTATTAATTAAATAAAAATGACCAAATTACCCCTAGGTCATAAATAAGTCAAACGGAGTCCGAATAAAGTAAACGAATAGTGGATTTTGACTATTTTGGACGTTCTGGACTCAATGGTGTGATCCGTTTTACAAGACGAGACTCCAAAAATTACGATACGTTAAAGTACAAATTATCAAATTGCCCCTAATGTAGCCGATGTCCAAATAAGACAAGTTATTAGTGTAATCTTATTTTCTTGGGCCTTCTGAGATCAACAGTGAGGTCCGATTCATGAGACGGGACTCCGAAAAATATGACACGCGAAATGACCAAACTACCCCTAAGGTACCCGAAGCCCAAATGAAACTAAAAGATAGTCTATTTTGACTATGTCGGACATTCCAAACCCAACGGTGAAGTCCATAACACCAAAATAGGTACTGAAAATTTAGTCACGTGAAAAATAAAACTCATCAAGTCACCACGAGTTGACCACTAAGACCAATCCTAGGAAGTTAGAATACGTCAGGCCTAAAATTAAATGAAAGAGCATGAATAGGTAACGATTTAAGGTAAATGTGAAGTTAACGAGTTCTTTATAATTTTCTTAGGAAATACAAAGGAAAGGGGAAAGCCCACCAGTAGTGCAAACCCGGGGAATCAAGGTGAGTAACCTCACATTTGAAGTGGAGATTTAATTCCACGGATTTGAATGATGTTTTAAATATCAAATTCTGTCTTTACACAATTCCGTTTTAAATATTCTGTTATGACATGCTTCCTGAATAATTTACTACTGTTCTTTGAGATATACTTTTGCATGTCTAAAATTTCGATTTCAAATGTTATATATATCCTGAATTTACATGTTTCACGTATTTCAATACCCTATCATGAGATTTTGAACTGTATGTTTTGAATGCTTTTAAATGCATCCACACGAAGGGAATTTGGGTTAAATGCTTTTAAATGCAAGATAAATTGTGCATAAGCACCACGGATTTCTATCAAGTTTCTTAGGAACCCAACTACGATACGAATAAATGCCAGGTAGCAGGATCTAATCCCCCAGGCATATGAGATATCTCCACGAAAAGTAAAATGGGAATCTGGTTCGAAACGGATTCTGTTAATGAAAGTGATAAGGTGTGTGTTGAAAATGGAAGCAGGCTTTTTCCTCATTTTCACCATGCATATTTACATGATTTGAAATTCACATACTTTATTCTGAAAGTACAAGTTAGCTTGAATACTGTAATGTTTCAAAGCCATTGTTTAAAGAATGCATGTACTCTATGTTCCAAGTATACGAGCAATTGGTAGTGAGTATTTTACAAAATTCTCACGTGCGAAACCACTACCAATTGAAACCCATGACAGATGTTAGAATTACTCACAAGGCTTTTCGAAGCTCACCCCATTCCCTAACATTTTTCAGGTGATGACGATGGGTGGACCCTTGCCCAATTTGGGGAGAAATGATAGGCAGCTCCATTAGGATTCTGGAGATATTTTGGGAAGTATTAGGGCCTATGGTTGGTCGAATTTTGATGTCGTACTTTTGGACAATTATGTATTTAAGCCCAAGAGGCAACCACATATGTACTTAAGCCCTTGAGGCATTCGAATATGTATCATGTATAAGACTTTAATTTTTAGTATGCTCTGATGTGATTATTCATGTGTACCGCTATGAAGAGCGACAGTACCGGACGGCTGTGCGAAAGTTTTTAAAAGATTTTTTTAAAAAAAAAGAAAAAAAAAGAAAAGGGTTTTCACGCTTCCGCAAATCAAGGCTGCACCGCTATTCGATACCGTCGCCCATGTTTTGCCTTGCCCTCAGGCTCCCGGGCCTGAAGGCGGCGGTCGCGATCCGAGATCCGCACAGGGTGGGTTCCGGGTCGTGACAGATTCCACCTAATTAAAGAGAAAAGATGACGAATGCTTTTGAAAATGGAAACATGTTTTAGCCCCATTTTTATTATGCATGTTTATATGTTTTTGGAGTGCATATACTCTACTTGAAGAAATGTATGTTTAGCTTGAATACTTTAAATGTTTCAAAGCTATCTGTTTTAAGAATGCATATACTCCGTGTTCTAAACGTACGAGCAATTAGTAGTGAGTATTTTATAAACTCTCATGTGCTAAACCACTGCCAATTGAAAACCCCATGACAAGTGCAGGAATTACTCACAAGCTTAGATTAGCTTACCCAGAGTTTTATCCGTCCCCCTTTCAAGTGATTCACGGCAGATTTGATTTGATGTTGACGATGATGAGTCTGGCCGTTTGGGAAGATATGTTTAAGTAGTTTCTTTTGGGAAACCCTATGAACTTTAATAATACGTTTTGTATTAGTAGATAGTGTAAAAATGTGTATTAAGCCTCTCAGGGTAGTGGACATGTAATGTTATAAAGTCTTTAAGTTTTTAGTTATGCTCTGAATGTATAATCATGTGTACCGTTATGAAGAGCGGTAGTACCGGACAGATGTGCAAATTTTAAAATAAGAAAAGAAAAGAAAAAGTTTTCACGCTTCCACAAACCACATATCGCACATCTATTCGATACCGCTGCTTATGTGAGCCTTGCCTCAAACCCCCGGGTTTGCAGGCGACGGTCGTGATTCGAGATCCATGCGAGTCAGATATTGAGTCGTGACAGTCATATTCGAGTAGAGCGTCACGATATACATCTACGGGCACCATCCCTACCGACAGCAGCAGGCTTACCTCGTGCTTCCTTAGGATGCAAGTATATAGTGTGCTTTCAATTATTATACTTTATTTTTGTTGTATTCGATTACTTATTTTCGACACGAGTAAAATTTAATTGAATATATAGTTTAGCTTACATAAAATTTTTCAAGTATAGGTGGGATGTCCCTCACTACCATAAGGACACCCTTATGCACAGTCTACGACACTACTATGACTAGCTAAACCAGATGAGGCCGGACTATGTATGTACATTATTATGTGATATAACATGTAACAGGAATTGAGATATAAAAAATGGTATTAGTATTCAAACTGACAACATATACAACATAATGTAGATGATTTGAGAGCCATATACTACAGATGTCATGCAGTCATTGCCCAATTATTACCTCAGTGGTTAGGCAATTTGGGTTGCATGCGTGCCACTGATTTACTTTGCAATTATTGAGTGGCACTTCCCAGACCACGTATTACGGCAGTTCGGAGTAGTGTAGAGCATACCAACTATGTGTGATTCTAGCCGGGAGCTACATGCTATGGACATGCAAGGGAGGCATGGATATGATTGGTCAGATCGTCACAGGGCATATATTGGCCCTTGGGACCATCGTCTCAACCATCTCGTGATTAAGGATGGTTTAGATAGAGCTAGTGATCAGTGTACTGATGCCTATATGTCCTGGTACATAGGGATTACTCAGAGATTGATTGGGCCAGTTATTCAGATGCCAGCGGTTGGATTCCAACCCATTTGGAGCATTAGACATCTAGTGGTATTATAAATATCTCTTATAGGACCCACTTATGACTTGCGCCTACTTCTCATTATTTATTGATGAATTTAATTTTTTTCAAGAGGATACTGTGACACGTATATCTCAGATTTTAGATATCCCCCAGCGTACCGAGATTGGTGGTACATTTCAGCAGGACTTGTTCCATGTGGTACGCCATATCCATGACATAACTACAGCATGCTTGGCTGCTGTTGACGAGGATCAGTGATTGCACGACTGGGAGGGCCATTAGTACGCACAGTCAGAACCATCAACAGAGCACCGTACTCAGCCACAGTCACAGGAGACATTCGACACGAGTTTATATCATTCTATGAGCATACTTGTGACTGCTACCGGCATGGCTTCACACCAGTCCTCCTCTATACCAGATCCCTGATTATCACTGTATGTCATGGAGCCTAACCGTGTGCATGTCAGGGGTGATGATGGGGTTGAGGAGCACGTCAATGATGTTCCAATAGCAAGAGCTGGCATAACATGGGATGGAGCAGCACATAGATGATGTCCTCGTGCAGGAGACAGGATATGCGGGGATAGAGACAGAGTGTGTGACACAGGCTGCTGACATAGAGTTGCAGCCAGAAATGCACGAGGGGCCAAGTGAAGTTATAGTGCACAAGAAACGACGGACTACACGAGGCAGACGAGGTGGGCATGGACGAGGTGGGCATGGACGAGGTCACCGGTCCACACATATTGATGAGGATTCGTCACAGTTAACTCAGGCCACGTTGGAGCCTCCACGAAGTAGACCAGTATGACAAAAGAAAAAACCAACATGTGGCACTAGACTGGTAGGGTATATTATATTTTTGTTGTTGATGATAACAACTTGAATCTTTTTCCTTTGAAAGAGAACTTTTTGATTGTGTAGGACTTAACTAAAGACAAGTACGGTCATTGCTTTTTAGTTCTTTTGTAGTTTACAGTAACAAATTGGGACTCAACATGACTTCAACATGACTTCTTTATTGACAATGGTCTTCTTCTATCTGCAGTCCTCAACATATGGAAAAGTCCTCGTTCTTGATGGCATAGTTTAGTTGACTGAGAAAGATGAATGTACCTATCAGGAGATGATAGCTCATCCCTCCCTTTGTTCGATTCAGTCTAAAAGTTTTCTGATAAATTGGGTATATATTCATTGAATCATTCGTACCAATACATATGTGTATATATAGGAAAACCGAAAACTACAAATAAGGTAACTACATCAATCAAGCCTAATCACAAAAAATTAGGGAATTACAACTAATATTCCTAAAATCTATTCCTAAAATATATACAATAAATATAGAATACAAAGATATTCTATATTCTTTCACACCCTCCCTCAAACTCAAGGGGTTTTGGATGAAAACACCGAGTGTTTTCCAAGAAGGAACCAAAAGCGAGAAACAGTGTGAGTCTTCGTGAAAAAATCAGCAAGTTGGAGCATAGTGGAAATGAACAGAAGGGAGATAGAGCCAGATTGCAAATGGCGATGAACAAAATGACAATCAATCTCAATATGCTTAGTGTGTTCATGAAACACTATATTATGGGCAATCTGGATAGCACTTTTGTTGTCATAATAGAGAGGAGTTAGAGAAGACTGAAAAACTCCCAAATCAAACAAAAGACCATGAAGCAAATCAATTTCAGTGGTAGCATGTGCCATAACACGGTACTCGGCCTCAGTAGTAAAATAGGCAACAACACTTTGCTTCTTACTTTTTCAAGAAATAAAAGAATCACCAAGAAACAAGCATAGACCAGAAGTGGACTTGCGATTAGTGACATCACCAGCCCAATCAGAATCAGCATAAGCAACGAGTGTCAAAGAGGAAGTAGAAGATAAAAGCAAACCCTAATAGATAGTACCACGAAGATATCATAAAATTCGAACCAAGGTAGCCCAGTATGGGGAACGAGGAGCAGAGACAAACTAACTGATGATATGGACAACATAGGCAAGATCAGGATGAGTGACAGTGAGGTAGACCAAGCAACCAACAAGTTCCCTATACAAAGTGGGATCTTCTAGAGGGACACTGTGAGTAGAATTTAGTTTCACATTTAGCTTAATTAGAGTGTTAGGAACCTTAGAATCGGGCAAGCCAACCCGATAAATAACCTCATTAGCATACTTAACCTGTGAAAGAAAGTAGCCCTTGGGAGAGTAGGCCACTTCAATACCAAGAAAATATCGCAAAGGACCCAAGTCCTTCATTTTAAAGGTGCGAAACAAATGCTGCTTAACGAGAGTGATGGCAGAATAATCAGAGCCAGTGATGATCATATCATCTATATACAATAATAAAGCAAAAAATCTAGAGGAGGTGTGAAGAAGAAATAAGGTAGAGTCATAAGCACTGAAAAGAAAACCAAGTTGAGTAACAGCTATCTGAAAATGGTCATACCAGGCTCGTGGAAACTATTTCAAACCATAAAGGGTATAATGAAGACGACACACCTGACTGGAAGAATGAGGCAGTCCTGGTGGAAGACGCATATAGACTTCCTCTATAAGATGGCCGTTAAGAAAGGCATTCTTAACATCCATTTGATAGAGGGGCCATGAGTGAATGGCAACAACTGATATCAATGTACGGACAATGATCATTTTGGCAACAAGGGCAAATGTCTCCTCATAGTTAAGACCATATTCTTGAGAGAATCCCTTAGTAACAAGTCGAGCTTTGTAATGCTCAAGAGAGCCATCAGAGTTTGTCTTGACTTTAAAGACCTATTTACAGCCAATCAGATTTTTACTAGCAGGCCAAGACACTAACTCCCAAGTGGAGGTCTTTTCTCAGGCATCTAACTCTTCAGCCATAGCCTGGACCCAATGAGGATTCTGACAAGCTTCCTTATAAGATTGTGGTTCTGAAAAAGAATGAATAACAGACAAGAAAGGACAGTAGGAAGGAGAGAAACAAGTGTTAGAAAAATCAAGCAATTTTATCGATGGCTGGCGATGGCAAAAAGGATATCGGCGGGGAGCAGGATTAGTGTCTTTAGAAGTGGAAGGAACAGGGAGAGAGATATCTGGTGAGGAAAGTGTTTAGCAACAAGAGTAGACAAATAAGAGAGGAGACGAAGGAGGACTAGTTGACTTAGGAGGGACCGTAGGACTAATGGCTTCAAGGGTGACTGTAGAACCAGTGGGTTCAGGAAAGGACTCAGTAGTGACTGTAGAGATATACTCATCGGAAGGCACATTAGAAGGAAAATGATCAATGTTAATCAAATCCTCTTTGGAGATAGTAGTAGTGGTAGTAGGTAGCTGAAAGTCAGCCAATCGTTCAAGGAAAGCCACATGGTGAGAGATATAAAAATGACGAGAAGTAGGATCATATCAACAATAACCTTTCCGGGTTGAACTGTACCCTAAGAAAACACAGAAAACAGACCTGGCACTCAATTTGGTTCTATCTTTTCAAGGGAGTAGAACAAAACAAGCACACCCAAAAACACGAAGAAGAGAGTAATTAGGTACTTCAGAATATAGAGCTTCATAAGGGGAACGACCAGAAAGAATAGGAGTAGGCATTTGGTTTAGAAGAAAGGTAGCAGTAAGAACAACTTAACCCCAAAAAGGTGCTGGAACAGAAGTAGAAAGAAACAGAAATCGCGTAGTGTCAAAACGATGACGGTGTTTGCACTCAGCCCTACCATTTTGTGCAAGAGTATCGGCACAAGAAGATTGATGAATAGTACCTAATGAAACCATGTATTCATAGAGTTCTGTTTTAAAGTACTCCCTACCCAAGTCAAACCAGAATACTTTGATAACACACCCAAACAGAGTGGAAATCATAGACTGAAAATCACAGTAAATTTGATAGAAATCAGACTTATGTTTCATAAAAAAAGTCCACGTATAACGAGTACAGTCATCAACAAAGGAAGCATAATAAGTAGAACCACCTTTGGTAGAAACAGGAGAAGGCCCCCAGGCATCAGAGTGAACTAAAGAGAAAGGTGTATTAGAAATTGAAGTACTTTTATTAAATGGTAAAGCTGTCATTTTAGCAAGTTTACAACCACAACACTCAGTAAGGTCACTAAGTGAAACTTTACCTAAAAGACCAGACTGAACTTGTCACAACCCGAACCCCACCCTACGCGGATGTCGAGGACGTGATGCCAGTCAGCTGCCTCGCCGGTTTACCGACCGACGACGCGACCGACCAAAGGAAAATTCTGAACTTATTGACAAATTGCATTCCAACTGCAGGGTCAGATGTAGCGGAATTTAAAATTTTTTTTTTTTATCACGGGAATGCAACTCACTTATCCACCGTAAGGGTATGTACCACAGAGCAAGTCAAAAATCCAACAGCTAATAATTATAATCTTAGAGCATATCTATAATCGGACATATAACACAGAGTAGATCTAATATCTCTAGAATACCCTTTATTTTCATGAGCCATGTCTATATCTAGTGCATATCAATCAAGTCAGTCGTATCATATCACTCACTTGAATAACCAGATTCAGTCCACAATAATCCAAGTATCCCCAAGTCAGTGCCATCAAATCCTTTACTTGAATGCCATTCGGCCTATCATGTCATGTCATAGTGCCTTCTAGTCCAATGGAGATAATTCTTGAAAAATGTTAGGGAATGAGGTGAGCTTAAATAAGCCCAGTGAGTAACACAGGTTCCCTATCATGGGTTTCAAACCCGTTCTTGTTTATAAATCACAAGAATAGTTCAATCACTTTAGGATAGCAGTTTTATAAATCTACCTTAAATATAGTTTAAGTAAAATAAAACGGGACTGAACTAAACGGAACAACAAATCAGGACGGACGGAACAATGCATGATGCCAATCTAACAACAAGAGTATAGGCAATTAATTCAAACAATAGAACAGATCAGCACTGAGCGGAACATAATAGAGCATAACAAACAAGATGTCAATTAGGCACATAATCAAGCCCACTTATGCCATATCGCTCATAACTGGGATGGTACCAAGAATAAGACTCGACATAGCAGAACAAAGCCAAGACAGACCATACAACAGAACAAGATAGACCAAACAAAACAATAGAGTAGGATGGGACAAAATCATGCCACATGTAATGCAGTACAAAAGTAAGCATTTAAATATATGCATTTAGGCAGTATAACATACAAAACGATATAGTGCATCAAAGTACAATGTCTAGACAGTGTAACTTATACACCAAGTTAAATCAACACAATAAATGATGTTTTCTCTATCAAGCGGAGACACAAGGCACACCATTTATGGAACAAAACTTGACGGAACTGAGTGGAAACCATATATCAATCGAAACTCAGGCACATCATCAATGGAACGAAACATAACAGAATCGAACGGAACAATACATCAATCAAAACAAAGGCATATCATCAGCGGACAGATCATAACGGAACTGGACCATATATCAATCAAGACAGACATATCATCAACGGACGGAACATAACGGAATCGAACGGAACAATATCAATCAAAGACATAGGCTTATGATCAAAGACAGAGGCATATCGCTAACGGGTAGATCATAATGGAACTGAGCGAAAACCCTATATCCATTAATTCAAGGACGAAATCATATCATTTGTAATGTAGTACAAAAGGGACATATATTAAGTATGTGTATTTAAACAATGTAGCATTTATAACGGTGCAGAGTAACAAAATACAGCATCTATACAGTGTAACTTATATGTCAAATCAGGAGTTCCAATTTACTCACAAAAAGACAGATAGTGAATCAAAATACAGTACAGTGTCAGAAGTTACTCACTGACTATTCGCTTATCTCCTTGCACAAATAATCTGATAACCTCAAAGTACGTCAGGCATCTCCATGTATATCCTGAATAATAATCATCAATCATAGACAGATCAAAATTCATCCATTCAGATCTTATTCGTCATCTTAGGCGTCTATCAGATTACCTAAGATAGCCTAGTAGCCTATTGCCTTTTCATCGGGTTTCATCCGGGGCTATTTCATTCTTTAACTAGGCTTAACAATTATCAGGATTATAACCTAAGTCATTTAGACTTCAATCGTTATCGGTTAAGTACTTATTTAACCTTAGGGGCAAAATGATAGTTTTGCCATTCTTGTCCTGGACCCTATCATGGTCCTCAGAATAGCCTTTATATCTTAAATATAAGGTTCTAGGTCCTTTGGACTCCAATTGGTATCAGTTAGGTTCTTATTTTAACCATAGGGGCAAAATGGTAATTTTTTCATTCTTGCCCCGGACTTTATCGTGGTCCTCAGAATAGTCCTTATATCTTAAATATAAAGTTCTAAGTCTTTCGGACTTCATTTGGTATCTGCTTTAGATCACCGGGACACATCAGTCATTTTTTATTTTACACGTTGACAGTTCTGGAGTCTTATTTAGCCATTCAATGTTCATAATTACACTTACGATAATTTATCAGATCAGATTGACCTTTATTCGACCTCTACTTTGCACTTACAATGCTCATGGGTATTTTGGTCATTTTACGTTTCATAAGATTCTGACCCCAATTCGTCATTTAATCATGTATACAGTTTCACCAGTGTCTAAGGCTTCTATCGGTATCAGTTTCGTCCTAATCAGACTTCATTTAGGTTTCGTTTAGCATTAAGGGCATTTTAGTAATTTTATTTTTCCTAATGTTTTGATCCCGAATCATAATTTAATCATATGTATGAGTCTACAAGTAATTGGGCTTCTATTGGTATCAATCTTGCCCAATTTGGACTTCGTACTGTACTAGGGGTAATTTGGTAGTTTTACATGTTGTGTAACCAAACTTTTCGGGACCTCAGTTCATAAAATGGACCTCACCATTGGATCTGGAGTGTCCGACATAGTTAAATTGGACTATCTTTTATGTTTAATCAGCTCTGGGTATCACTAGGGGCAATTCAGTCATTTACCATTCGTGTGTCTGTATTTTTCGGGACTTAATTTCCTAAATCGGACTCCACCACTTGAGTCCAGAATGGTCGACATAGTAAGATTACACTATTTAATTATTAAATTCAGACTCCGTTGACCTTTTTAAGGTCTAGGGGCAATATGGTAATTATTCCCTTTTAATAAAATAATAAAATAACTATTTTATTATTTTAATTAATTTTTCAGGGGTATAATTGCATAAAAATTTCAAAATCTGGGGCCATAGTGCTAATCTGTGAAACAGTAGGGGTCAGTTTACAATTATTCAAAAGTTTAAAATTGACCCAAAGGGTTCAGTTCTCTTGTAAGTGAACTAGTCCGGTCCTGACCGGTTTGGTCACAATGCTGACGTCATGATGACGTCAGCCCTAACATTTAATTTAAATTAATTCGGTTTCAAAAACAACGTAGTTTTATTTTAAACGGTCCACCCGTTTTTAGTCGGGTCGGGGCCCGACCCGATCCCCGATCCGACCCGACCCGGCACTGTTCATCGTCCCCAACACCCCTGGTCACTGTTGCCCTAAAATTTGCAGAAATTTTTCTTTGATTTCGTGGAATTTTGGCCATCTATGCTTACTGATTTTTGTTCCAATCGACTTCTGGAAGTCGTAGTGACAATCTAGCATCGATTTAGAGCTTCAAATCAAGCTCGATGGCCCTGTTTCAAGATGATAATTCGAAACCTGCAACTGGCCATTAAATCCTCATTCTGCCACCATTTTCCTCGCTTCTTGTTTCCTCGTGACCCTCATGAGGTGGGGATTCAGTCCCCATTCAAAAATCTCGTTTTAGTGTTCTCCCTTAAGAATTTAAAATATCACCCGTGACCTGCAACTGTGTATTTGAGGGTCAAATCCTAAGCATTAAGGTCGCGGTCTAAGGTTTTTGTGATCCTAGGAAGGTCTATTTTAAGTCCTAAATAACTAAAACGAGTTTGGTGCAGGTCGAACCAGACCCACCTCAGTTCAAGTTATCCATGGCGGTTTGCTACGGTCTGTGGTTTGGGGCTATTCTGATGGTTCCAAATGTTCACATTCAACCCAGATTTTCATTCCAAACACCATGCATGCAAACAATGGGACTAATCCAACCAAAACAGCTTCAAGACTAAAAATGGAAAATTCGTAGTTTGGAGGTTCTTACCCTGGTACAGTGTTCTCCTCTCGGGTTTGGCTCAGATGAGACCTCAGTGGTGGTCTTGCCCCAGTCGTGTTCCTCAGGTCAGTGTCTTCTCCTCCTTGATCCTTCAATGGTCACACCAATGCACACTCTTTGTGTATGTCTTCTCACTCTAAGGTTCTCTCTTTCTCTAACCCTCTTCTTTCTCTATGTCAGTTTACAGGATCATTGCAGGTCTGATTTCCCTCCAAATGGAGACTTGTAAACATCAGATTTCTTGTTCAATACGTCTCCCAAGCCTATGATTGATTTGCCTAAATTTTGGTTGGGAGAAGATGAAATCATGGGGTGAGAGAGGCATGATGGTCTATGGGGCATAGGGGTGACGCATGCTGATGTGTTGCATGCTTAGTGATTGGTCACTTGGGAGGTGGCCAAATCAAATTTGTACTTATATATATATATATATATCTTTGTGCATTTGTATACAAAGATGCTCCTAGCCTAGTTGGTAACTTTTTGAATGAAATTTCTTTGCTTCCATAGGTCAAGGGTTCAATTCCCCTTGGCCTCACAAGTGAGTATTTTTTCCACTTTTTAGGTTAAGGCCTTGTTTGGTTGACGTGAAAATTCTAGTTTCACTGTTTTGGCTCTAACTTTCAATCCGTAGCTCTTTTTTCAGCGCGGTTTCTTCCGGTCACTTCCTATTCAGAGTATCTTTACTATCCAAGGTCTAGTATCAGTTTTTATTTTCTTGGGTTTCCCATAGTTAGCTAATCCGAGTTCCGTCAATGCTAAAACCACATTATTTCACCTAATTAATTGATAATTAGGTTCGGGCATCACACCCTCTTCTCAGACATATTTAATTACTTTGTTGGTCTATCACGATCGCCGAGAGATTATGATTAATTCCCTTAATCATTCTTTAAATCGGAACTAATTAATAATTAGTAAATTAATTATTAATTATACAGGGTCGGGGTGTTACAGAACTAAAGATCGTAAACGATCAACAGACAAATAACCTAACCGCGAATGCCATAAGTAAAACTGACTAGACTGAGAGTCTAACTGAAAAGAGGAAAGAGTAGATGAAGAAACAGTAGAAGGAAGATGAAAACTTTCCACCACATACAGATCCCCATCTCTATGCTTGGTCCCAATCTACTTCTTGGACAACAGATCTTGCACAGTACAAACAGGAAGAAGAAAAAATGACATCAAAACTAGAGGCATCAAGTTGACTAATGGAAAATAGACTAACAGATAAATGCGAAACATAAAGAACAAAAGGAATTGTCATTGTAGATTTGTCAGAAGGGTAAGACAGAACTAATGCATAAAACAGGCATGCGAGATCCATTGGTAGCACTAACAATAATGGGAGAGGGAGGTGGGATACAGTTGTGTAATAAAGAAAGATAGGGAGTCATATGATGGGAAAGCACCAGAATAAAAAATCCAGACTAGGGGGGAGATACCTGAGGAAGACCTAAGCAAACCTGAATGAAAAGATAGGGCAAAAGCAGAAGCAGAAGTAGAAGCAAAAGACTGGGTGGCAGAAGACACAAGGTGCTAGAGCTGAGCAATCTGAGCACTCAAGGAAGCAATATCAGAATCACTAGCTGAAGAAGATGCTATGTAGGCTACTAGAGACCGAGAAGTATGCGGAGCAAGGGCTTGAAACTATATGGAGGACTGCTGAGAGGAAGTGGGCGGACGTCCCTTCTTGGGGAAATTATACTTCCAATGGCCTTTCTGATGACAAAAAGCACACTCATCTGAGGGTAGTGAAGACCCTCTTAGGCCTTCTAGTAGACTGAAACAGATTAACAGGAGGAGTGGGCAGTAGAGCTGACTGTGTAGGAGCTAAAAAGATAGAAGGAGATAAAGACTAACTACCTGTTTTTAGTCGGGTTTCTTAAGAAAAAAGTTCATGAACAATAGCATCCATAGAGGGAAGAGGAGACGCTACAGGCTAGAAAAAAGGAAAAAGATAGAAAAAGAGCAGCAACAGAGCAGTGGCGCAAGAGCAACAGAAGGAAAAAAGAAGAAGAAAAGAATAGAGAGAGAAAGACGTTGGGAAAGAAGTGGTGCAGAAGCAAAAGCAGAAAGAAAAGGGGAAAGAAAAGCAAAGAAGCAGTGCGGTGCAAGAGCAGAATCAAAAGAAAGAAAGAAAAAGGAGAAGCGACGTAGCAAGTAGGGAAAGAAAAGAAAAAGACTAAAGCAGCAGGAAACGGCGCTGCAATGCTGGAGCAAAAGAGAGAAAAGAAAGAGAAGGACAGCTCTGATACCATGAAAGTTTTCTAATAAATTGGGTATATATTCATTGAATCATTCGTACCAATACATATGTGTATATATAAGAAAACTGAAAATTACAAATAAGGTAACTACATCAATGAAGCCTAATCACACAAAATTAGGGAATTACAACTAATATTCTTAAAATATATACAATAAATATAGAATACAAAGATATTCTATATTATTTCACATAGTCCCCCAAAAAATTAAATTTCTAACAATCATGTGTTTTAGCTATAGTTGAATAATTAAAGTAGTTCTAGTTATAGTTGAATGTGAAATGTATTGTTTTGTTCTTTTAGTTTAACTTTTTATGAAAAACCTGTATATGCGTGCATATGAAGTTGAGTGTCCAACTAAGAATGCTTTCATAATCTACAAAGAGGCTAAAGGAGTGGAATGCGCATACAGCAAGAGTTCTGGGAATTCCTTGGTGATTCTTGATTATTTTTGAAGTGCTCTATTTTGCTAAAATCTATGTGAAGATTCAACTACAGTAATCTTCTCACCTTTTTGTTCCTGTAAAATGTCTTTGATAGAGACCTTTTAGTGACTTTTTAGGGGTGGGCACCCCTTCATGATATGCATTTCCAAGAGAATTTGAAACCAAGCGCAATTAAGTGAACATAGATGGAATTATTATTTTCTTTTATCGTTGCAATTCTTGAGTTTTGTCCTAAGCTAAATCTGAGATTAATTATTACATTTTGTTTGCAGTAAAATGTTTGCAGTACAAGGAATGAGTTGGTCGACAAATTCAACACTGCATATGACAGGCATAGTCGAAGGGGAGGAAGAAGTGCCTTTATATGAAAGCGTTTTGGTCTTATTAGTCGTAAGTGCCATGCAATTGAAATTACTCTTCCAGGCGGCGGCAGAGGTGGCTACAGCAGCTCTTTGATGTTACTTCTCCGTGACCTGTAGAACACTCAAAAGGGGGATCAGATGACCACTAGATTGGCTCCGGTAGTAGCCGCTCCGATGCTTAAGTAAGTAAACGGAATTGAAAATACTATATTGAAAGCCAAAGAATGAGCATGAAAATAAAGCGTACCTTTAGGGTTTAATTTATAGGCCATGGCTTTCCTAAGCTGAGTAGGATTTGGAGCCATAAAAGTAGGGATTTGATCACGGAGATAGTAGTTTCCTTGTTGGATATTGCACTATAGATAAAAATGAACATGTATAGTAGTTTCCTTGTCGAAGACTGTTTCCTTATTCCTTGCTCGGCAGCCGCTAAGGCGGTGATGAGCTCTAGAGTGTTGGTCTGGAATCCTGTAATTAACTCCGTGATCCTTATCCGGATATGTATGTGCTTTGGAGGCATATGCTCGGCCACTTCTGATCTTTTAGCCTGTCCTGAATGTCCGAGCGCTTAGCCACTGGCTGAGCGGGAGCTGAGTTAGCCGAGTGTGAGCTGGATTTATAGGCATATGTGTCAAGTGCTGATTGGTCTGCTCTTTTGTGGTATATCAGTTACTCCCCCCCCTCCAAGTCCTAGCTTGATGTTAACAAGCAACTAGGGCTAGGCCTTTTTCGAAGAGTCATGTATCCTGTCTGTTCGCCTTTCAAGGCGACTGTTGGTGCATCATTTATTGCGCAGCTGGAAATTGGGTTTTTTCAAGGCCATCATTGTACTGAACCGATGGTTAGGTTTCTCGAAGTCATCATTGTTCCAAACTGTCATGGCGTTTGGGCTTGGTGGGTCCCTTCTGATACTGTGCTTATAAATACAGGGAGAGATTTGAAATGACCTTTTCCCTGTCATTTTCATTGTGCCAGAAGATCTTGTCCGCCATTATTGGTTTGTGCAACTTCGAAGAATACTGGTTGTCTGAGGCTCTGGTCTAGAACAGGTTCGACTGGTCTTCCTCTTCTTTTGCTTCTTCCTCTTTAAGTCTGAGAGTAATGTCTACTCCTCTTGAATCTTCAAATGCTAGTGAGGGGGTAGGAAATCCCTCTGAGATGGCTATGCCGCCTTATTTAGAGAATGTAGGTGGTCTTGCTGCCGAAGTTGTTGGGGAGAAGGTTTGTTGAGCCTCCCCATAGTCTTGAGACTAGGATAGTCGATGCCTTCATAGAGCCCCGAGACAGGGCTGGGGAGACCTCTAGCAGGTCTTCCCGTAGAGAAGAGGGCGAAAGTGCTGTTACCTAAAGCTTGTTGGACGAGTGGAGGGTGAAGTACAATTTTCCCTCAAATGTTACTTGTAGAGTACTAGGCCCAATGGATCGTCCCCATGATGTTGAAGCCGGGGAGAATATGTGTTTATCTTGCCTGGTTTGAAATGGGTTTGAGACTTCCGTTGCCTGATTTGGTTAGGCAGTTCTTCTGTTGGTACAAGCTCTGTCTTGCCGACCTTAATCTCAATAGTTGGCAGCAACTTTTAGGTTTTGTAGTGTTAGGGCAAAAAAATAATGTAGATGTATCCATAGATCTGATCCGTAGTAATATGGATCTGAAGTATAAGAAGGCAAAAGGCCTTTTTTACATGTCTTTTGAGAAGGGGCTCCGACCTCTGTCCTCAGTTCCCACTTCTAATAAAATGTGGAAGAAGTGTTACTTTTTTGTTGGAGGAGGATGGGAGCGTGAAGACTTCCAAGATGATGTCTCGATATTCCCTCGAACCACAGGTCATAAGGGTGAGGCTTATTTCCTTAGGTTTGTTTTAGCTTTGTTATGCCTTCTAAACTGATAATCTGATATGCCATTTCTTGCTTATGTGCAGTCAGGAGTGCTTGGAGGCGGTCTGAGTTTACTGACGAGCTCTAAGATCAGTACCGCGTGCTTCTTTTGACTTCCAACTGGGCTCACACCTGTCATTGTCAGCCTGGAGAACTTGATGGCCGCTCAGTACTGATGAGCTTAAGAAAAGGCTAAAATCAAGATGGGCAGAGGCGGAGGCCCAAGTGGCGGGGGAGGCTTCCTCCCAAGTTGAGCTTGAGCCTCCTCTTCAAGTGAAAAAAAGGAGGTTGATTTCTGGCTCTCCCGAGCTATCTCCTGTCGAAGCTGAAAAGGAGGTCGAACCTGCTGTTCCGGTCTCGGCCGTTCCTCCTGCCCCTTCCTTTCTGAGCAAACGGACTAGGAAGGGGAAGGCGCTTGTCGTGCCGTCCGAACCGTCTGATGAGCAGGACAACTAGATTCCCAAGAAAGCCTTTGACCAAATATGGTCCCAGGGCCCTCATCGGTACAGGGAGGATAACCCTGCGAAGCTGATGAATAGAATGATGAATCTCCAAATGAAGGTAACCTCTGAAGCTTTTTCTTGTCTTTTCTTGCTTGCTTACTTGTTCGGCCTAACTTGTCTGCCTTGTGTTGTGCAGAGCATGCATAGTTTAGCTGCTCTGATGGTGACTCCTCTGAGCCTGGAGGAGGCTTGATAAGCTGAAGGCCGAGCTGGATGAAGTGAAGCTAGAGCTTGGAACGGCTCAATCCAAGGTTCATGCTGCCGAGGAGAATCTGAAGGAAGCTAGCACTAACCTTGCCGTGGCGGAGTCTGAAAGGGACATCTATGCTCGGCAGGTTGCAGGACTTCAGAGGGAGTTGGTCGACCTTCGAAGCACCTTTGCTCAGAAGGTTCAGGAGGCAGTTGATCATGCCAGGACTGAGACTAAGATGGAATTGAGAGAGGAAGTTGACTAGATGGGGGACGAACTGATCCGGTTCGATTTTGAGAGCTTCCGATCTAGATTTCTGGCTAAGTTTCCAGATTTTGACGTGTCGTCAATTGTTGCTCCTGGAGCTGCTTCATCTGGTGCTGGTCCGAGCAAAGAGGCCGCGACTACCGACCTTCCTTCGGCAGAGGATCCTGGCCCTTCCGATAAGGCTTCAGGCTTTATCAGCTTTACTCTTTTGTTTTGCCAACCTTTCGATGCAATAAATATCTTTTGATCAATAAAATTGGATTTTCTTCAGATTCTTCTTGTGTTCTTGCTTTTTGCGAAATTTGTTGCGAGTATAGCTGCTTTGAGCCCATTGCACGTCGAATTAGCTTTCCACTAGTTAATAGTTGCCTTCTGAGCTTTAACACTTGTAATAGAACAGTGAATGTAGATTAACTTCGACTATCTCATCATAATAAGATAAGAAATCAAACATAATCAGATAAATAGGAACCCAATATTGATCTTGTATCACATAGAGTGGAAGTAAACTCTGCAGAGTTCTGAAGCAGATTGTTCTGAACCAAAGACTTGTGAAAATAACTAGGCAACTTGTGCCCATCATTTTGATGATCGAAACTCCTGTTTCTGAGCCCTTAGGATCAGGATATATCAGAGCTGTTGGCCTTTGTCATATGTGTGGCCTGTCAAAGAATAGATAAGATTGGAAAATCTATATACCGGATGGGAGGCCTGTATATTTACACATTGCCCCCCTTTTTTATTATTTCAGAAGCTTCAGTGCTGGGCTATGGTTGTTTGTTCAGAAAAACCCTTGCACCCTATCTTTTGGTATTCCAAAGAGGCAGGTTTAATGCATCGTTTATTTATACAATTGTTGTTTGGGTTTTCGAGGCCAACCTTTCTTTTAACCAGTTGCGATGGTCCAATTGGGTGGCTTTTAGACTTCAAGGGTCTATATATATGAGAAAGGGGGCATACAGGTTGTGCCCAATCTTCTTGTTCCCAAATTGTTCCCCCTGTTGGAGAGAATTTAGATGTTGCCGGAAACTTGCCGTTCGCCCAGAGATGATTGACAATTCTCAGTCCAAGTTAGGAATGATTAAACTATGGCTGAGAGCTAACCTTCCCCTTGATTCAGTCTCTAAGGAAGGATTAGAGGAGGCACAAGTCCTCTTATCCATCTTGGCATTTGGTTGAGATTTCTCCAAGAGGTGGACCCTCCTTGATTCAACCGAGGCTTGGAGCATTGGTGATGAAGACGAAGGTGGGATGCCTCCTTCCCTTTGTGTCTTGGCAGAGACCCTTGCTCAAACCGGTTGGGGTGTCACGCTGAATTTGAGGCAAACGAAGGTGGAGAATAGAGGTCCCCTAAGACCCAGAGCCCTCATCATCCATTGGTATTGAGATCAGTGACAGTGATGATGAAATGGCCTGGGTGCTTCTTGATGCAGATTGGGGTTCAGGGTTCCTTCCTTTCAAATGGAAGTCGGCGGCGGCAGTAATGGAGGTTGGAATTTGGGCCCCTTTCCCATCCGAGGAAGAAAGCCATGATGTTGCAGATCGTAGTGGTGTCTTTATTGTAGCTTCTATAGTGATGTCTTTGTTGTAGCTTCTGTAGTGATGTCTTTATTGTAGCTTTTCTGTACTTGTTTTATTTCCAGTCTTCTTGTACTGATGTAAACTTTTATGAATCATCAATAAAATTGAGTTCTTTCTTCTCAAATCTGATGTTCTTTCTGTTCGAATGTGCTCTTCTAGAGTTAAAACACGTTCACTTCTGATGAATAATTCTTCTGTATGTTCTAAGAGTAGATCAAAGAAACTTGTATAAAACTTGAAGTCTTGAACCAATGTACTTTAAGCCTGCTCGGTACTGTAGTATTCGTTGCTTGTTGGTACACAAGCCAAATAATCTAAGTATCATCTTTAAGGTATTCCGATCTGGGAAACTTGTGTAGATAATAGTTGGACTGTGGTTGAAGATGCTTGGAACTTCTACCTTTGGAGAGACTGGATCATAGAGTTTGCATCTTGAAGATGGACCAGGCTCGGAAGGCCTGTGCATTAAAAGATGGACCAAGTATTAAGACTTGTGCATTATAGATGGACCAGGCTCTGGAGGCCTGTGCATTAAAAGATGGACCAAGTACTAAGACTTGTGCATTATAGATGGACCAGGCTCTGGAGGCCTGTGCATTAAAAAGATGGACCAAGTATTAAGACTTGTGCATTATAGATGGACCAGGCTCTAGAGGCCTGTGCATTAGAAGTTAGACCAAGTACTAAGACTTGTGCATTATAGATGGACCAGACTCTGGAGGCCTGTGCATTAAAAGATGGACCAAGTACTAAGACTTGTGCATTATAGATGGACCAGGCTCTAGAGGCCTGTGCATTAAAAGATGAACATTCTATGGAGGTATAAAGAAAGAAACTTCTCTATTGATAATACTTCTGTAAATGTTCCACGTTCCACGGCCTAGGAATAGGCTTCCCAGTCATGTCTTCTAGCCAGTACGTGGTAGGCCGAACAACCTTCGTCACTCTGTAGGGGCTTTCCCAGTTCGGTGACAACTTTTCCATAGTTGGACCTTGGTGTTTGGAAAGACTCTTCTTAAGACAAAGTCTCCGACTTGAAAGCTGACCGTCTTGAGCCCCACCTTGGATTTGTTGACCATTCTCTGCTGATAGGCTTCCATCCTGATGCTGGCTTGATCCCTTTTTTCTTCAAGCAGATCCAAATTTTCCATCAGCTGCTGATCATTGGATTCTTGCTCGAAGGCTTCAGTCCTCAGAGTTGGCATACCGATCTCAACCGGGATTACTGCTTCTATACCGTAGGCTAGTGAGAAGGGAGTTTCAGAGGTGGGAGTTCTTCTGGTTGTTCTGTAGGCTCAAAAAACTCCAGGGAGTTCCTCTGCCCACTTTCCTTTGGCCTGCTCCAACCTTTTCTTTAATCCATCAAGGATCGTTCAGTTGGTGACCTCTGCTTGCCCATTTGCTTGTGGATGGCCTGGAGAGGCAAAGTGTTGCATAATGTTGAGATTTTCACAAAATTTCTTGAAGCCTTTACCAGTGAACTGTGTCCCATTGTTAGAGATAATCACACGTGGTATACCAAACCTGCAAACAATGTTCTTCCAGGTGAAGTTCTCAACTTCCTTCTCTGTGATGTGTGTTAGAGGTTTAGCTTCGGCCCATTTAGAGAAGTAGTCAATGGCTACCAAGAGATTCTTTCTGTTTGGTGGGGCCTTTGGTAATGGACCCACGATGTCCATCCCCCACTGAGCAAAGGGCCAAGGACTAGTAATCGGGATGAGCTCGTGATGAGGCTGGTGTTGATATGGGGCAAATCTTTGGCATTTGTCACACTTCTGGACATACTCCTTAGCCTGTCTTAGCATGCTAGGCTAGTAATAGCCTTGAGTCAGAGCTCGGTGAGCTATCGTTCTGCCCCCATATGATTCCTGCAAATACCCTCGTGTATTTCAGCCAAGACATATTGTGATTCTTCTGGAGCTAAGCATTTTAATAGAGGTTGAGAATAAGACCTTCGGTAAAGCTTGTTGTTCAGGATCAGATACCGAGCCACTCTGATTCAGATTCTCCTGGCTTTGTTTTTGTCTTCTGAGAGGAGCCCAGATTCTAGGTACTAGAGGATTGGAGTCATCCAGTTCTGGGGCTGTTCAGCAATTTGGGCAACTTGGGCTTCCTTTATGCTGGGTCCTGACTGGTAGGAGATTTTTACTATGGAGTTTGCTTCAGACTTAAGGCGGGATACCATGTTTGCCAAAGCATCTGCTCTGCAGTTCTGGTTTCTTTCTATTTTCTGGATAGTGAACGTCTAGAAGGAATGCTTCAAGTGGTTCACCAGTTCAGAGTACCAAAGCATCCTATCATCTTTAATGGAGAATTCTCCCAGGACTTGGCTTACCACCAGTTGGGAGTCTGAGAAGACTTTAAGGTTCTGAACCTTGCATTCCAGAGCCAACTTCATGCCTAGGATTAGGGCTTCATATTCTGCTTCATTGTTAGAAGCTTTGAATCCCAGGCTGATTGCTTTTTCTTATGAGAGCCTCAGGGGACTGTAGTACCAGGCCTACTTTTGAGCCCTGATCGGTTGACGATCCATCGATGTAGAGCAGCCAGGTTCCTGAAGTTTTGATGAGCTGTGCCTTGTCTTGAAGTGCCGGGGTGAACTCGGCAACGAAATCAGTCAAGGCCTACCCTTTGATGGAGTTTCGTGGCACATATGATATGTCAAATTCCCCTAACTCCACAGACCACTTTACTAATCTTCCCGACACCTCAGGCTTCCTCAATATTGACTTCAGAGGATAAGCAGTTGGGATTTCAATTGGATGAGCTTGGAAATAAGGTCGGAGCTTCCGAGCTAATATCACCAAAGCGAAGGCTAGCTTTTCCACTTCTGGATATCTCTTTTCTGTGTCGAGTAGTGCCCTACTGACGTAGAATATGGGCCTCTGTACTCCCTTGTCCTGTCTAACTAATGTGGAGCTGACCGCATTTTCAAAGACTGCAAGGTACAAGAGTAGCTTTTCCCTCTGTACTGGTTTTGACAGAAGTTCTGGAAAGGCTAGACACTCTTTCAGCTCTTGAAAAGCTTTCTCACATTCTTCCGTCCACTATAAAGCTTTGTTGCCCTTTAGAGCTTTGAAAAAAGGTAGGCAGCGATCAGTGGATTTGGAGATAAATCTGCTTAGTGCCGCGATTCTGCCATTCAGCACCTGAATGTCTTTTCTGGTTTTCGATGACTTCAGTCCAATCAGAGCTTGGATCTGAGTGGGGTTTACTTCGATACTCCTCTGAGAGACAATGTATCCCAAGAATTTTCCCTTCGTCACCCCGAAGGTACATTTCGAGGGGTTGAGCTTCATCTTGTGCTGTCTTAGGATATCGAAGGTCTGGGTTAAGTGCTGGAGGTGACTACCTTTCTATAGACTTTTGACCAGCATATCATCAATGTATACCTCCATGGTATTGCCGAGCAGCGGGCTGAACATCTTGTTCACCAACCGCTGGTATGTGGCTCCAATGTTCTTCAAACTGAAAGGCATTACTCTGTAGCAGTAGAGACCCCGTTCGGTTATGAAGGCTGTCTTCTCCTGGTCTGGAGGGTACATCTGAATTTGGTTATACCCAGAATAGGCATCCATAAAACTCATGAGTTCATGCCCTACAGTAGCATCAACCAGTTGGTTTATCCTTGGCAGTGGAAAGCTATCTTTGGGCACGCCTTATTGAGGTCCGTATAATCAATACAGACCTTCCATGTGATATCCCGACCCAGGATACGACACGATTACCGAGGCAAGTCGACTGAATAGCATAACCTGAGCTGCCTTAAACTTTAAGTCACAATAATTATGGAACTGAACCTAATTTCAAAAGATAAATGTTTTAATTAGTAAAGCTAGTGTCGGGTGGTACCCGAGCAACTCGGAACCTTACCTCGAAAAGCGTGCATACATGCAACCCATGCATGCATACGTACGTACACATGCATAGTTCATGGAATATTAGTGTATGTGTACGTGATTAAAAATACCGTTATACGTATATATATGATTATAATGATATGTATAAAATATGTATTGTATAGGTATATATATATATATAATATAAATGTATTATGTATATAATGTATTATGTGTATAAAATTAAATGAAGAAAGAAAAAAGAAAGGAAGCTTCTAATACAAAAAATCAGTATGTGTGTGCATCACTGTGTGTGTGTGTGTGTGCATCACTGTGTGTTTGTGTGTGTTTGGGAAACCCACCAACCGACCTTGATAAAGGTGGTGGGTGTGTGTAAGTAATATATGTATATATGTATATTGGAGGGTACGTGGATGGCTACAGGTGAGGGGGCAGTTCTCTGCAGTCAAGGCTGACTGCAAGAGAGAGAGAGAGAGATAAGGTAGAGAGAGAAGAGGCGGTGGGTCTTTGTATATATGTATACATGCACGGGTTTGAGTGATGAGAGGTTAGAAAAGAAAAGGGAGAGTTAGGAACTGAAGGAGAGAAGAAGAAAGAAATATTGAAGCAGAAACAGAGAGGATTGGGAAGGTCACAGTGGGCTAAAAACCGAAACCCAGGTAAGTGGTTTAGGTTCTGTTTTTATTGTTTTTGAGCATGAAGCTTATATATGATTATAGGGTCTTAATAAGCATGGTATTAGCTTTTAAATGCAAAAGGAATCATGTTAAATGGTGTAGAACCGAGAGAGAAATCCTCAGTTACAGGTTTCATGAATAATCTGTGTTACACGGATTTTATGCTAAAAACTTAATTTAAAATGCATGGGAATGATCCCATGAAGTGCAGAAATTGAATAGAATGAAAAGAGGGACAAAACAGTGCTTAAAACACCATGAAAATGAAGACTGTCACATGGCCGGAGATTCGGCCGGAGATGTTAAACCCCTATTTCGTGAAGATAGGGAAAGTTTTGGGGCAAGCCGAGGGTAGGAATGAGGTCGTGGGGAGGAAAGGAAGAAAATGGCATTCAAAATGGGGGGAAAAACCGATCGGAACAGGTTGCCGTCACCGGAGATGGTGACGGAACCCTAAAGTTCTCTCACCGGAGCTTGGGGGAGACGATCGGAAAATCGGGGAGTCTACTGGGTTAAAAGGAACGGGTTTGGGTTTGAATCGGGTCGGGACCCGACCGGTTATAAAAAGGGTAAGTTAAGCTGTGACGTTTTGGGTTTGAAATTAAATGGGATTGGGCTAGTTTGGTTACACGGATAATAAATGGGAAATGGGTTTGAGGTTATCCGAACCATGGATAGGGATAGGGAATTGGGTTTATTGTATTCCGGTTCTTGAATGAAACTGAACCGTTTGGTTCAGGGCAAGGGTGAGACGGTTTAGGGTTTTTAGGTCTGAACCAACTGGTTTAGACCGCAGCTTATGGAATTTATGAACCGGCCCCAAATAGTTTGGAAAATTACACTGTTGCCCAAGTATAAAAAATTAATTAAATATTAATTTTACAATAATGCCCCTATTCCAAAAAGAGGTCAAACGAAGTCCAAACGACACAAATGAATAGTCAAAACCTATTATCTCGGACGTTCTAAGTCCAATGGTGGGGTCCGTTTTACGAGACGGAACCCCGAAGGATAAAATATCGCAAAAGTGCAAAATGACTATTTTGCCCTTTTTAGTACAAAAGTCCAAATGGAATTCCGCGAAAGCCTAAACCGACTTTTTTCGGCGTTCCGGACTCAATGGTAAAGTCTAAAATAGTATTTGAAATACTTATGATAGAAAGGTATAAAATTTGATGAATAGCATGTATTTTGAAACGTACTCACTGATATATAGGGAACTCGAAAGGCAAGGGTACCTTCACGGATTTCTGAGGTAGAATCACGATAGAGGTAAGTGGATCACTTTCTCTTCCATGTGGTGTTTCTAAAGCCAAGTTTATTCTCTTTACTGCCAAATTTGTACTCCTGAAAGTACTTCATGTTATTGCTATCCACAGTACGATATTGTTCTATCTTGTGGACATTGATTGACTATTGTACTATTGTTATTGAAATGAACCCTGCCTTGAAAGGCTTACTGTTATGCTTTACTGTATATATGATATTCCATTTTCATACTCCTTATGGAATCATAAATGATCATGCTATGTTTATAAATGCTGGAATTGTGCTCAGTCACAATATCCATCCGATGCTTCTGTGACGAACTAGTCCGTGAACGGACATGTGGCAAAAGATGTGAGTTTAACTGAGAGGTATGCCGGGCCTCGAATTACGCAGAGGGGTTGCCATTCCCTACTACAGATTATAAGCATCTCCATTGGATTATTGTTATGGAAATATTGTTGAATGGTTACTGTACCTTATGGATTACTGTTTCTTATGGACTACTGTTTCTTATGGATTACCTTACATTGTTCATTGGTTTGATTGAAATCGATTTATTGTGGCAGTATTCTCATTGTGATAGGTTATTGTTGAGAAACTCTTATCACTGCTTATTCAATACTTCTGACTGTATATTGTGCCCCACTACTTATTGGCCATCATGGCAACTGTTCTCATTGGCTATCACAGCATCTCATTTCTTATGATTGGCTATCATATTTTATTCATGGATTCACGTTCTTTATAATCATCGATACCAGTGTCGGAGATCTGGTTTACTTGCTGAGCTTCATAGCTCATTCCACCCCACTTACCCCCATTTCAGGTGATGACGCTGCGAGACCCCAGTAGGAGTCTGAGAGCGTAGGGGGACATTTTGAAGTACTGATCAGTCTATGTTAGTTCTCCCATGTATTCACCACCCCCGGGTGCTGGTTACGGTTTAGTTCTCATTTTGAATTTTGTAGAACTATGTCATGTATTTAATAGACTTCCGCTGTTTAATTTATTTAAAAAGACTTCCGCTGGATTACTGTAACTGATAAAGGCTTCCGCTGTTCATTGTTTAAAATTTTTTAGTACATTGCATATTAGTACTATGATACAGGAATGGAAAAAGTAGGGACGGCCTTCGGGTCGGCCCCGCGACACGAGATCCGCATAGGGTGGGTTTCGGGTCGTGACATTCCACTTGCCATTTTTCTTCTTGACTAGGATGGTGTTGGCTAGCCACTCGGGGTAGAACACTTCTCGTATCATTTTGGCTTCAAGCAGCCTCTGGACTTCCTCGTTTATGATCTGATACCACTGTGGGGCTAGCGGCCTTCTTTTTTGTCTCACTGGTGGGTGATCTAGATCCACCATTAGTTTGTGAGTTATTAGATTGGGATCTATACCCTCCATGTCTTTGGTCTCCCATGCAAACATAGAAAGGTTGTCTTTTAGAAACTTGATTATTTTCTCTTGCTCAGCGCGTGTCAGGTCTGGGCCGATGTACAAATAGCGCCCCTCTGATTCTGAACTGACCAATACTTTGACAGGCTCGCCAATGGGTTTGGCCCTACTGTCCCGTCCCCTTGGGCTTAGGGGTTCTTCGATTCTGGAAGGGCAACTTTCCTCCTCGGGAGTGTGGGAGAGAACTGGATCTGCATAGTCCCGGGTGTACTGTAATTGCTATTTGACAATCTTCTCCTTGAGTGCAATGGCATGGCACTCTCGAGAAGTTGGTTGGCACCCCCTGACAGAATAAACATTCTGGTTGTGAACATACTTTAGACATTGATGGAGGGTCGAGGTGACCACCCCTATCTAGTGCAACCATGGTCTCCCAATTATGACATTGTAGGGAGATTTCATATTCAACACCATGTACTCTGATATGGTGGTTTTCTGCCCTTCATCTTCCCCCACAATGGTGGGTAGGTCGATCCTTCCCAATGGGGAACTGAGATTACCGTCAAGCGCTGCCATTACGACAGTGGTAGGCTTGATGCTGTCATGGTCCATTCCCATCTGTTTGAGTGGCTCATGGAACAGTATATTGACGGAGCTGCCGGTGTTAACCAGGACTCTTCTGATCTCGAAGTTAGCAATTTTGAAAGTGATGACGAGGGCTTCACTGTGAGGGCAGTGCACCCCTGCCAGGTCCTGTTCAGTGAATTGGATCTCCGGTCCTAGTCTGAGCTTCTTTTCTATGTTGGAGATCTGCAATACGTCTAGGGCAACCCTGGCCTCCCGAGCATATCTCTTTCTCGCCCTGTTTGACATTCCTGTAATAGGGGAGTCGGCATGGAGGACGTAAATGACATGGTTGTTCTGCCTTTGAGGCTCATTTCGTCCTTCCCTCTGCTCCTGTCTTTGCTCAGGCCTCTGCTCTATCCGCTGTTGAGGCTTATCTTCGTGGGGATTTTGCCTCCCGTCCTACTTAAGGAACTCCCGGAGATGTCCTTTCTTTATGAGTTGCTCAATCTCATATCGAAGGGTCCTGCATGAGTTAGTCATATGTCCATGATCTTTGTGGAAATTGCAGTACTTACTTTGGTCTCGAAGGCTGGGATCTCCTTTGATCGGTTCCGGCCATCTTAGGTTTTCTCGGTCTTGGATCTGCCGGAGTACCTGGTTCGGTGTAGTGTTCAAAGGGGTAAAGTTAGTGAACTCCCTTGGTCCGAAATTATAAACAGCCCTGGGTGCTGTTCTTTTTTCTGGACTGCTGGCCCTCTTCTTGCTAGAGTCTCTTCTGTGGTCCTCATTCTTATGATCCTCCCCCTTCGGGTTATCCTTCTGGTTCTGCTCTTTGCCCTTCTGGGATGTGCGGTTGGCTTCTTCCAAGTTGATGTACTTCCTGGCCCGGTCCATCAATTCAGCCATGTCAATAGGAGGGCTTTTGGTCAATGAATCTCTGAAGCCATCGTGAGCGAGTCCAGCAGTTAAGGCAGCTACAAGGAATCTTGGGCTGCAGTGGGTGATCTCTGTGAGTTCGGTATTAAAGCGCGCAATGTAGGCTCTGAGGGACTCCTCCTTAGTCTGCTTGACATTTAACAGGAATTCTGGTCCCCTTCTGAGCCTTCTGCTAGTCATAAATCTGTCCAAGACTTGCCTACCGAGCTCATAGAAGTTGGTAATTGAGTTCGGAGGGAGGTGGTGGAACCATTTCAGAGCAGTTCCCTTCAAGCTGGTAATGAAAGCTCGGCACATAAAAGCATCAGAGGCTCCGTGGAGGGCTTTCATATGCTGGTAGTGCGAGAGATGATCTCTTGGGTCTCCAGTCCTGTCATACAGGGTGAACTTTGGCACCATGAACTTCCTGGGCCTTTCTTCTGTCATGATGGCGTGAGTGAATGGGGTGGCAAGTCTTCCGAGCAGCCTGGCCAACTCAACTTGCTCTGGAGGGATCTGGGCACCTCTCAAAGCTACTGTTCGGTCCATAGATTCGGTAATTTCTTCGACCCTCCGTGGGTTTCTGAACCGGACCTCTTGTGAACCTTGTCTTACAGCTTCGGCTTCAGGGTAGTCGGGTTGAGTACGTCCCTCAGACGGAAGAGGGTTCCGAACTGGAGGGATTGGGGTTGCTTAGGGATGAGGCTCCTGTGGTGCCGGATGTACTCCCGAAGCCCTTGGAGTTGAGGCTCTAGTAGTGCTCCAGTAATGGACGTCAGGGACGAAGGCTGATATTCCCCAACCTGGGGCTGCTGACGGCTGTGGATCTCTGCCAACGCGAGCAACACCCTGGGGGTGCCCAGGCTGGTTATTTGGAGCCTGCTCATGGGGCTCTTCATTCTCAGTGGTAATAGGAAGTTGTGTTCCCGCAGCAATGTTGACCGGCGGGTTAGGAGGACTCGTCCCTTGATTCTGTGTGAGCGTTCCCAGTGTTTTAGTTATGGCAAGCAACTGTTCCTGCACTAGTTCGTTGTGTTGTTTGACTGATTCGATGTTTGACTGATTCGATCTCTTGTCGCATGGGATCAACCGTTAGCCCCCTTGCTCGTGGAGCAGGTGGCCGACGTTGAGAGCTTTGCTGATTTTGAGTATTCTGTCGCGGTCGGAGATTTGGGGCCATGGTTTTCCGGTGAGGAAAAAGATAAGTTTGTGAATAGAGCACTTGGAGATTATTCATTCCCACAGAAGGCGCCAAACTGATGTTGCACTTTTCGACTCGCACTAAATCTAGGCTCCGCGACCTATAGAACACTCAAAAGGGGGATCAGAGGACCACCAGATTGGCTCCGACGGTAGCAGCTCCGATGCTTAAGTAAGTAAACGGAATTGAAAATACTGTATTGAAAGCCAAAGAATGAGCATGAAAATAAAGTGTACCTTTAGGGTTTAATTTATAGGCCGTGGCTTTCTTAAGTTGATTAGGATTTGGAGCCATGAAAGTAGGGATTTGATCACGGAGATAGTAGTTTCCTTGTTGGATATTGCACCATAGATAGAGATGAACATGTATAGCAGTTTCCTTATCGAAGACTGTTTCCTTATTCCCTGCTTGGCACCCGCTAAGGCGGTGACGAGCTCTGGAGTGTTGGTTTGGAATCTTGTAACTAACTCCGTGATCCTTATCTGGATATGTATGTGCTCTAGAGGCATCTGCTCGGCCACTTTCAATCTTTCAGCCTGTCCTGAATGTCCGAGCGCTTAGCCACTGGCTGAGCACTAGCTGAGTTAGCCGAGCGTGAGCTAGATTTATAGGCATACGTGTCAAGTGCTGATTGGTCAGCTCTTTTGTGGTATATCAAGTAATAAAAAAATTGTATACATATAATCTATTATATTATATAATGTCAGAGATTTTTTTGTAGGACTGCTCAATTGAAATTTTAACTAATGAACTTAAAATTTTCTAATAAATTTTAACAATGAATGTGCATATCCAAAAAAATAAATAAAATTTTTAACAAATGAACTTTATTGCATCTGCATTTAAATTGCAGTAAAGTGTCAGCGTAATGTTTCAGTCTTTTTCTTTGTTTGGTGCCTGTCAGCCTGTGTGATTCTTCTTAATTTCATTTAGATGTTTTTCTTTTCTTTCTCGGTTATTTGGATGTTAAATATGAATTGTTATTGGCACAACAATACTTATATGCTCTTTTTTGTCAATTTTTTCTTTTTTATCCCAACACTTTCTGCAAAGAGAAACAGATATCATAGGTAGAAATCCTTAATGACTCTTGAAATGGATCACCAACATGCGAAAGGATTTATACCTAGCCAAGAGAGCAAAGAGATGGTACCTTGAATGTTAATACAAATTGCACAGGATATAAAGTCAAGAACGGCACCACTACTTTTGAAAGGTGTGACTTGATACCTTTGCCTTTTTTTTATTTCCCCCAACAATTTTATTGAAATGGGGACTTAGAAAGCCACTTGTGTCTGTAGAATCCAGTGAATCTCAAATTTTTCATGAATTGCGGAACAAAGGCACTTGCTACCCAATGTATCATGCCCAAGTTTTGACATTTGATGAATACAAGATGAACATTCAAATTTCAATTCAGTGCATATAGATGATGCCCCACATTTATACCAAGCGGACTCGGGATATTATTGCTGCATGATTATCTCCTGGCAGATCCTTATCTATACAACTCGATTGTTTGAGCTTGGGATTCATGATCAGCCATAAACTGTAAATTTGGTTTTTTTTCTTTCTCTATAATGAATTGTCATGAAACTGTTTAGTACATCCTTTATGGCTGGTGCTATGTTAAGCAGTTCCTTACATATTCAGAAATTTCTCCACCACATTACTATTGTTTTTCTCATTTTTACTTTATTTGACTATTATATTTCTTATAATGTGAGATAAACCTGAAGATGATGGGTTAGATGAGGCTGACTATTTTGAACAGAAGATCTCTACAAATGACAGTTACTCCATGCTAGGTAGGTTGGATCTTGTAATCCCGTTTCTCAGTTTCATAGCAGGGTGGGTTATATTTTGTTTTAATTTCTTATCTAATCTGGGACACAGGAATTCAGTCTCCACAATGACATAGTTTGATTTTTGTAGGGTTTTTTTCACATGTATGGCTGTCTTTCACTGCACTATTTGAGGATTGAAACTGGAAAAACCCTTATGCTCCATTTGGTTGTCCAAGGTATTGAGGAAGAAAAGAAAAAAACAAGTTGAAATATGATCATTGTTTATTGCAACAACAGTAGCTGTTCTTTCATAAATCATTGTTGAAAAAATAAAAATTTAAGCAGTTGATTTAATCTATTTGCAAAACATGGCCATGTCGCTTCGGCTTGTTAATTGGGAACTAAATTCTTCAAATTTATAAAGCTTCAGATCAGTTAACAAACAGCAAACATACAAGCCAACAATCGAACAAACTTAACGATACCTTAAATTGATTCAAACAAGAACTTATAGTACAAAATCATGCCTCGCCTTGAGCATTCTAACTAGACAAATGCTAAAATCATTGTACTCTCTACACAATAAGTGGTGGCTAAGGCTTCCACAAAGATGATATATCAGCAATGGCTTCTGCAACTGTCAAATAAAGTTCGTTTAACCTAAATAAATCGAGGGCTTTTGAATTGTGGAGCTTTTCCATGACATCTCCGACAGGAATAACTAAAACAAGCTGCAATGGAAATAGTTCATCACCATGAAGAAAGAGAAGAAAAAAATGGTCATGACTGATGTTTATCCTTGGAAAAGTAACTGATATACCACAAAAAGACAGACTAGTCCCCATATGACACATATGGCTATAAGACTCGGACATCCAGAATATTCCTATATGATCGATCATACAGAGCATACTTATCCATTCATCCTTCATAGCATGCAGGTATGGGTATAGATCTTCAAAAGCACTCCTCAGGATTCAGAGCTCATCATCCCCTTAGCGCCCTACCGAGCAGAATATAAGGAAATAGTCTTCTACAAGGAAACTATCACTCACGGATATTCTTCACGTGCAGTATTCCACAAGGTAACTGCTATTTCCAATGATCAGATCCGTATATTCATAGCCCCGAATCCTAATCAACTTAGGAAAGTTACTGCCTATAAATTAAACCCTAAAGTTATGCTTTATGGTCATGCTCATTCTTTGGCTTACATTATTATCTTTCAATTCAGTTTTATTAACTTAAGCATCAGAGCGGCTACCACCGGAGCCAATTCGGTGGTCCTCTGATCGTCTTTTGAGTGTTCCTCAAGCAACGGAGTTTGGAGTTCTCAGCAGCCCTCATGATAGCCAAAAAGTGCAGCATCAGTAACAAATGAAAATTAATGATTTACATAGCAGATTCATCTTCTTACCTTTAATGAACTCTACTTCAGTGTATTATTCAGTTCATATATAACATCAATGCCACTTGTATCTATGGCTATTACAGCTGAAAACATTTTGGCCTTGTAACATGCAACATATTTTTTAACACTAAAACTCCAACCTACAGTTCTAGGAAAATGTATCAAATTCAACAGATAATATAGCAATCTAATGATCAATGTGCATTTTATGGAAGGAGATGAATGGAAACTGATGAAGGAAGTTCCTTGATAGAATTTCTGCAAATAAAAAATATATACATATATCCACAATCATGAAGCTGAGTGAGAAAATAAGAGGTAAAATTAAGTGTAAGCATGGCACCTGAACTAAAATAAAGAAAGCAGAAGAATATTACAAATTGACCTCACTATAATATATATGTGTGTGTGTGTGTGTGCGTGTGTATGGTATCAGTTTCTTTTGTTGCTTTGTTTCTTACCTCTTTTCTATAATTGAAAACAGAGGACATAACAGGAACAATTTGCATCTTGCTAGTGAAGTGAACTACATTAAAGATCATCAATTTGAAGGACCAATGGCTGCTTCAGGATGGTTGTTATTAAGAGAAAAACGACGATCATGACCAGTTTGCCTACATATACCAGAGTGATTATGTGTAACAACTTCTCTGAGGTCCATCTCGTTCCTAAGTTGTGATGACCTAGGACGACCCATTCTCCGTAGAAGGGCAGGATTAATGGCATACTCTTGGACCAGATGGTGTTTCACAATAATCCTCATAGTGGAGTGGATAAAGTTGTGATTGCCATGTTTTCTCGTACGTGCCAATACTATAACATTCATCCACAAATTCATGAAAAGATACTATCAAGTCTACCATAACTGCAATTGCATGGGAACAAGAAATCTTGTAAATACTCCACTCCCTACAACTGCAAGTGCACGCAATAAGATTAACCACTTGAGCATTACCCTTCGCTGTTAAAACCCTCATAATTCCAAGACTAGAGTTATATGGTGTTAACTTGTGATGTCCAGCCTTTTCCTGATTCCGAGTAATCCTCTGAAATGCGTAAGGAGTATACGTATAGTTATTACGTACACCGTCCAAAGCTAATCGCCGTCTTACATTGAAGTAGTAAACCATACGCTCAAATATAAGCTCGACACATACAGTGATAGGAAAGTTTCTTGCTCCCTTCAAGACACCATTGAAGACCTCAGATATATTAGTCGTCCGTATCTCATAGCGATGACCACACCGATCTGCCAGAATATTCATCAAATATTCTCTCGCATCTTTATTTAGCTTACCAATTTCTTCCATGACTCGATCGAATTTTTGAATTTAATGAGTACAATCGGCAATCCACACTGGTCTCTTCAAGTGTGCATTTTTAAACTTGCTGTTAAAATTGCTCTGAACATATCGAAAGCAAAAACGATGATATGAGTGGGGCGGTTTCCATTTGGAATTAGGGGCATTAATAGCTGCAAGGATCCCGTTGTGTCTATCAGAAATCAAACAAATACCTTCCCGATCTTGGATGACATAATCCTTTAAATGCTTGAGGAACCAACTCCAACTACTGTAAGTTTCCTCATCAACGACGACAAATGCAAGGGGAAAGATCTTATTGTTTCCATTTGCTCCCATTGCAATTAGCAACCTCCCCTTATATCTCCCATATAAGAACGTAACATCTATACTAACAACTGACAGATAGTGGCTAACCCCTTCAATTGATAGTTTGAATGCCCAAAATTCCATATGTAATATCACATCATCAGTCGAGGCAGTATGGAAAGTCTGCCACTTCACGATTGTTCTATCATTGTATTTTTTCAATGCGCCCATAAATTTTGGCAAGAAATTGTATGAGGACTCCCAATCTCCAAAAACCCTTGCCATAGATTTTTGCTTCGCCATCCAAGCCTTCTTATAAAAGACTTGGTAGTTAAGTTTTTGCTGCACATTGTCTCTGATAAATACAATTTTAAGAGATGGATCTGCTTTTACAAGCCCTTGGATTTCAGCCCCAAGCAATATGGAATTCAACTACCTGTGATCCCTGTTTATACCCAGATATAAGCCAGTGTGGGGTATGTCACGACCCGAAACCCACCCTAAGCGGATTACTGGATCGCGATCGCCGCCTCGAGGCCCGAGGGGCCCGAGACAAGGCTCGCATATGCAGCGGTAACGAATAGATGTGCAACATACGTTTTGTGGAAGCGTGAAAAACTTTTTCTTTTCTTTTCTCATTATTAAATCATGCACATCCGTTCGGTACTGCCACTCCATACATAGCATACACGGTTACACATTTAGAGTATAACTAAAAACTTAAAGACTTATAACATTATATACAATACATGTTCGATTGCCCAGAGGGCTTATTACATGTCCTTACAATGTCTACTAATACAAAAAGTACTATTAGAGTTCATAGATTTATCAAAAGAAACTATTTAACCATATCTTCCCAAAATCAACAGATTCGTCATCGTCGTCCTTAAGTCAAAACTGCTGCTAATTACCTGAAAGGGGGGGTCCGAACAAAGTCCGGGTAAGCTAATCTAAGCTTGTGAGCAATTCCAGTATTCGTCATGGGGTTTTCAATTAGCAGTGGTTTAGTATATAAGAGTTTGTAAAATAGTCACCGCCAATTGTTCGTATACTAAAATACAGAATATATGCATTCCTTAAAACATGTAGCTTTGAAACATTTAAAGTAATCAAGCTAAACTTATACATATGAACTTTAAAACATACAACATGTCATGTATTTCTTAATTAGAGTATATAAAACTCAAACATATGCATATTGAATATGAGAGTAAAAACTTGCTTCCATTTTCAAATCATTTGTCATCTTATCACTTCCGTTAGTGGAATCCGTTTCGAACCGGACACCCGTTTTACTTATAAATAGAGATATCTCATCTGCCTGGGGGATTAGATCCTGCTACCGGGCATTTTATAGGGCAATTGAGTTCTGTAAAACCCAAAATCCTGCCTATTTTACAGGGCAACTGAAAACTCAGAATCCTGTCTAAGTGCTTATGCACCATTCATCTTATAAAACATTTATCATGTGACTTGTCTCATAGATACTTTTCATAAATTCGTAATAAACATTCGTATACTTGAAATAAGCAAATTCAGAATATTTAACAATAATTGCATTTTAACTAGACATGCTGAAAAGTATTTGAAGGAAAAACTGTTGCAGAAACCAATCACTAAGCATGTCACAATGGGGTTATAAAATAGAACAATTAAAAACCGAATCATGTAAATACTGAATTTCAAATTTCAAATGCTTCATATCTTTAAACTTAAAACCTTGTCAAATTCATGGAGTTAAATCTCCAATTCAAACACAGGGTTACTCACCTTGTACTTCTAGTCCTGCTCTATTTGGGCGCTTTTCCCTTGGCTTTCCTTATCCTTTGAAGCCATTCTTGCAACGTTTCCGTATCCTCCTGTTTCTTAAGCTTTCTCGCTGCTAGTTGCTCCCTAGTTATAGTCTTGTAAATGAAGGGGTTAATACTGGCCACTTCATTTGTTTGGGAAATCCGAATTCGATTCTGGATCACCTGGAGCTGTTTTTCCAGCTGCTTCCGGAAAGCTTGCTGTTTTGGGTCGTTTGCTAATTGGGCCCTTGTCATCATAGGAGGGACTTCTCGTTCTTGGCTCATTTTTGTGTTTATTAAATTCTCTGTTTAAAAACACAATTTACCGTGTCAAGAAAACAATTTTCTATAATCATACTCTTCTGGGAGTTCCATTAACTTTAATTTAAAGTTATTTACTTGACATGTTTACGTGTCGTGTCTTTTCGTAATTCATGTTCTCGTATGTGCCGTAGATTAGTACTTGGGTATTTCTTACATTTTTAGTCATCTGACAGATTCTATTTATCAAATTTTATGTCTTTTTATTTTAGACATTTCTTTTGGTCGAATAGACTCTACCATTGAGTCCGGAGTGTCCAAGAAAGTCGGTTTAGGCTTTCCAAGAATTAAATTTGGACTTTTATATGTAAAAAGACAAAATGGTCATTTTATCATTTTACGTGTCATATCTTTCCGTACTTCGTTTCGTAATTTGGACTCCATTTTTGAGTCCAGGATGTCAAAGAAAGTCAATTTAGACCTTCTCCGATTTCATTTTGGCTTTAGGGGTACCAGGGGTATTTTGGTCTTTTTACCCCTTTACGTGTCTTTATTTTTTGAGACCCCGTCTCATGTCGTGGACCTCACCATTGGACTCAGAAGGTCCAAAATAGTAAGAATACATTAATAACTTGTCAATTTTGGTCAAGGGGTATTTTGGTCATTTACCCCTTACGTGTTTTTATTTTTCGGGCCTCGTTTCGTAAAACAGACCCTACCATTGATCTCAGAATGTCCAAAATAGTAGAAATACTGTCACGACCCGAAACCCACCCTATGCGGATCTCGTGTCGCAGGGCCGACCCGAAGGCCGTCCCTACTTTTTTCGTTCCTGTATCATAGTACTAATATGCAATGTACTAAAAATTTAAAACAATAAACAGCGGAAGTCATTTATCAGTTACAGTAATCCAGCGGAAGTCTTTTTAAACACATTAAACAGCAGAAGTCTTATTAATACATGACATAGTTCTACAAAATTCAAAATGAGAACTAAACCGTAACCAGCACCCGGGGGTGGTGAATACATGGGAGAACTAACATAGACTGATACAATACTTCAAAATGCCCCCCCTACGTTTTCAGACTCCTACTGGGGTCTCGCAGCGTCATCACCTGAAATGGGGTAAATGGGGTGGAATGAGCTACAAAGCTCAGTAAGTAAAACAGATCTCCAACACTGGTATCGATGATCAATGTGTATCCATGAATAAGATAATGATAGCCAATCATAAGGAAGGAGATGCTGTGATAGCCAATGAACATAATTGCCACGAGGGCCAATGAAAGGTAATCACAATACACAATCAGAAGTAATAGTGTAAAATGAAAGTATAACAACAATGAAGTACTGCCACAATGAACCGATCACAATCAAATCAATCAATGCAAGTCTTTCGAGACTTGAAGAATTATAAGGAAATAGTGCCATTCAACAATCAAGTTCTATTAATCATAAGAGATGCTGTTATTCTGTTTCAGGGCTCGGCAGACCCTCGATCTTTTGGGGCTCGGCATACCCCCCAGTCAATTCCAATAATTTGCCATTTGTCCGTTCACGGACTTGACCCGTAGGTCCCATTTAATCAGATAGCATCAGATGGTTGTTGTGACTGAGCACAACTCCCGTGTCCATAAACATGTTATGATCATAGTAATTCCATAGAATACAAAAATGGAATATCATTTATTCAATGAGGATACAGTAGTAGGCCTTTCAAGGCATGGTTCAACATGATAACAATGATATAGCAATCAATCAAGGTCCACTAGATAGAACAATATCACAAAGTGGATAGCAATAACATAGGTGCTTTCAAAGCACAGTGAAACATGATAACAGTGATACATCAGTCAATGATATGTCCACAAGATAGAAAATATCGAAAAGTGGAACACAAGGATATCAATACTTTCAAGAGTACGAGTTTGGCAGTAAAAGAATAAACTTGGCTTGTGGAAACACCACATGTAAGAGAAAGTGATCCACTTACCTCTTTCGTGCTTCTATCTTAGAAATCCGTGAGTATACCCTTGCCTTTTGAGTTCCCTATATATCAGTGAATACGTTTCAGAATAAATGCTATTCATCAAATTTTATGCTTTTCTATCATAAGTATTTCAAATACTATTTTAGACTTTACCATTGAGTCCGGCATGCCCAAGAAAGTCGGTTTAGGCTTTCGCGGAATTCCATTTGGACTTTTGTACTAAAAAGGGTAAAATAGTCATTTTGCACTTTTATGGTATTTTATCCTTCGGGGTTCCATCTCGTAAAACGGACCCCACCATTGGACTCAGAACGTCCGAGATAATAGGTTTTGACTATTCATTTGTGTCGTTTGGACTTCATTTGACCTCTTTTTGGAATAGGGGCATTATTGTAAAATTAATATTTAATTAATTTTTTTATACTTGGGCAACAGTGTAATTTTCCAAACTATTTGGGGCCGGTTCATAAATTCCATAAGCTGCGGTCTGAACCAGTTGGTTCAGACCCTAAAACCCTAAACCGGTCCACCCTTGCCCTGAACCAAACGGTTCCCTTTCATTCAAAAACCGGATTTCAATAACCCAATTCCCTACCCCTATCCATGGTTTGGATAACCCCAAACCCAATTCCAATTATTTATCCATGCAACCAAACAGCCCAATCTCATTTAAATTAAAACCCAAAACGACACAGCTTCGGTCTGTTTCATATCCGGTCGGGTACCGACCCGATCCGAACCCGGATCCATCCCAGTTTTGACCCGATAGCCCCCACGCTTTTCCGATCGTCTTCCCCACGTCTCCGGTAGGGTTCCGGCGTGCACAGTCACCTTCTCCGGCGACGGTGACTTATTTTTCGATGAGATTTCGGCCCGTTTTAAATGCCATTCTTTTCCCCTTCTCCTAAGGATTTCAAATCCATTTTCCATTTCCATTAAAACCCTTGATAACTTCACGAAATAGAGCCTAAGTGTTTCCGGCCGACTTTCCGGTGACCTATATCTTCCCTATTTCGTGACTATTTGTACGCTGTTTTGACCCTAATCCATTTTAAATGGTTTTCTGCACCTCTAAGGACCATTTTCATAAACAAACATCAAGGTTTAAGCATGATATGCATGGAACCCGAAATTATCCATGAAACCTGCAACTCCATGTTTCTCCATGGTTTCTCAACCGTTTTTCATGATTCTTTTTGCATTATAACCTATATTTCATGCTTGTTTAGACCATATAATTATATACAAGCTTCATGCTTTAAATTGTAAAAACAGAATTAAAACCACTTACCTGGGTGTTCGGATTTAACCCACTGTGACCCTCCAACTTTCCTATTTATGCTCCTGAATTCTTTGCCAAGATGTTCTCTCAACTTTGGTCTCGTTTGTGCCTTTAAACCCACACCCGTAGGCTTATATTTGTAGAGAGAAGTTTCCACCGCCTCCTCTCTCTCTCTCTCTCGGTTCCTCCCCCTTCTATGGCCTCTTTCTTTGACCTAGGTCTGTATTCTCTCTGCCAAATGCAACCTTTGCATTAAATGGCTTGGAGACTTGTTGGGCACTTATGTATATATATATATATATATATATATCATATTATATATATATAACACACACATTTCTCACATAGCCGACACACACACACTCTCTTGGTGCCGGCATACTGCCCAAGGGCAGTTCCCCTTTTTCCTTTTTCCTTTCTTTTTGTTTCTTATGTAAATATACATATATACATAAATACATCATACATGTATAATACATTATATCTTATACATATATTCACATGAAATACACTTCTTTTATACATGTATATACATGTATATGTGGGGGTCTAATTCTATTTTAAATCATATTTGCATACACTGATTTCAATCAAGCTATGTATCTACGTTCACGTATGCATGCATGGGAATGCGTGCATGCACGCATTTCGATGCAATGCCCTGTAATGCTCGGGTGTTACCCAGCCCTGGTCATTCATTTCCATGATTACAGTCTCCAGTCTTTCATTTCCATGAGAATACTATGACATTCATATCTTATCGTTTAAGTTACATGTTTTAACCGACCTACCTCGGTATACGTGACGTATCCCGGGTCGGGATATTACAAATACACTATTCATAAGCTTAATTTGGACTTCGTTTGCTATATTTATGACCCAAGGGTAAAATAGTAATTTTATCTTAATTATAAAATAATTAAATAATTATTTAATTATTTTCCCAGGGGTGTATTTGAACAAAATTCTCAAAATCTGGGCCACAGTAGAATTTCCCAAAACAGTTGGGGTCAATCAGTAAATAACCAAAGGTTTGGTTTATTTTATTTTAATTAATTTAGAAAAACCAAAGGGTTCAGTGAAAATATAAGTGAACCGGTCTGGTTTAGTTGTAACCCAACCGGTCTATCCAGTTTATTACATGTGGCTGACGTCATCATGACGTCAGCCCTAGATCTCATTTAATTTAAATCGACACCCAAAACGGTGTCGTTGCATTTAATCGGTGGCAAGCCCAGAGGCTGCCACCTGTCCGAGTCGACCCAGCCCTATTTTTAAAACGAGTTGACTCGTCTTCATCTTCCCTACGAGACCCCCTCTGAAAACCCTAATTTCCGAATCCATTTCTTCCTATTTCGTGCATTTCTACTCAGCCAATCTCCACTGTTTTGGTCCCAAATTATCCCTAAGGTATATACAAATCGATTGGCATTCATTTTGGGCTTTAAAATTCCTTCATCTATTCGGTTTTGGACATGATAATCCGAACTGTTATTTCGGTCGTATAGGTTCATTTCTTGATGGTTTTTCTTGATATTTGGCTTGTTATGATCCCCTCTTCATGGGGATCCAGTTTTCATTCCTTGGTGTTGATTAAAACTAAGTTTTAAAGGGTTGGGTTGCAAAACCCGTAACCTGCAACTTGTGTTTGGGGGCCATTGTTTGTGCTTTATGGTCGCGGTCACATGTTTTTAGCATGTTCATAGCATCTACTTTAAGTCTTGATAAGCCAAAAATGGTTTGGAACAAGTTGGTTCAGACCTGCTTCAAGCAAGGTCATCAATGGCGGATGCTTCTGGGTCTTATGTTTTAAGGTGTTTTAAAGCTTAAATTTCATGCTTATTACACTTCTAAACATATATATAACATATCCTACGTATATAACAACTTAAAACAGTTCATATTAACCAAACTTTTAGAGAGAGAAAAATGTAAAAATTTGGAAACTTTACTTGTTATGCCTGATTTCTATCTTGTTCTACTTCCAATTCTCTCTCTATTCTCCTCACTTCTTCTTCCTTTGGTTTCTTTTGCAAGAAGAAAGCATGGTTTGCATGCTTGGCTTTTTAAAGAGAAGGTGACCGACTCTTCTCTCTCTTCCATCCTCTCTCTCTCTCTCTCTCTCTCTCTCTCTCTCTCTCTTTGATTTCATAGCCCTACTCTAGACTTCCCATCTCATAAATTTGCTTTCTCTCTTTCCTACTTTGCATTAATTTGATTCTAGATATTTATACATATATATACACATATATATACATATACACATATATTCAAGACACACACACACACACACACCAGCCGACACACACACACCTCTTCACACATTTTCACATCTTTTCCACATTTTACTTTTTACATTTTTACATATATCATTTAATTAATATATATACATATATATCCATTTAATTAATACATATATATATACATTTCTTATAATTAATTAATTAAATTAATAATTAATTAATTATATATATATAATCTTTTTTTCTCGAAATACGGGTCATGTGACCCGGTATCCCGGGTCGGGATATTACAGGGTCCTTCAAACTTTGTTATTTCAAACCACCCATGTTTTTTCCTCTTACAAGCACGCATTCTCCACTAGCAACCACACTCATCGCGCAATTTGCATCGTAGAGACCATATTCTTGAGTTTGTTTCCACAATCTCATATTGCTAGTGTGTTTTGATGGAATACATTTGTATAGCATTCCTCAACTGAGCCTTTTCAACGAACAGTAGACCCTTTGATAACTCATCCCTCATCGGGTCCTGTACATGGCCATGAAGTGAAGAACTACTATTGAAGGCTTGATTAGGCAACTCTATAGTAGTGAAAAATGGTGACATAGGCTTGTACATTCGAGATTCTGCATGCATTACATCAGAAGCTTGCTCTAGTACAGCTTCTTCATCTTCCTCATCATCTTTACCCAAGTCATCCATCATCCTTTCTTCTTCCTCCTCCGCCTCCTCGATTAAGTTGTATGGACTGAGGTTTATGTTAACCCCTCTGTAAGCCTTGGACGAATCATCCGTCATAGCCACTTTTTGAACAACAGTTTCATGAGTCGGCATTGAATGCAACTGTTGTGTTCCATCATTATATGGTGAGTTTGACATATTTGACTGATGGGGCGAAACTCCTCTATAATCGGTATATCATGTGATTCATTCTCATGGTCTTGTGTTAGCAATCTAGTGAATGGTCCTGGCACCTGACTGGTTCCTCAACCTTGGGTCCAATTCTCTATTTCCACATACAAGTCCAAACTACATATTTGTTCATTCTCAAATATAGCACCAACCATTGCTTCCATAGTGTTATTGTCAACAATTTCCAATAGCATATATTTTGTCATGTGTGGTCCCACTGCTAATGAAAATTTGTAGGCCATTTTCAAGTGACATAAATTTTGATCCAACTACAACGCATTACAGACGCAATCCACCATTTGAGTGTAAGTGACGTCATGATCTAATCTTACACATCTTCTTGGAGTACGCATATCATAAGAAAACCCTTCTTCCCCATAAAATGTATTGCCCCCCAAGAATAGACATATAGTTGCACGTCTCTATGCCATTTATAACCTCCAATATAGACAATTGCTAATAGCACTGCAGTAGTAGTAGTAGGTTGCCAACTAAGAAATGAAGCAAACACAAATGATAAGCACATCCAGCATTGTATAACATCAATAACATGTGGATGATGTTTTGATAGAATGAAAAAAATAACAAGCTATTATCTGGCCGAAAATGTTGACCTCATGATGACAACAAAACCCCAGGACCTATGGCTAAACAAGGACACCCACTTAGCTATTCAGATGCAAAAGTAACTCTTGGTAATCTTTTAAAATATACTCAACTCTCAAGTGAAAGCAAAAAATATCAAAATTAATCCAGAAAAGTCACTAGCATAGTTACAATCAATAAGAATGTTCAAATGGAATAGAATGTTTAGGGTGAATGGTGGATATTTGACCAACTTTTCTCGATGTTGAAGATTATGGCTATTTTTTTATATTTAAAATGCATGATTTTATTTTCAATCGAAAATTAAGTTAATAGGAAAATTTCATCTCTGTTTCTTGAATCAAATAACTAAAATCAAGTTTTGAGTTTGTTGCTTTAGCCCTAGTTGTAAGAGGAGGAGAAGAAATTATAAAGAAAAAAAGGGGCGAAAGTTAGAGATGTACATACCTAGGTTTGCAATGACTGGAGGAGAAGCAGTGGAGCACTTCAACGACGACGACGACAAACTACGACGGCGGTGAGCACTGTGGCGAGCGAAGGCAGCGAACAACGGTGGTGAGCAATGGCGATGAGCGAGGCTAGGGCTTCTCTTTACAGTTTCTATGTCTGTGATTTTCAAAAAATCCTGATCGTAAAAATCACAATAGTAAATAGTAAAAATCACAATGGTAAGCAATATAAATAGTAAAAATAAAAGTGTCTAAGATTTAGACGCCTTTGAAAGGCATCTAAGACTTATACGCCTCCCAAAGGCGTCTAAGTCTTAGATGCCTTTCAAAGGCGTCTAAGACTCATACGCTTTTAAAAAAGACATGGGTCCGAGAAATAAGTTGAAACATGTTTGGGTCGGGTCAATAAGTTTTATAAAGACCCAGGTCGGGTCAAAAATTCTAAATTTACCTATCATTTTCTGTCATCTTCTTAATTAACGTGGCTCATTTTCTTAAATACACAATATACTTCTCTTATTTTATCTTTTAATTTTAAAATAATAAAAAACAAGTGAGATATGATATTATAATATAAATTCACGTGTCATTTTCTATCATCTTTCTAATTTAACGTGGCTTAATTTTCTATATACACAATACACTTCTCTTACTTTATCATTTTATTTTAAAATAATAAAAAAGTAAGTGAGATATAGTATTATAATGTAAATCCACGTGTCACTCTCTATCTTCTTCGTAAAAAAGCAAGTGAGATATAGTATTACAATGTAAATCCACGTGTTACTCTCTATCTTCCTCCTAATCCAACGTGACTCAATTTCTTATATACACTTCTCTTACTTTATCTTTTAATTTTAAAATAATAAAAAGCAAGTGAGATTTAATCTCCCACGTATTTAGTTTCAAAGACTACTCTCTCCACTATTATCTCGCACAATCCCAAATTTATCGACTCTTTCAAAATTCAAAAAATTTATTAAATAATTATCTACTAATTGTCATAATTAAGTATTCCAGTTTTAATTTCTACTCTTTTTTCTCAATTTTTATTGGTTAATAATAAATAAAATAATAACTTTGTAACTAACCACTAAGTTCTTAACCCACACTAATCCACGTTCTTATCCCATTCAAAATCTAAATTGAGATATGTTTAATTACTAACATCTCTATCTATAATCTCAAGACCCTCTCCCTTATCGAAATTTTCGTTCTACAAGAATATAATCTAGCTAGGTTCCCTCTTTCCTGATTGAAACCCTCTCTTTCTAAAAGTCTCTCTCTAACTCTCTATGTGAATTTTTTTTTGTTAGTTTCATCTTTACGTGTGTTTATGAAGTTCAAATTCTTATAATTTGTCACACCACAAGAATATAATCTAGGTTCCTTTTTACTTGATCGAAACCCTCTCTCTAACTCTCTATATAATTTTTTTTTTTTGTATTTTTTTGTTCATCTTTACGTGTGTGCGTGTATAAAGTTTAGATTCTTATAATATGTTGCACCACAAGGATATAATCTAGGTTCCCTCTTCCCTAATCGAAACTACCTCTAAACTCTTTATGTAATGTTTTTTTTTTTTTTATATATTTTCTTTATTTGTTTCATTTTTATGTGTATGAAGTTTAGATCTTTCTGTAATTTTTTTTGAGTGAAGGACATCGAATGAAATCTTTTGTAGTATTCCAAGTAAGTTGTTGCTATTTGTTTTGTATAAAAATGAGATGTTTATATATATATATATATATATATATGTCACAACCAGAAACCCACCTTATGCAAATTTAGGATCGCGAGGCCAGCCCTCAGATCATCCCTAACAATTTCAGATTTAAGGATCAATGATAATAATGTGAAATTAAGTAAATAAGCAGCAAAAAGCATAATAAAGTTTACAGACCAACATGAGTATAATGTTTAAGTTACAGATCCTTAAAACAAAAATAAAACATCCCCAAAACGTGGACACATGGGAGAATTAAGACAGTACTAGTCATAGTCTATTACAACTTTGTCAAAAATGTCCACTAAATTTATACAAGGACAGATCTGTAGCAAAAATGATGCTTTCTCGTAGGGAAGCCCCTATTGTCCGTCTACGGCATCCCTTCCTGAAAAAAAAAATGTATAAATCTGAATGAGCTAACTTAGCTCAGTAAGTAAATTCCCTTACTCTATCATGGGTCAAGGTTAGTATCGAAAAAGTGAAATCAAGGACAAGCAAAGGATATAGTAATACAATAGTCAGTCACAAAAAATGTGAAACAACAGAAATGACCCGAGGGTCCAACAGGCACGTCCCATGATAATATGATACAAGTGAACGACAATTCAACAATGGGGACTTAGCCTATCAATAGTTAGCTGCCACAATTCATAAGGTATCATAAATAGCCAATCGGATCAAATGATAGGCTTGCAAGGCATATCAGTAATCAAACGTACTATCAATCAAACACATCAATAACAGGAATACATCATCAGATAATCAAAAAGAGGCATAGCAAGCATGTCAATGATCAGATAATATGTCCACAGATAAATCACGAACCATCTCAACATGGCGTATCTGGGATCAAAAGTATATGGATAGATAAACCACGGACTAACTCAACGTGGCATATTTGGAATCATATCAATAATCTGTGAGTGCAACATCAAAATATCCATAAACGATATAAGATACAAATAGAATAGATGTTGAAAAATATAAGGCCCGGCATACCCTCAAAAGTACTCATCTAGGTCCATTCCCCCTTCGAACCACTGCATAGCACTAGAGCTCTATACATATATTATGTCTTCCAAGGACTAGGCGTTGGGCTCATCCCCAAACACCGATCAAGCATTTGTGAATTAGATGGACGTTGTGACAGATCATAACTCCAAGCACACATACAAGTATCATGATCATCATAATTCCATAGGCGATATACATATTTGTGGAATGGAAAATAGAGAGGCATAATAGTTTTTCAATATCCAAGCAAGTATAGAAATGGAAAAATAAACACGTAAGGATATAGGCAATCAATTTCTCAACGAATCCACAATGTAGAACAAACATCAAATACGAAGATCATCAAGGTCAAGTATGTATAGATTACAAATTAGCAGCAATCATGAAGGAAAATGTGACATGGCCAAGAATACCACATGTTAGAGTTCGAGGTTTACTTACCTTCTAACGTTTCTCCTTTCCTTAAAAGGTATTAGACCGCCTTTTCCTTTCCTTTTGACGTCCCTATAAATTATAAGGCATTTCTTAGTTTAATATTGCATAAAATTTTAATATTAGTTTATTTATGAATCTATGGTCTTGTTTTGGTAAAATGGACTCCACCATTAGGTCCGAAACAGTCGAAGAAAGTCAATTTAAGATTTTACAGACTTTCATTTGCCTTTGGACATCACTAAGGGCAAAACGACAATTTTGTATTTTACGTGTCTTCATTTTTTTGGGATCCCATCTCGTAAAATGGATCCCACCGTTGGATCTGAAATGCCCAAAATGGTCACTTTACACTATCTTTGTAATACCCTGACCCAAAACGTAACCGAGCAAACAATGTAAACCCGAACTGTTAGTGTTTGTTTTATAATATTAAATGAATTGGCTGTTTTGGAATACGAACACTCTCGAATGTATGGGTAGTACCTAGATAAGACCCAAGCAAGCCATAAGTGAGAATCGATGTATGTGTACATATATAGGCATGTATATATATGTGTGCGTTAGTTAATATATGTTTATATGTGCATGTGCATGTATATGTGTATATTATATATATATATATATATATATGTGTGTGTGTGTGTGATTGTACATATATGTATGTGTGGATACATGTGTATAAGTGTGTGTGTGTGTGTGTATATATATATATAAAACAATGTATATGTATATGTGACGAGAGTACTGTGTGTGCAGCAGGTGTGTGTGAATGTGTGTTGTATATTATATATCTATAGTACATAAAATGTCAAGGCTACATTAAATGAAAAACAGAATTCAAAATATCAAAGAGAGAAAGTCAGAAAAGGGAGGAAGAAGAAAAGAAAAGGAACGAGAGAGGAAAAAGCTGAGAGTGAGAGGGGCGATGGAAATTAGCTTATAAATAGAGGTGAGTTGTCGTAGAGAAAATCAGAAAAGAAAAGAGAAACTAAGAGTTAGAGATTGAAGATTGAGCATTCAAAAGTGAAGAAAAAGAAGAAAAAGGAGAGAAAGAAAGCTACAGAAAAGGTAAAACTTAAATTTTTCCTCTCTAAATTATTCTGGGTTTTATTTGAACTTGCATGAAGCTTGAAAATAGTTGTAGGATATTAATCTAAAAGGAAAATGATAAATTTAGGAAGAAACTGTAAGTGAAATGGTGAAGAAATGAGGGAGAAAGAAGAAGTGATCGAAAAAAACTAGGTTCATGATTTATGGCTATTTATTAAGTTTTGAAGGCTTAAAATGTTATCTAAAGGTTTTTAAAATAATTTGGGATAGTTTAGAATTACAAAGGGGCTTCAAAACTACAAAAAAAATCAAGTTTAAAAAATAAAAAATTTTCAGTTTCCAGTCACCGATGTCGGAGAGGGTGACCGGAGCTTTGCCAGAAAATTATAAGGGAGATGACACTGTTCGGGTTGGGTTAGACTCGGGTCGGATCCAAGTTCGGGTCGGGACCCGACCCACTGCACATCTAAGTTTTCCAAACAACACAATTTAGGGTGTTGAAGTTATTTTTGGGGGATGTTTGGTTATGTGAATAGTGAAATTAATCTATTAAACTCTATTTAGAATAGGGATAGTGTCACGACCCGAAACTCACCCTCTGCGGATCTCGTATCGCGACCGCCACCCTCAGGCCCGAGGACCCTTGGGTGAAGGCTCACATAGGCAGCGGTGTCGAATAGATGTGCGACATGCGTTTTGCGGAAGCGTGAAAAACTTTTTCTTTTCTTTTCTCATTTTAAATTTATGCACATCCGTCTGATACTACCGCTCCGTACATAGCATACATGGTTACACATTCAGAGTATAACTAAAACTTAAAGACTTATAACATTAATACAATACATGTTCGGTTGCCCTGAGGGCTTAATACATATTCTTACATTGTCTACTAATACAAAATGTACTACTAGAGTTCATAGGTTCCTCAAAAGAAACTACTTAAACATATCTTCCCCAAAAATAGCTAGACTCATCGCCATCGTCCTCAAGACCTTGTCTACTGTGAATCACCTGAAAGGGGGGTCCGAACAAAGTCCGAGTAAACTAATCTAAGCTTGTGAGCAATTCCAGTATTCGTCATAGGGTTTTCAATTAGCAGTGGTTTAGTACATAAGAGCTTGTAAAATAGTCACTGCCAATTGTTCGTATACTTTGAATACAGAATATATGCATTCCTTAAAACATGTAGCTTTGAAACATTTAAAGTATTCAAGCCAACTCATACTTCATCAAATAGAGTATATAACTCAAAACATATGCATTTCGTAAAACAATAGCTATGAAACATTGGTATTCAAGCTATACTTATACTTCGTCAAATAGAGTATATAACTCAAAACATATGCATTTTGTAAAACAATAGCTTTGAAACATTTAAAGTATTCAAGCTATACTTATACTCATGAACTTCAAAACATATAACATAACATGTATTTCTTAAATAGAGTATATAAAACTCAAAACATATGCATATTGAAAATGAGGGTAAAACCTGCTTCCATTTTCAAATCATTTGTCATCTTATCACTTCCGTTAGTGGAATCCGTTTCGAACCGGACTCCCATCTTACTTATAAATGGAGATATCTCAATGCCTGGGGGACTAGGTCCTGCTACCGGGCATTGACAATCAATTGAGTTCGTATGTAACCCAAAATCTTGTCACGGGGCAATTGAGTTCGTATGTAACCCAAAATCCCGTTTATGTGCTTATGCACCATTATCTTGTAAAACATTTATCATGTGACTTTTCTCATAGATACTTTTCATAACTTCGTAAAATCTTCGTATACTTGAAATAAGCAAATCCAGGATATTTAACAATAATTGCATTTTAACTAGACATGCAGAAATATATTTGAAGGAAAAACTGTTGTGGGAAAATCAATCACTGAGCATGTCACAATAGAGTTATAAAACAGAGCAATTGAAAACTGAATCACGTAAATACTGAATTTGAAACTTCAAATACTTCATATCTTTGAACTTAAAACCTTTTCAAATCCATGGAGTTAAATCTCCACTTCAAATACAGGGTTACTCACCTTGGTCCTTTAGGGTTAGTGCTAATAATGTGCTTTCCCACTTTCCTTGTAGTTCCTAAGAACAATTCATAAACATCTCATCAACTTCACATTCATTGTAATATCATCTCGATATTCCTTAGCTTATGCTTAAATCGTATTAGATCCTAAAACGATTTCATAATTTCATATATACTTAACTTAACTCGTACTTTTAACCTATGACACAATTAATGTGTTAGGAATTGAATTTATTTCAATCTATACTCTTCTGGTAGCTCCATAAACTTTAATTTAAAGTTTATTTATTTGACATGTTTACGTGTCGTGTCTTTTCGTATTTTATTTCTTCGTACTTGCCTTAGTTTAATACTTCGGCAATATTTCAATCCATAGTCATCTAACAGATGCTATTCATCAAATTTTATGTCTTTTTGTTTTAGACATTTCTTTTGGTCGAATAGACTCTACCATTGAGTCCGGAGTGTCGAAGAAAGTCGGTTTAGGCTTTCTTAACATTTAATTCGGACTATTACATGTAAAAGGATAAAATGATCATTTATCGTTTTACGTGTCATATTTTTCTGTACTTCGTTTCGTAATTTGGACTCCATTATTGAGTCCGGGATGTCAAAGAAAGTCAATTTAGACCTTCCCTACTTTTAATTTGACTTTTGAGGTACTAGGGGTAATTTGGTCATTTTACCCCCTTATGTGTCTTTATGTTCGGGACCTCATCTCGAGTCGTGGACCTCACCATTGGACTCAGAAGGTCCGAGATAGTAAGATTACACTAATAACTTGTTAATTTTGGACAAGGGGTATTTTGGTCATTTATCCCCTTTACGTGTCTTTATTTTTCGGGCCTTGTCTCGTAAAACGGACCCTACCATTGATCTCAGAATGTCTGAAATAGTAAAAATACACTATTCATATGTTTGATTTGGACTTCATTTACTTCATATATGACTTAGGGGCAAAATAAGTAATTTTGCTTTATTTATTAAATAATTAAATAAATTATTTAATTATTTTTTAGGGGCTTTATTGCATAACTTCTCCCTCAGTTGGGCCACAGTATAATTTTCTGAAGCTCAGGGGTCAATCCGTAATAACCAAAAGTCTTGGTTTATTGATTTAAATTAAAACCAGAAAACCAAAGGGTTCAATTGAATCTTAAGTGAACCGGTCCGGTTCACCTACAAACCAACCGGTTTAACCGGTTTGCCATGTAATGCTGACGTCATGATGACGTCAGCCTTAATGGTTAAAATTAAAAGTGTTTAGCCTTTAAACGTCACCGTTTAAATAACCCATAATCGGATGGATCCGGATTTAACCCAGGCCCTGACCCGAACAGTGTCGTCTTCCCCACGAGGTCGACACTGTTCACACCGAACCCTAATTTTTTACAGTTTGAATTTCGTGGTGTTTTGAGCACCCATTTTCTTTGCTTTGTTTTCCAATCACTTCCTAATATCTTAATACATGTTTTTGTATCGATTTAGGGCTTCGAATATGGTTCAAATGTTGGGTTTAAACCATGATAACCCGAACTGTAAACCCGTGATTCATGCTCATTTCTTGGCCAAATCCCATGGGATTTGTTCTATCTTGACTCATTTTCTTTATAGTTTCATTTCCCATTCTATTTTATCCATTTTGGTAGGAGTTTGACAGGTTGGTTTCAACAACCGAAACCTGTAACTCACTTTATGGAGGTCGGTTCTTTAGTTTTGTGGTCGCGGGTATAGGTTTTTAGAATACCCTTAGGGTCTTCTTGAGGTCCTGATAAGCCAAATTGAGCTTGGAGGAAATCAATTCAGACCTGCCATGGGCAAGGTCTTCAATGGCGATTTTTCGTGGGTTAGGTGTTTTTCATCGTTTTCATAGCCAATCTTCATGCTTGATACACGTCTAGACACATATTAAGCATCATATATACATAACATAACCTAAATCTCTTAAACACATGCAAAATATTCTAGAGAGAGAATTTTAAAAGTTTCGGTGGGTTCACTTTCACCACTGTTTTCTCTTTCTTTCTTGCTCTGTTCCTTCTGCTATTCTCCTCAGCTTCTCTGCTTCCTTAAGTGGTCAAGCATGCAAGACATGCATTGGTTTCTTTTTAAAGAAACGAAACCGACTCTTCTCTCTCTTCATTTTCTCTTTCTCTCTCTACACGTTTGCAGCCTCTATTCTTGACCTTATCAACCCATCTTACACTCCATTAATTCTACTTTTTCATTTTTGGCAACCTACATTAAATGGGTCCTTGATATTTTTGTGTTATATGTATATTATATATACACACACACAAACTCATCTACACACACTCACACACAACAGCCGACACACACACACACTTGCACTGTTCATACACTTTAACCATATATATATATATATATATGCTTGACTTTATCCTTTCTCATTCATATACATACTTGCTTTCACATATAAACATACATATTTTGATGTATACTCATTCATATAATATAATATACACATACATAAAATATTTAATTTATAATTAATATAAACATTTCTTATACTTTAATTAATTAATTATTAACTTAATTAATTATTCTTGTTAATCTTGTAATACGTGTCATATAACCCGGTATCCCGGGTTGGGATATTATAGATAGCTTATCCATGCATTACCCTATCCGCTATTTGGTTATGATTTAATTAGAAAACAAAATGGGAAGGAAAGAGACTTACGGTCAGTGGGATTCGATCCCCTGACGCGCATGAGCTAAGGACCTTATACCAACCAAGGAAACCACCGTGCCACTGAGGCACATGTGGTCAAGTTCTCACATAATTAATATATAATATGAATTAAATTAATTTAGTTAATTATTGAGATATTTCCTGATGTCCAAATAAAATAAATGAATAGTATTTTCTTTATGTTTTGTGCATTCTAAAGCCAATGGAAAAGTCCATTTCATGAGACAGGATCCCGAAAAATAAAACATGATAGCCAGTCAGGACAACGATTGCAATTAATAGTAAAGTGGCACAAGGCCAATGAATAGTAAAGCCCAATAACAAGTGTGAGTAGTGGTGTGGCATCGATAGGAATAAAGCACAATAATCATAATCAACATGAATACTGCCACAAAAAAACGATCACAGTCAAGCACAATTAATGAGAGAACGGTCAGTGCATATAAAACACCCTTATAACTCCATATGTAAGAACACCCCCATCACCATATGTCCGATCACGGATTCGACCAGTAGGTCCTGTCAATTAATAAAAACATCCCTATCACAATTTGTCCCTTCACAATCTTGACCCTTAGGTCCTGCCAACTCAAAAAACAACTGGGTGGATATTGTGACTGAGCACAAATCTGACATTCAATTATAAATTAAGATTCTATCGTGATTCTATAAGAAGTGCATAAGGTATGAATGGCATGCAGTAAACGTCAATCAATAAATCTTTTAAGGCGCAGTACAACATAGCAACAATGTCAATAGACAACTACCGGATAGGACAATATCAATGGTCGGATAACAATAAGGGTTACATACATGAGTATAATGTTTTGGCAGTAATGGAAATGATGTGGCTCAGAAAACCATGTATAAGAGATAGAAGTTTACTTACCTCATCAATGCGTCTTAGTATTCCGTGACCTTCCCTTTCCCATTTAAGTCTCCTATATATTAGCAAACACATTCAGCTTTAATTTCATTTATCGAATTTATGCCTCGCTACTCTAAATATCTCTTTTATTAATTTATTCTTTTACGACTTCTAATTTGATCTAATTCACCCAAGGGTAAATGGTCATTTATGTGTCTCTATTTTTTGGGTTTTGTTTTCACAATTTAGCCTTCACCATTGAGTCCAGAAGATTTGAAATAATAAAAAACCACTATTTATTTAACTTAATCGGAGTCCATTTGACTCACCTTCGACTTAGGGGCATTTTGGTCATTTTGGCATTTCTACGGGTATTTTATTTTTCAGGACTCTGTCTTGTGAAATGGACCTCATCATTGAATCCAAAAGGTCCAAAATAGTAATTTTTCATTATTCATTCGACTAATTTACGCGTCAGAATTTAATTAAAATTTAATTAATTTAAACTACTTTATTAAATTAATTAATTGTAACCAATACATATATTATTTGAGCTCAACTTGATCACATCTGCCTTAGTGGCACAGTGGTCTGTTCTTCTCACCCTTTACCCCTTGGTCACAGGTTTAAGTCACTGCCCATACAATTTTATTTTTCATTTCCTGTACAATTGTAAATTGTAAGCCAAACAATGGATAGCTTCTCCTTCATAACCAAACACTCCCCAATCTCCAATATAAAATATGACCCATAAAGTAACAGTGTTGGGCAGTCCTCTAAATGTGCGGGTCGGGTCTGACCCGACCCGGTTTGGCCCAAATCAAGAAACAAAAACTCAACCACAACGCAGCACCCTCCCCCAACGCATGGCCAGTCATCCTTTCCATCAACGGCGACTCGTCGGCGACATATTTTCTTGCATTTTTTAGTGGGGTTCATACCTATAGGTCATGGGCAACTCAAATCTACCCTCGGTTTTTCGATCGGAGTGCCGAATCTCCTCCAAAACAGGGAAAACCACAACTCCGTGCGAATTTTTCAGCCAGCCCCTTTTCTCCCCTTTTTCCCACCTTTTCCTCTACTGTTTTAAACACAAAATGATCCCTACAATGATCTTGCACCTTATATGCATAACTCCTAAGCATTTAAATTGAATTTCATGCAACAAGATTGCAAAACTGATTCAAATGGAAAAATCTATAACTGAGTTTTTCTCACTATTCTTTCCACCGTTTCCCCTCATTCTTTTTGCAATATTTTCCTAATTCCATGCTTATGCAGCCCCTAAACTAATATCTAGCATTCATGCTTGGGAAAAGAGAGAAAAAAAAAAAAACAGAGTCATACCCGCTTACCCAATTCCAAGCGTCTCCTAAACGGAAACCTCTCGGTTTCTCCTTCTTCGCCCCTTCTGATTCTTCTCTTCTCTTCCACTGACCCACCTTCTACTTCTTCCTTCCTTATTCTTTCTTTTCTTTTTCTTCCTGCTTTGGTGCTGTAACACCCTCTTTGCCGCTACTTGCTCTGGTTTTTTTTTTTCTTCCTTCTGTACTTTTTCTATTTTTTTTTTCTTCAGTTCTAACGCTTCCAATTTAAACTGCCCCCTCTTTATTTCTCCTTCTCTCTCTCTCTCTCTCTCTCTCTCTCTCTCTCTCTCTTCCCTTTGCCCTTTCATTTCCTGCGCCTATAACTCTCCCCCCTCATTTCTCTCCCTTTTTAATTCTGCAATTACATATGTAACTGATATATCTCACATATATATCCTTATATATTTATACTTATATATATACACACACATATATATATATATATATATCCATTTCCATTTTATTAGTTACTTGTTATTTTCTTTTATTTTTCTTTTTATTTCCTTTTTATTTTCTCTATTTATTTGAACTTTTATAATTTATTAAATTTGTTATTATTTTATTTTTTTTCTTTTTGTTTCATTTTTATTTGCATTTTATTTTTATTTCGATATTCATTTATGGCTTATCCGGCGTCACCCATTTTTGTCTGTATATTCGAAACCATTGAATTTCCATACCATTCATTTTATTCCATATTAAAACTGGAAGCCCTAATGGCTTGGATTTACATGGCTCGATCGATTGAAATTAGGGTCAGGGTATTACATTCTACCACTCTTAAAATGAGTTTTGTCCTCAAAACTTGGATGTTGATAATCTAAGAGACCCTATTATCTCCTCATGCCAATTTCTTCATTATTGTTCCCCTTTGTAACCTGTCTCTTGGACTTATATCTAGAATTCAGATACTATATTCTCAAGTAAAAGATTTCTTTATATAGGATTCACAGTTCTTTTGTATTCCTCTTTGTTTTATTTCAATAGTGAATTTGAAAGTCACGGGTTTGACCTTTCACTTTATCGGGACTTTCACTCATTGTCTCCAAATTCTAATATTAACATTTTCTTGCGTATTTCTTTAGTTCTCCAATCTATGTCTAGGGATCTATTACTTTCATTCTCACCCTGAGTCATCTTTTCAGTTACTTGACTATTTCCCCTTGTTACTAGTATCTTGATTAGTTCTATGTCTAGGTCGTTATTACCTTACTGATCATGGTCTGTCAACTTTCATTGACATCGTGTGGCATATCATGTGCCAGCTAGAGGCATCTAGTACTTGATCTTTTCTTTTCTATCCATTTCTTTGGTAGTGGTCATAGGAAATCAACGGCGTAACTAGACTACACCACTTCTATTGTTTAAAGTGTTTTGGACTTTTCATTCAACTACTTTAAGATTTACTAAGGACAGGGTATCATGTTTCTTTTCGTTTCCATGAGCATCTTTTGGTTCGTGTTAGGACGGTTTACTCGTATTCTCTTTGCATTATAATATTTATCCCATATATGGGTAACCTCAGATTTATTCGAAATTTCATTTGCGATTCTCAATCACGGGTCCATTTCTTGATGATTTATCAATCCTTTTTTTTATTTCATTTTTGTATTATTCTTTGGCATTTCTACCTTTGTTTTCAAATTTGTGTTATCCTTTTATAATTTAGATAGGCTGAGGAAATCAGTTCCTCCATTTTTTTTTTCACATTATAGGCTGGTGTGAAGGCCTTTTACAATTGATCTTTTCACCATTTTTAATTCCTCATCCCTTCATAGATTAAGGTATGGTACATATACTTAGAAAATCTTAGGGTAGCCTTTTACCCCAGTCCTAATTCTTCATGTGACAGTCTACTCCGAAAGCATTCTTAATGGTGTTATCATATTTGGTTTACTTTAAATTTTCACATCATTTGATCAGTTCAAATCTCAAAGTCTTATGGATTTTTAATTTTACAACCATTATCTTGATTTCATTTATCTTTGTTCAGAAAAGTTGTTCAATTGTCTCATTTCTTATACTCGTCATTATGTTCGGTTTTTCATTATATGTTACATTTTCTCCCTAGTCGATATTTAACTTTTACAATTTCTTCTTTCAAGAACTAATTCAACCGTATAGGGAGTTCTTTGTACAGTCTGTGACTTCATATCATCTTTCAAGATTGTTCACATCAACTAGCCATCCCATCATTTTATCATTACATAAGTTTATCACGACAATATCAAGTTTTTCCCATCATGGAAATTCCCTACTGACTTAGTTTCACAATTTAGTTATTCCTACTTTCTACCTCAAGCTCAATTGTTCTCGTAAGCCAAAGAATTAGATATCACTTTAGCATAGTTGTTATCCTCACCAGTTTTTTTAGGCATTATGCTACAATTTTTCGTCTTTTTAATTGTCAGATTGCGTTAACCCTCAAAAGTCATTCAGAGTCATCAACCATTTATCATTTGAACTAGATTCAGCTAATTCAATATGGTACCGCCCTAAATTTGGTCATATTGTCACCCAAACCAATAAGATCCATTGATTTTTTTTTTTTCAATAATCATTTGTCTTTACCTTATATGACTCACTCCAGCATCCTCATATATCTGATATGTCATCAATCCATCTAGATTCTCAACTCCTCACATTACCATTCATTAGATCTTCCTTAGACCATCTCTCATATAGATTTGTTGCTAAATTCACCGGCTTTCCAAGATTTCACAATCCCAACTCTGTCACCTTATATCTTCCAAAAGAACATTAACCATTGCCCTTGTTCAATTGATAGTTTTCCCTAATTCATTGATCAATTCGTAGTCTAATAACTTAAGAGTCTTTTACCTCGAGACTGGGACAATTCTTCCTAAGAATCCTTAACCTTTGCCTTTAAGAATACTACTTCCTCCCAAAAGTCACTATTCATTTGATCACCTCAATCATCCAAGAAACATCAAAGTCAGTCATCGGATGGTCTGTCCCAAAGACTATTAGCCTTAGTTTTTTAAATAGCTATCGTCTTCCCAAAAGTTACCGATCGCTTAACTATTTAATCATCAAACTCTTAGTTCCTTTAAAAATATTTAATTAGTTAATAACCGTGTACTTATGATCTGTACCTCATATGTTCTATGTATGTCATTCATGAATAATGATTTTCTCGTAGTACCTCAAAATCATACATCATCTCAATTTTATGGTTTCTCTAAATGATTTACTACCAGTTCAGTCTTTATGATCATTTAGATCACGTTGATCTCTAACAGTTAATCAAAATCATTTATCAATTACTTCATTTAACTTGATAGAGTATTGACTACAATTAGACCACACCTTATCTTAGATCACAAGTTTCATGGATTTCTTTCTAATATTTATTCATCATATATCAGCCTCTTTCCAAAATCATCACATTTCATAAGAATCAATCTAGCAATATCGCTTATTTAATAATTGTCCTTAAGACTCTACTCACCTCTACTCTATTAGAGTCCACTTATGATCTACTTAAGAATTTTTATATTTTTAGTCCTCTTGTAATTATCCATTCAATTCCCTTCAGACTATCTCTCATTCAACCTCGTTTATTTATGCATAATATTCCTCAGTATCTGTCTGCATGTATTAACACTAAAGCTCTCGAGGATATTAAAATAGTTAACATGAAATCAAGGGTTCCGTTTTCAAGTTCAACTCTAACAGTAGTGAGGAAGATACTAATCAATGCCTAAAGCCTAATATCAACAGTACATGCATATGCCGTAAATAAACTAGAAGGGTACTTTTGGTTGTTGGTGCAGTAGTCTGATCATCTCCTGGTATCACTGGGGTTGATAGGGTAGGTGTGGTAGAGGTTATAGATTTATTTCAAGGATAGTTCCTCGCAAAGTGTCCAGTACGGCCGCAATAGTAGCAGACATTGGTATTCTTAAGGCAGTGCCCTCGGTGGGCTTTTTGGTAGGTGAGGCATTTAGGTGTGTCCTTTTTGTAGTTGGCTTTTTTTTGGATAGGCCTTGTGTTTCGAGCTCCGGCTTTGGGCTTGGAAGATGAGGGTCCCTACCCCTTGCCATGATTGTCTTTTGGCTTATAAGTTTTCGTTCCTTTGGCAAATCCTTGTCCCCTCTGTTCAATGACCCTCACAACCCGTGTCACTTCTTCAGAGTAAGTAGTTGACTGCTGGGGGTTGGCTTTGGGTAGAGCCTTTAAGACTCTATTCAAAAGGTGCTCAAGCCGGTCTAGTCGATCTGTCACAGTTGTGGTATTTCGGCTATAAACCATCTTGCTGTGAAGGATGAAAGGTTAGCATTCTCATAAGGGTCTAATCATTCATAGTCTAATTGAGTCAACATAATCTATCCAGCCTAAGTGAATTAAATCGAGTTTAACTATACTAGTTAACGTCCCTATACAGTCTAACATAGTGTAAAAAATCAGTCTATAGGTCTAACATGTTGTAAAAATCAAATCAATAAATCGTTGTGGTTAGCACTTACGTAAAAATCTAACATAGCATGGATATCTATCATAGTGTTACCTCGACCTTGATTTCTTAGACTCAACAGTCTTAGTACTCTAATCCTATCTCCTATAACTCACTAGAACCTAAAACTCTGCTCTGATACCAAGCTGTCACGACCCGAGACCCACTTTATACGGATCTTATGTCGCGGGGCCGGCCTAATGGTCGTCCCTACTTTTTTACATTCTTAACATCAATGATAACAATAAATAACGTAACATAATCAATAAAGTACAAAATCCATATTACAACATTATTCAAAGTCTGAAAATAAAACTGACAATAACCTAAACATAAACCACTTTTAGGTGGTGAGTACATGGGAGAGACTATATCATTCTATTGTGCTCCTCAACTGTCTCTCTACGCTATTGACCTCCTACTGTGGTTCTGTAGCATTCTCATCTAAAAAATATAATGAATGGGATGAGCTAACAAAGCTCAGTAAGTAAAAACCTTATCTCCAATACGGGTTAGGGATTACATAGGAAAACATTAATTCAAAGGTAACATGATAGCCAGCCATGACAACGATTGCAATTAACAGTAAAGTGCCACAAGGCCAATGAACAGTAAAGCCCAATAACAAGTGTAAGTAATGGTGTGGCATGGATATAAATAAAGCACAATAATCATAATCAACATGAATACTTGTAACACCCCGACTCGACTAAGAATCATTAAATCACTAAATATTCATTAGTGACCGAGACCTTAAGTAATAAGGTTGATTCGAACTCCAACACGTGAACTTTCAATAAAAGTCTTGAAAGCCCAAGATGACTGTACATCACTTTAGTTGTAATCACCAACCTGTCTCTATTGATTCCGTAGTAATTACATGTGTAATACCCCGACCCAAAAATATTGGGTCATATGGCACGCATTGCGAGGTTTTGAAAAATTATTGTAAAGATTATAAACTTAAGAGAATAATTAATTAATTTAATATAATTAATTAAATTAAATATAAGAAATTAATTATTAGTTACAATTAATAGAAAATATGATGACACACACATACACACATTAAAGGTGTATAGATGGCCAAGTATGTAGATGTGTAAGTATATGCATGGATGTGTATAAGAATAATTAAATATATCTATATATAGTATATAAAAACATGCAAATATCCAAGGTGTAATAGCGTGTGTGTGTCTCCAAGTGTGTTGGTATTATATTACGTGTGTGTGTATGTGTGTGTATATATATATATAAATATATATATACACAAAACACCACACACACACGGCCAATTGATGGCCTGCCCCAAACAGTAACATGAACGACACTCATTACAAATGCTGCCACAAGTTAACCTAGTTGGTGGGGGAAATCAGAAAATGTGATGATCAAGTGTACACCTATATACATATTGTATACACACACCCACAGGAGAATTCAATCATACAGAGAGAGAGAGAGAGAGAGAGAGAGAGAGTTCTGAGAAGAAGAAGGGAGAAAATCAGAAGGAAAAGGAGAGGGATACCACCTTTGAGGTAAAAACATCAAAACTCACTATTTTTCTCTCTCTAGAATTTTCCTACGTATGAATTGTTTTGAGCCTTGATATTGTATATATGATATTTATAATATGTTTAAACTTGTTCAAGCATGAAATAGGAACCTAAAAACAGTTTACAACATGAGACCCAGAAGGAATAGCCATAGGAGGACCTTGCTTACAGCAGGTCTGAATCCATCACCACCAATCCATGTTTGGTTTATCAAGACTAAAACCTGACCCTCTAAGGGTGTTAAAAACACTTGACCACGACCTTACAACTCAACATAAACCCTAGAAATCTAAAGTTGCAAGTTTCGGGTTTGAAACCCAATCCTTCAAACTCAGTATGAAACCCATTTTTGTGAATGGGGAATGAAACCTTATGGAAAATGGATCACAACAAAACAAACCTCAATGATTTTGGCTAAAAAATGAGCATGTATGAACGAGTTGCAGGTTGGGTTATCAACCCTCTGCCCGAACGAGTGAGACCAATTTGAACGCCAAAATGAATGCCAAAAGGGTCCTTAGTGTCCAAGAAATGGATGGGGATGAAAACAGAGAGTGGAGAATGATTGAAAACTCATGAAAATGAAGAAAATGGAAATTGGGAATTAGGGCAACAGTGAAGAAATCAGTGAAGAGGACGATGAGTCAACTCGCCAACTCGATTCGAGTTAAGCGAGTTGACTCGGACATGTGTTAGGACGAGAGTAGGGCCACTGCATAAGTAAGGCGACGTCGTTTTGCTTAAGGGTTTTTAAAACTTGAATTTGGCTGTTTGGTTACGCGAATAGGGCCCAATTTAATAAACGGAACGCGGACAACAATAGCCTATCCATGTTTGAAGCCCTTATCCGTCGTTTGTTTCAAAGAAATTCAGAAGAAAAAAAAAAAAAATGAGGAACTGCAGTTCCTGGGGTTCGAACCCTTGACCCCATGCGCCTAAACCCCCTCCCTTTCCACTCGGCCACGAGCACTCGTGTGAGACATATGTGACAAAATATATATATATATATATAATTTATTTAATAAAACCAAAAAATAAAAAGGTGCATATGCACCTACGGAGACTCGAACGCAGTATCTTTTAGAGGGGAGGTGACACGCTGGTTAGCGTGCCACCCATTTCACATCCGACCTATTATGTAATTAATATATATATATATAATAGTTGATAAATTTAATTTAATTAAATTAAATAGTCATGAAATGCCCGGTGTCCAAATTGGACAAGCTATTAGTATATTCTTACTATTTTGGACCTCCTGAGTCCAATGGTGAGGTCCACGTCACAAGACGAGGTCCCAAAAAATTAAAGACCCGTAAAAATGTAAAAATGACAAAAATACCCCTACTGCTACCAAACCCAAATGGAGTTTCGCGAAAACCTAAATTGACTTTCTTCGACGTTCCGAACTCAATGATAGAGTCTATTCAACCAAAAGAAATGTCTAAAATAAAAAGACATAATGTAACACCCCGACCCTGTATAATTAATAATTAAATAATTAATTATTAATTAGTACCGGCTTAGGGAATTAACCCTAATCTCCCGACGGTCAAGATAGACCGATAAAAACAATTAAAACATGTTCGGGAATAGGGTATAATACCTGAACCTAATTACCAATTAATTAGGTGAAATAATGTCAATTTAACATTAACGGAACCCGAATTAGTTAACTACGAAAATCCGAGATAAATAATAAATGACACGGAACCTCTGACACTGAAGAAGACTGAAATAGGAACTGACCGGAAGAAACCGCATCGAAAAAGGAGTTACGGAATGAAAGTTATGAGGCAAACATCAAAAACTGAATTAATGTGCAGCCAAACAGGGCCTTAGTCCAAAATGGTGAAAAGGGGGGCAAATGGGAGGCCAAGGGAATTGAACCCTTGACCTTTGAGAGGGGATGAATTTTTCTCAAAAAAACTTACCAACTTGGCTGCCATTACCTTGTGCATATATATACAACTAAATTGTATATATATTCAAAGTTGCCCCAAGCTGCCACCCAATTGGACCAATGAGGTATCATGCAGCCCACATATGATATATATAAAATATGTTTATATATATATATATATATATAATAGGAGATTTAATTCTGATTGGACCACCCTCCCCACCAATGGGAGTCCATGCAACAAGTTAATTTATAAAATATATACATGTCTATGCTTGTATATATATTGCCTTGTATCTCGTGAGTGGGGGCATGAAAACTGAGAATGCAGATCTGTATATGGGAGTGGTAAGCTGAGTTAGAGTGGGGCTAATCTGTTAGAGAGAGAGAGCTGCAAGTGCATGTATTCATGACTTGCATATGTATACAACCATGTGTGCATGGTGTCTACATGGAAATGCACAAGGAAAAGGAACTGAGGCGCCAGAAGGGAACTGAGACATGGTTGAAGCTCGGAGGTGCCAAAGGACTGAACCGTGAGCATGGGAACATGGAACAGTGGTCGATTATGAGGTATATTTCAAAATTTGCTTCAATTCTTGATCTGAAATTTTGGGTACTGTTTTGTGCATTGTAGAACTAGAATTACATGCATGTGATTGAACTGTTGAGGACAGGACAGTAGGAGAAAATTTGGGTTAAAACTGAACTGTTTTGGGTTTGAAACCATGAGAAACCGAGAGTGCATGTTCTGGGTTTTTGAAACTGTACTCCAAGCTCGGTTTAATGCATATAGGCATGAAAAGAAGGAAAAATGGAACCCAACGCAACTTGAATGGACCCAAATGGTCCAAAAATGAGCAAGATATGGGTAGTTACAGGTTCGATTGGCCGAAATGATAATCCCCCAACCCAACTGATTTCGTGAGTTTTAAGCACACCGAACTGTTCCTAAGGGTTCCAGAAAAGTTATTATGGTCGAAAACGGGGGTTAAAACAACCCAAAAATGCAGGGAAATGAAATGGAAATGTCGCCGGAGAATCGGCCATGGCCGGAGCTACGACCTGTAGCTCACCGTTTGACGGCCAAAACCTAACCTAGGACGGAAACCGACACCGGGGATGGAAAGATCACGGAAATCCCTTTCAAACCCCATTAGACCGAACCCACGAAGTCACCGGGATTTTCCACCGGCGCCGGAGAAGACCCCTGTAGGTCACCGGAGAAGACAGAGACCATTTGGTCTCGGGTGGGTCCTGGATAGGACTCGGGTCGGGACCCGACCAGTAGCAAAGCCGGATAAGTGGCACGTCGCCGTTTTGAAGGCTTACTGTTTTGTTTTAAATTGAATTTGAAAATTGAATCTGACCTGTTTGGTTACGGGCTTAACAAATTGAATTGGGATTTTGGGCATAACCTAAACGAGGATAGGAAGGAAATTGGGGATAACTGGATTATTATATTCCGGTTTTCTAAAGGGAATTAAACCGGTTGGTTTTTGGGGGTTTGGGACTGGTTCAGTTTCTGAACCCTTGAACCCTTGGGCTTGAACCCCTAAAGTATGAAATTAGTTTTTAACCCCTAGAGTTTTCTGATACTACGGATTAACCCCACCAATTTGGGAAATTGTACTGTGGCCCAGAACATTGAGAAATTATTCATTTAAGCCCCTGGAAAATTAATTAAATAATAAAATAATTATTTAATTATTTTGTTAAATAGGTAAAATTACGATTTTACCCCTAGACATTAAATATGTCAAACGGAGTCCAAATAAATTAAATAAATAGTGTATTTTCACTATTTCAAGCATTCTGGACTCAATGGTACAGTCCGATTTTGGAAATACAGTTCCAAAAAATATAGACCCGTAAGTGATAAATGACCGAACTGCCCCTGATGGTACCCAGACCCAAATAAAAATATCAGATAGCCTATTTTGACTATCTCGGGCATTCTGAACTCAACGGTGAGGTCCGTTTAATGAACCGAGGTCCCGAAAAATACAGACACGTAGGTGTAAATGACTGAGTTGCCCTTAATGATACTCAGGCCCGATTAAACATAACAGACAGTCCAATTTCACTATGTTGGACGCTCTGGACCCAATGGTGAGGTCCATTTTATGAACTGACGTGCCGAAAAATATGACACATGAAATTACCAAATTACCCCTGATACCGTACGAGACCTAAACAAAGTCCGATTAGGACGAAACTGATACCGGTAGGAGCCCAGACACTGGTGAGACTGTATACTTGATTAAATGACGAATCGGGGTCAAAATTACACAAAACGTAAAATGACCAAAATACCCCTGAGCACTGTAAGTGCAAAGTAGAGGTCGAATAAAGGTCAAACTGATCTGATAAATTATCATAGGGATAATTATGAACACTGAAGGGCTAAATAAGACTTCGAGACAGTCAACGCGTAAAACGAGAAATGACCGATGTGTCCCGACGATCTAAAATAGATACCAAATGAAGTCCAAGGGACTTACAAATTTATACATGAGATATATGGGACGTTCTGAGGACCATGATAGGGTCCGGGGCAAAAATGACAAAATTATCATTTTGACCCTAAGACTAAATAAGTACCCAACTGATACCGATTAAAGTCTAAAAGACTTAAAACTTCATATATACGATATATGGGATATTCTGAGGACCAGAACAGGGTCTGGGATAAGAATGGCAAAGTTACCATTTTGCCCCTATGGTTAAAATGAGAACCTAACTGATACCGATTGGAGTCCAAAGGACGTAGAACTTTGTACTTAAGATATAAAGACTATTCCGAAGACCACGACAGGGTCCGGGACAAAAATGGTAAAATTACCATTTTGCCCCTAAGGTTGAATGAGTGCCTGACTGATAACAATTGAAGTCTAAATGACTTAGGATATAATCCTAATAACTGCTAAGCCTAATTAAAGAATGAAATAGCCTCGGGTGAGACCCAATGGAAGGGCGATAGGCTACTAGGCTGTCTTAGGTAATCTGATAGATACCTAAGATGACGAATGAGACCTGAATGGATGAGTTCTGATCTGTCTGTGATTGATGATTATTATTCAGGATATACATGGAGATGCCTGACGTACCTGGAGGTTATCGGATTATTTATGCAAGGAAATAAGCGTAAAGTTTGTGAGTAACTTCTGACACTGTTTTGATACTGTCCCTTGATTTACTGATCTGTTTTGAATGCAATTATTTAAGTGCAATTATTTAAATGCATGCCTTTTCGTACTATATCACTTATGACATGGTTTTAGTCTTTTTAAATAATTGACTATATTCCTGATCCCTGTGCTAGCATCCCGTACTGTTTTGCCCGTTTTGAACTGTTGAGATAAAATGAATATATTGAACCATTATTTCTGAAACGATTAAATAAACCATGTGATATAGGCAAAGAACAACATTTTGTTGTATCGTACCGCTTTGTATAGTATACTGTCTGAATGCTATATTGTTCAAATGTATGTACTTATTGTACACCCTTTGTACCACATTCCACGTGATGTGCTTGTGTCTTTCGAATTAGGAATTCTGTTCAGTTCGGTTATGTGCTGTCCGTTAATGATATGTCTGTCTCGATTGATATGTTCCGTCCGGTTCTGACATGTTCCGTCCGTTAATGATGTTAAGTCCGCCTTGATTGATATATGGTCCAGTTCGGTTATGTGCTGTCCGTTAATGATATGTCTGCCTCGATTGATATGTTCCGTCCGGTTCTGACATGTTCCGTTCGTTAATGATGTTAAGTCCGCCTTGATTGATATATGGTCCAGTTCCGTTGGGTACTGTCCGTTGATGATGCGTCTGTCTTGATTGAAACATTGTTCAGTCCAGTTATGATTAGTTCCGACAGTGATGTGTCCTTGACTTGATTGTTATATTGTTTCTACCCAGTTCCGTTATGTTGTGTCCTGTTCATGATTTGCCTGTGTCCTGATTAGTGTATTGTTTCCGTTTAGTTCCGTTATAATTTTATCCGTTCGCGATATGCCTTTGCTTGACTGATGTATTGTTTCCGTTCGATTCCGTTATATTCCGTCCGTTGATGATGTGTCTGGCCTAATTGATAAATGGTCTAGTTCCGTTATGTTTCCGTCCTGTTATTGGTATGCCTTGTCTTGATTGATCTTGTTCAACTCCGCTATGTTCTAGCCATTGATAATATGCCCCTGTCTTGACTGACTTATTGTTCCTACTCAGTCCCGATTGTGATTCGTTCCGTTAATGAAAAGTCTGTGTCTTGACCGATATATTAGCATTAGTTATTGTTTTGACCGATTGGTTATGTCATGTTCCGATCCGTTTGTATTGTTTGTTCGATTCTGTTTTATTGTACTAGACTGCTTATGAAATGGATTTATAAAAATAGTTATTTTTGGAATGACTAAATTATCCATGTGCCTTGGAAGCACAAAACTGGTTTTGAAACCCATGATAGGGAACCTGTGTTACTCACTGGGCTTATTTAAGCTCACCCCATTATTCTGACATTTTTCAGGAATTACCTCCATTGGATTAGAAGGTACTATGACATGACGTGAATAGGCCAAGTGGCATCGCAAGTAAGGATCTGACGGCACTGAATTGTAGAGACTGGTTTATTGTAGATTGAACCTGGTTATTCCGGTGAGTGGTATGTTATGACTGACTTGTCTGATATATATACTAGATAGACATGGCTCATGGAACTAATGGTACTCTAGAGATATTAGATCTGCTCTGTTGTTATATGCTTGATTTTAGATATGCTCTAAGACTAGAATTGTTGACTGACTGGATTTAGTCTTGCTCTATGATACATATTCTTATGATGGATAAGTGAGTTGCATTCCCGTGACACAAAGAAAAAGTTTTAAATTCCGTTGCATCTGACCCTACAGTTGGAGTGCAATTCGTCGGAAAGTTCAGAATTTGCCTTTGGTTGGTCGCGTCGCGACCAACTGGCAGTCACGTCCTCGACATCCGCGTAGGGTGGGGTTCGGGATGTGACACATAAAATTTGATGAATAGCATCAGTTAGGTGGCTATAAACTAGAACGTTGCCGAGGTACTAAACTAACGCTCGTATTTCGAGGTAAAATACGAAAAAACACAACACGTAAACATATGAAGTAAATAAATCAAACTTAAAATTAATGGAGCTACCAAAAGAGTATAGTTTAAATGAAATTGATTTCCCTAACACGCTAAATTGTGTTTTAGGCTAAAATATACAAGTAGACTATAATGGATAAAAAATAGGAGTTCACAATTATGACCAAGGCTCAGAGAGCAACAGATAAAAAGCAACAGGAGTTTATGGAAGACTTACTGTGGCAACAAAAAGTGATTGCCAGGAAAATTAGGATTGCTAGGTCAACCAAAATCGTTTTAGTTAGGCTGTTCATGTATAAAACCCCAACGAAGGCACAACTTGCTGAAGCGAAAATTAAAGAATAAGAAAACACTGAAACCTTAAGTGAATGGCTTCGGAGGTAATATTTATTTACCATTAAAGTACGTAAAGAAATTTGATATGTGGTACAATTATAATTAGGCTGATTTTTTTAGTTAGGCCTACACAGTCCAAAGATAGATTTAAACTACAAGTTGATTTGAATGTATATGAAGTTTATGAGATTCCCCTAAACTATTTTAGGTTGAGAAAAAGGAAAGGCAAAGGGAAGGCACCTCAGTAGCGCCAACCCAGACGTATAAGGTGAGTAACCTTGTATTTGAAGTGGAGATTTAACTCCATATATTTGAAGAAATTTTTTAGTTCAAGTTATGTGAAGCATTTGAATATCAAATTCAGTCTTTATATGATTGCTGTTTTAAAATATTCTGTTATGACATGCTCCATAAATGTTTTTATACAGTTCCTTTCTTAGAAATATTGAGCGTGTCTGAGTAAAATGAAAATTTTCTTAAATATTCTGAATTTGATTATTCCAAGCATTTGAAGTCCTATTGCAGAAGTTATATATTTCATATTTTAAATACTCATGAAAAGTATCTATTGAAAAAGCCATGTGATAAATGTTTTATGAGATAATTGGTACTTAAGTACCGCATGCGACGTTGAAATCTTTCGAGATTCAACTATGACACGAAGTCGACGTTGATATTCTTCGGAATTCAATTATGACACGAAAAAATGCCCGGTAGCAGGATCTAATCCCCCAAGCAATGAGATATCTCCATTGTAGCATTGCAGTAAAATGGGAGTCTGGTTCGAAACAGATTCCACCTAATTAAAGAGAAAAGATGACAAACGCTCTTGAAAATGGAAGCAAGTTTTCACCCCCATTTTTACTATGCATGATTATATGTTTTTGAAGTGCATATACTCTACTTGAAGAAATGTATGTTTAGCTTGCATACTTTAAATGTTTCAAAGCTATCTGTTTTAAGAATGCATATACTCTGTGTTCTAAAAGTACGAGCAATTGGTAGTGAGTATTTTATAAACTCTCATGTGCTAAACCACTGCCAATTGAAAACCCCATGACAAATGCAGGAATTACTCACAAGCTTAGATTAGCTTACCGAGATTTTTATCCGTCCCCTTTTCAGGTGATCAATAGCAGCTCTGATTTTGATGGCGATGATGATAAGCCTACCTATTTTGGAAGAAGGGTTCGACAACTAATCACAGGACTAGCAATTCTCTTGGGAATGTACTATGAAGTTAATAGTATTTTGTATTAGGAAATATTACACTGTTATGTATTAAGCCTCGTGTGGCAGTTAAACATGTATTAATTATGAAGCCTTTAGGTTTTTAATTATGCTTTGAATGTATAATCATGTATACCGCATTGTAAAGAGCGGCAGTACCGGACGAATGTGCAAATTTTAAAATGAGAAAAGAAAAGAAAATTTTTTTCACGCTTCCGCAAACCACATGTCGCACATCTATTCGATACCGCTGCTTATGTGAGTCTTACCCTAAGGCCCTCGGGTGTGCATGTGGCGGTCGCGATTCGAGATCCGCACAGGGCAGATTTCGGGTCGTGACAATATTGCCACAATAAAACGATTACAGTCAAGCATAATTAATGAGAGAACGGTCAGTGCATATAAAACGTCTTCATAACTCCATATGTAAGAACACCCCCATCACCATATGTCCGATCATGGATTCAACCCGTAGGTCTCGTCAATTAGCCCATAGGTCCTGTCAATTAATAAAAACATCCCTATCCCCATTTATCCCTTCACAATCTCGACCTGTAGGTCCTGCCAACTCAAAAAACAATCAGGTGGATATTGTGACTGAGCACAAATCTGACATTCAATTATAAATCAAAATTCTATCGTGATTCTATAAGAAGTGCATAAGGTATGAATGACTTGCAGTAAACATCAATCAAGGAATCTTTCAAGGTGCAGTACAACATAGCAACAATGTCAATAGCCAACCACCAGATAGGACAATATCAATGGCGGGATAACAATAGCGTTTACATACATGAGTTCAAAGTTTTGTCAGTAATGGAAATGATGTGACTTGGAAAACCATGTATAAGAGATAGAAGTTTACTTCCCTCATCAACGTGTCTTAGTATTCCATGACCTTCTCTTTCCCTTTCGAGTCTCTTATATATCAGTAAACACATTTGAGCTTTAATGTCATTTATCGAATTTATTCCTCGCTACTCTAAATAACTCTTTTATTAATTTATACTTTTACGACTTATAATTTGATCTAATTTACCCAAGGGTAAATGTTCATTTATGTGTCTCTATTTTTCAAGTTTTATTTTCACAATTTGAACTTCACAATTGAGTCCAGAAGGTTTGAAATAATAAAAATTCACTATTTATTTAACTCAGCTGGAATCTGTTTGACTTACCTTCGACTTAGGGGCATTTTGGTCATTTTAGCATTTCTACGGGTATTTTATTTTTTGGGACTCCATCTCATGAAACAGACCTCATCATTGAATCTAGAAGGTCCAAAACAGTAAGTTTTCACTATTCATTCGACTGATTTACGCATTGAAATTTAATTTAAATTTAATTAATTTAAACTACTTTATTAAATTAATTAATTGTAACCAATACATATATTATTTGAGCCCAACTTGATCACATGTGCCTTAGTAGCATAGTGGTCTGTTCTTGTCACCCTTTCCCCCTTGGTTATAGGTTCAATTCACTGCCCATACAATTTTTTTTTTTATTTCCTGTACAATTGTAAATTGTAAGCCAAGCAATGGATAGGTTCTCATTCACAACCAAACACCCCCCCACTCTAATTTAAAACATGAACCATAAAGTAACAGTGTTGGGCAGCCCTTTGAATGGGTGGGTCGGGTCTGACCTAACCCAGTTTGGCCCAAATTAAGAAACAAAAACTCAGCCGCAACGCAGCACCTTTCCCCAGCGCATGGCCGGTCATCCCTTCCGTCAACGGCGACTTGCAGATGACAGATTTTCTTGCGTTTTTTAGTGGAGTTCATACCTACAGGTCATGGGCAACTCAAATCTACCCTCGATTTTCCGATCGGAGTGCCGGATCTCCCCCAAAACAGGGAAAATCGCAACTCCACTGGAGTTGTGCGATTTTCTAGCCAGCCCCTTTTTTCCACCTTTTCCTCTACTGTTTTAAACACAAAATGATCCCTACAATGTTCCTGCACCTTATATGCATAACTCCTAAGCATTTAAATTGAATTTTATGCAACAAGATCGCAAAATCGATTCAAATGGAAAAATCTGTAATTGAGTTTTTCTCGCTGTTCTCTCTACCGTTTCCCCTCTTTCTTTTTGAAATATTTTTCTAATTCCATGCTCATGCAACCCCTAAACTAATATCTAGCATTCATTCTTGGGAAAAGAAAGAAGAAAAAAAAACAACAGAGGCATACCCGCTTACCCAATTCCAAGCGTTTCTTGCACGGCAACCTCTCAGTTTCTCCTTCTTCCCCCCTTTTGATTCTTCTCTTCCACTAACCCACCTTCTGCTTCTTCCTTCCTTATTATTTCTTTTCTTTTTCTTCCTGCTTTGGTACCGCAACACCCTGCTTGCCGCTGCTTGCTGTGCTTTTTTTTTTCCTTTTTTTTTTTTCTTTTTTTTTCTTTAGTTCTAAGGCTTCCAATTTAAACCGCCACCCTCTTTATGTCTCCTTCTCTCTCTCTCTCTCTCCCTCTCTTCCCTTTGCCCTTTCATTTCCTACGCCTATAACTCTCCCCCCCCCTCTTTCTCTCCCTTTTTAATTCTGCAATTACATATGTAAGTAATATATCTCACATATATATATCCTTATATATTTATACCTATATATATACACACACATATATATATATATCCATTTCCATTTTATTAATCACTTTTTATTTCCTTTTTATTTCCTTTTTATTTTATCTGTTATGCCCCGAATTTCCATAAACCCAAGGAATGAGTGAAATGAAAGAAAAAAAATAAATGAAAGGTCATTCAGGCGAATTTAATTAATTATGCATTCCTTTCCCCATGTTTCTCCAAAATTATAAGTGAAGACTTGCCATTTAACTCAACCAAAATGGTCTTCTAATGTCACTCAAATGTCCCTCCCAATTAATGTTCAAAATAGTTTAAATTATATTAAAAAATGGCTTCCAAAATAGTCTCAAAACATTTCTAAAAATGCCTTTGGGTAATGGCCCAAATGAGCCCCAAAATGCCCTAAGGCATAGTCCAAGGATGGATCAAGAAGTCCACCAAAAATTGTATAAGAAAAGGGGCCAAACATGGCCCAAAAGGTTACCAAAAATAGCCTAAAAAGGTGGCCAAACATGGGCCAAAGGTTGGCCAAACATGGCCCAATATGGTGCCCAAAGATAGTCCAAAAAGGTGCCCAAACATGGCTAAAAACGGGTGGTCAAAAGTTGGTGTCAAGGGCTGTCAGAGCAGCACACAGGGACAAGGCAGCAGCAGGCCACATGCAGCGCGTGCATGCGAGCACGCAGGTAAGGGGACGAGGCAGGCCATGGCGTGCGGCACGCGCGCACCCGCAAGGCGTAGTGTTCGCGCGCAGGGCTGGGCAGCTGGGGCATGTCAGTCATGTTTCACTGTATCGACTGCAAGATAATTTTCCTGTTTTTGCATTTTTACTATTCATGGCTGCAAGCAAATTTCTCTGTTTCAATTTTTTTTTCTAAGTTTTTCAAACCACTTTTCTTCCATTTTTAGCCCATTTCCTCAAGGTTTCTAACCTTCCATTTTGAGCACTTTTCTCACCTAATTGAAAGGTGTTTTACACACTTAACCAATTCTTTAATTTTTCCAAAATTTTGACATAACCTCCTTTGTTTTCTAAGTCCTTTTCCCACCTAATATACATGGTACATTTTACAATTACGGGTTTGCACATTCCATCCTTACTTGATGGCCACAATCTCATTGAATTTAAATATACATCATTTAAATATATACAATTCATCACACCTACACATATGCTTGAACTTTAAAGGTCACATCATCATATTCATTACAACATATAAGGTTTTTTCCATTCTTTTCATAATACACAAATATTCTACAATATCATTTCATATGGTTTAGAGCTTATGCCCTTGTACAACATCAAAATATGCCCCAAGAGCCAAAAATCCTCCATGGTCCACCTCCCCCTTCATCCTTCAAGACTTCATCAAGTCTTCAAGTACCGGGAGCCTCATCTGTAATATGATATTCCACGAATGGCTCGGCTCAATTGCTGGTATAATACAATGCTAATGCTAGAAAAAATTTAAGGCGTGACATGTGCAAATATACATTTTAAATCTACATGCCTTCCAATTCATCAACACCATGCAACAGCAATATGCGTGACACACCCATCCAAACTCTATGTCACACCCATGTCTCTTCACGGATCGCTCCCGTTGGTTCGAGTACCAATGCAATGGCCAATTTTGGATTTTTTACTACATGATCTACACCCTCATAATGCATAGCACCAAGTGCTCAATCCACACTATGTTTTCAAAGGATTCACCGTATGCCAATATGCTTTGAATTCACCATGCAATAATACAATCTCAATGAAGCATTTCATCAGCACATGGAGCATGACTTAAAATATGCCTCATTCTCAAATATAAGCATAACTTCAAATTCACAACACTTTGTCTGCATGAATGTAAGTCACAATTCAATGAATTGAACATATGATCAAGTTTCATGTTCAATACTTTAACAATTTCTCAAAGAAAATACGAATACACAAACTACCAACTCATGGAATAAATCATAACTCTCAAACCACAAGAGTTTCTCTACATGAACAAAAGCTAGAATGCAATGAATCAAACATACCAACAAGTTACATGTTCATCACTTTACCAAATTCCCAAAGACTAACAAAGAACACACAAGTACATAAACAATCAACTCTAGGTTTTCAAAGAAACTACCACCTAAGTGATTTTCTAACATCAAGTAAACACCTAAATCATTTAATCAACACATAGAAAGACAAGAAAACTCAAATCTATTCCTAACTTAGCAAGGTGTCATACCTAGAATGGTTTTTCTCAAACCAAGGAAGTTGTGTTCACTGCACAGCTGAACCGTTCGGTGAGAATATAGGTCTTGATGAGAGGAACAACTTCCTAGAAGGAAGCCTCGCAAGAATCTTGGCGTAGGAGTGTGTTTTGGTGGCTTGAAGTTTGGAGAACCTAGGACTTTTTCTCACTCTTTCTCCATGAACGTGCTCTGCCCTGAATCTCAGACCAAACTATGAAAAAAATATACTAAAGAGCTGTATTTATAGTAGAGGGGCAAAGGTGCAAAATGACCATTTTGCCTTTAATGAATTCGGGATCCCGTTACACTACAACCCGTCCCAAAACTCTTCAATTCGATATTTTGTTTTAGCCAAAATTCTTAAAATCATTTTAAATGAAAATTTTCAAAAAAATAAATTTTCTCCTGTGGCCGGGTTTGGCCGGATCCACCTGAGTCACTCGGGACGCCTTTTTAGTCCTGTTTTTGAAACTGTCTTTGAACAGGCTCAAATTTTTATAAGAGGTGTATTGAAATATTCTAAGCATATTTATCTTCTATGAAACACTCAAAATATTCTTCTAAATATGACTTATAGCTAAATGATGCATATGTAGTGCCCTAACGGCAAATGGTGCATGTATAGTACCCTACCAGCAAAAATGAAAAATTTGTCCTCATTTTTTCAGATCTCTACATTATCTATTTATTTGAACCTTTATAATTTATTAAATTTATTATTATTTTATTTATTTTTTTCTTTTTTGTTTCATTTTTATTTGCATTTTATTTTTATTTCGATATTCATTTGTGACTTACCCAGCATCCTGTTATTGTCTGTATATTAGAAACCATTGAATTTCCACACCATCCACTTTATTCCATATTAAAACTGGAAGCCCTAACGGCTTGGGTTTACATGACTCGATCGATTAAAATTTGAGTCAGGGTATTACAAGTAGCCTGTAAATATGAAAAATTAGTACACAAAGAGAAATTAGGCGAATTAATGCGATGTGCGAACAAAACAAATTTAATCAAGATTTTTTTTGATAAATAAGATATATTTTTATTATAAATAAAATACGATGTAAAGTGTCAAAAATAAAATTAATGACATGAAAAGGAAGCACACAAAAATAAAAAAACAAGGCAAGAATACCAAGATGTTTTTAAAGCAATTGAAATATAACGTCAAAAATTTAACAAACAATACCCAAATTGCTAAACAAGACATAAGAAGAAAAATGGGGAGAAAATAAGGCCAAATTGTTGGCCAAAGGGTTTGAACCTTAGACCAAAAAAGAGGAAAGATTCAAAACCCAAAAAGATTACCAGCTGAGCTACAAGCACTTTTGTGCTATATATTTCACTAGATATATATACACCTTATTAAGCCCCAAATCTGCATGCTCAAAATTGAGGTGTCAGTACCCCATTGGGCCACATTCTCATCCACTTACATCTCATGCAACACCTCAACAGATCTATATATATATATAAATATGTATATTATATATATATGAGACCTGTGTATATATATGTATAATATGTGTATGTTGCATGTGCATATATATATATATATATATGTATATTATATATATATATGAGACATGTGTATGTATATATATATATATATAATGTGTGTATGTTGTGTGTGTTGCGTGTGGTTGAAGAAAGACCAAGGGTGTGTGTGTGTACATGTGTGTGGTGTGCTGAGAGAGAGAGAGAATTATATAGAGAGAAAGAAGAAGAAGGAAAAGAGAGCGAGAGGAAGAAGAAGTTGTGCATGCTCAACCTAGGCCAGCTTAGAAGTTCAACTAAGCCTAAGGAGAGAAGGGCTACTATTTGAAGGTAAAAAACTTTCAATTCAGATTTTCCCTCTTAGAAAAAAGAGTGTGTTCATCATTATTTTATGTTGTTGAATGAAACTAATATGCATGCATGTGATTTTAACACTTAATAGTAAAAGATAGAGGTGAAATGGAGTGGTTTTAACTAAGGAAATTCGTGGACCACCATTGATGGACCTGTAAAACCTCAAACCTGAACCAACCTTCATTAAACCCAATTCCTTCACTTGGGACTTGGAACAGACCTCTCAAGGGTTACAAAAACCCTAGTCCACAACCAAAACACCCAAAGAAAGACCCCTAAACCTCGAGTTGCAGCCACGGGTTTGAAAACCAACCCTTACAAAACGAACATCAAACCCCAATTTAGGAACGGGGATTTAAACCCCATAGTAAGACCATCACAATAGAAAAAATCCCATGCATTTTGGTGTCGAAATGAGCATGTACTAAGCAATATTCAGAAAACACCAAGAGAGTTCGACCGAGCTTTTGAGCTCAATTCGATGTCTCAAACCAACACCAAAATGATCCCCTATGTCCTAGAAACTCATAGGAATTGAAGGTAAAGGAAAATGATCACTAAAAAGTCACGAAATAGGAAGCTTGTGGAACTTGCAACTAGGGCAACAGTAGCGTGGGAGATGGGAAAGACGATGAATAGGACGGGTCCGGTTTCGTGTTCGAGTTGGAACTCGCCCAATCGCACGCTCGGTTAAGTGGGACGGCGTCGTTTAGGCTATTAGGTTTTAATTTTAAAATAGAACAGGTCTATTTGGCTACACGGATTGGGATTTGATTTAATAGCTATGGACAGAACAAGGATGCTGTAACACCCCGACCCCGATTAATTTATAATTAGTTTGCTAATTATTAATTAGAACAACATAAAGAATAATTAAGAAAATTAATCAAGATTTCTCGATAGTTATGATAGCCCAAGAAAATAATTAAATACATCAATAGGGGATGATGAGGACTAGATCAAGAAAACAATAGAGTGACACGGCTTCGATTTGTAAAATCGATGCGTGAAGAAAAATAAATCCAAATACGACTACGATTTATAAAACTAATATATGAAGGAATGAGTAATAATTACAAATACATAAAGAAGAAAATAATAATTTAAATACGCTACGGAGATTACGGGGAAAATACACACAATAAGAGGCTTAAAAAATTGAAGTCATCCCAGATATGAAATAACCATAAGAAACTGACTCACAAAAAGAGGAATAGAAAAGAAAATAGAAGGGAAAAATCCAAAATGAAAAGCTGCACATGCCAAACGAGGCATAAGCCAAAAGTGAGGGAAATGCTAAAAAATGCAACCAATGGGTTTTGAACCCTTGACCCAAAATGGGCAAAGTTTTAATACCCAAAAAGTTACCAGGTGGGCTTCTAGCTCTTTTGTGCTTAAATATACATCCAATATGTATATAACCCCTAGTTAGCTAAGTCCACCTCCCAAATTGACCAATGCCCTTTCATGCAACACCTCACCTTTCACTCACTCTCCCACATCAGCGCCACCTCACTCACCATATCAACACCCCATCAGCACCACCTCAGCCCTATTATACATATACAAATGTCTATGTGTATATATATATATAAGGTGTTTTAAAATTGCCTTGCGTGAGAAATAACTCAGAGACCATTGCTTTGAGTGTGCTGAATGTTTTGTGTGTGAGTGAAACAGTGTGAGCGTGTGCATGGAGATTTACAAAGAAATGAAATAAAGGAAAGAAGGAGCATGGATCACAAGGTTAGGCCTTTATTTTGTGTTTTATTTCTGTTTTTGTATAAATTACAAACTCAGTAGATGGTAGATATGAACATGCATGTGTTCCAAATTACTAGTTCAAGTCTGAATCACCATTAACAAGCTTGAAACACTTGCCTAAAAACAAACTTGTACAAAGCGTGTTTTTGAGTTCTAATATATAAAATACACAAAAAATGATGAAAGTAAACCATAAAATCAGACCCAATAGCTCATGATTGAGCACTATTCAACCAAGTTGTAGATTTGCCAACAATGGCAAATCCATGCAAACAAATTTAAGCTTGCATGCATGAATGGATCTAGATACCTCATGACTCAAGGAGTCCAACGCAACAAATTAAATAGAAAATCGCCTCGAAATAGCTATGAACTACACCTAGAACCGATGACACCCATGGAAGTCCTACTGAACTTTTGAGCTCGAATCAAATGATCAAAACAATGCCAAACCACTCCTAACACATACAGAAACATGTTGATACCAGCCAAACCGCACGAAATGAACTAAAAATCCAAGAAAATCACCGTGTAACTCACGGCCCAAACTTAGCGAAATTCAAGTTAAACTAAACTTGATTTTGTGAATGGAATAAGGTAGGAAATTATACTGAGTCCAAAACAGTTTGAATCAAGACCAATGGTCAAGAAATGACCATTTTATGGTTGAAAAATCAGAATCGTTACATGGCCGGAAAACTTAAATGGGTGTCAGAAACTACAATTTCTGAGATCTAAAACAAGCCCAAACAAATCCTTGAGGTCCCTAGAATCAATTTGGTATAAAAATCCTCAAAAATAGACGTCAAAATCCTAAGAAAAAGTAGAAAGAAATATGCAAGTCCAACAATCGGGGTCGGAGAAGACGCCGGAGCAGTGGCCGGAAAAGCATGGAGACGAAGCATAGTAACGGGTTGAATATCGAGTCGGGCCCTGACCAAATTAAAAAGGGTTTATCAAAACTACATCATTTTGGTTAAATGAATTAAAAATATAAAACGTTAGGGCTGACGTCATCATGACGCACCGAATCGGATGAACCGGTTAGTTCTTAACCAAGGCAGATCGGTTCAGTCTCTGATCCCTCAAACCGTATGGTTTAGGTTAATAGTATCCTAAAATTATGTTTTAACCCCCAAATTCTCTCTTAATCATGAAGGGACCCAGGATATTAATTTATATTTATTTTAAATCCCTTAAATTAATTGAGAAATTTCCAAAATACCCTTAGGCCAAAAATAGACCAAACAAAGTTTGATTAAAATAAATGAAGTGTATTTTAATTATTTTGGGCATTCCGGACTTGACGGTGGAGTTCGATTTGTGAAGTTAAGTCCCAAAAAAAAGTTAGACACGTAAATTATAAATGACTATATTGCCCCTAATAATGCCCAAGGCCAACTTAGACAAAAAGTAGTCCATTCTGACTATCTCGGACATTTCAGACTCAATGGTGAGGTCCGCGAAGCCTAAATAAATCTCAAAAAATACGAACAGACAAACTAGGATAATTTCAAATACGCCCTAATGATCAGTTATGTGATCAAATGAAGCCCAATGACTATAAAATTATGTACCTTAATATTTTGGGACATTCCGGATCCAATGGTAAGATCCGTTTTGTGAATGAAGTCCCGAAACAATAGACACGTGAAACGTCAAAATGACAATTTTTTCCTTAGTATTCTAAAACCCGGATAAATGTCAATGGGGACATAGTTTGACTATTTTGGGCACTCTGGACTCAATGGTGGAGTCTGTATTAGCAAACGAACTACCGAAGAATGTGACGCGTGAAAGTGTAAAATTACGAAAATGCCTTAGGCTTAATGTGAGTTGCAAATAAGCTAATTAAAGCCTACATTTATTACAATCAATATTTTAAACTTAATGATGACGTTCTTTTAAGAAAAATAAGAGTCGGTAATAAACTGAAAAATGACGAATACATCCTTAGGACACAACAAAGTTATCAGGAGAGTAACAATGAGATAAATAAGTCTACAAAAATGTTGCAAGGACCAATAGACTCAAAACGGAGTCAGAATACGTAAACTGTAAACGAGAAAGAATGAGACATTAAAAAGTGTAAATTATTGAATCACCCTTGAAGGGCCAAATATGCTATAAGGCTACAGGGAACCCTGAAATGGGAAATTAAAAATCCTTAATTAAATAGACTAAGTTCAAAGGGACTAAAAACATTGTATAACAATGTTTGGGTTTAAAATGGGTACTAATTCATTATTTAATATTTTTGGATCCATGATTATAGGATCACCTAAACGATGGAAATGAAAAGAAGTTATGGGATAACAATAGTGGTACCCATATGAGAATGCGATGCTAAGAAACTGAGGTAAGTAACTCTTATGCTTTAATATGGGTTCTTCCTAACCAAGTCACATTCATTTTCAAATCCTGTCAAAATTTGTACTCTATTTTGCACTTGATTTCTCCGATTCGATGCCAATCGACTTGTGATTATTTGTTTATGCCTGTACTTCGAATTCGATTTGCTTGCTTATATGATTTTGAGAACTTGATTACCAACACTTGAGAATTACTGTGCCTTCATATCATGTCATGATCTTGTGATATATCTTATTGATGGAAATCTTGTTGTTCCACACACTTTATGTCTCCTTGATTGAGATTTTGACTATTTCATACGATTGTACATCTCATGTGGAATTTGATGATCATGATATTTTGTAAATGCCTGAGGTTGTGTTCAGTCAAAATGGCCCATCTATTCACAGATTGCATAGTGGACCCGTGGGGTCATTTGTGTCCTTTGGGAACTTGAGGTGAAAGAGCTCTAACGTTATTTAGTAAGCCCGAGAGAAAGAGAGGCGGACCTAAATGTGCATTTTTGGGGTATGCCGGGCCCCGTTCTGTTTATGCGTCTGTTCTGTTAGAACTCGATAATGTCATTATTTTTGCATTCGTTGGCTGATCATATTCTATGCGCAGTGAATGATCATATTATTACAAGCATGATACACTTTTAATTGGCTAACGTATTGTTTGTGATAGCGAATCATCATGTTAGGCTAGATCCTATTTTGGATGATTTTGTCATCACTTTCTTGTATCATATTGTGAGATAAACTTTTTTAGACCCTCGAGTCATTATTTCTTTATCTTGGTGACTGGCTATATGATCTTTTTTGTAATACCTCAAAAAATCTAACATGACTCAGACTGTACCCTAATCTCATAAAAGTTAGCTTGTGACAATAATGTCTAAACTATATCAAAATGGCTCAAAATATAGTAAGTCATAACGGGATTAATTTTCCTAAAATAAGAAATAAATCCAAAACACCAAAGATGGTGTATGCTCAGGAAATAGACAACCTAGCCGACTAAATGCCAGGATGAATGAATGGGACCGATACGAAGAATTAATTATAAAAATAAAATGAATATAATATAAGACACGAACAGGGACCCAAAATTGGTAAAATAAATACTTATGATACCGAGCCCCGACTTTATGCCAGATTTACCGACATTCCATAAATTAATATTTGATGAAATAAAAATATTAAATACGGTAAGATATATAAAAAAATATGCTTAGACATATGTACAAGTATATATGGTCCTATATATCTAAAGGAAGAAAAAAATATATCAAGACTCAAAATATATATATATATATATATAATATTGTGTATATATATATATATACATACATACATACATATATATATATATACTATATAATATTGTATTTAAGCTAGAAGCTTCCAATGGAAGCTACTGGAAGATGGGAGGTCAAAAATATAATATATAATATATCTATATAAGCAGCAGTGCTTGGGGTGGTGAAAGAAGCTTCTAGGAGGCAACCAAAATAAGGAAGTATAAGGATATATATATATATATATATCTACAGAATTGTAGACATGAAGAGAAAAGTCTTGAAGGTTCTCGCTCAACCACAATAGTTGACAAACAACAACATAGCTATATAAATATATATTGCAGCTACAGCAAATAAGCAAACAAATGAAGAGCAACTTCTAAAGCATTCGGATTTATGGATTTACATCTATATATAGATATAAACAGCTCAACAAACAAAGAACTATAACTTAAATAAAGTAAGAAAAGAGAGAGAAAGAAAACCTGCAGTAACTGCAGCAGTTGTACAATTTCCACCATGGATGAAGGAAGGAGAAAGCTTCAGAAAGCTGGGCCTAAGACCAAGGTATGTGCTAAATCCCTCATCTTGTGTTCTGTAGATAATTACGAACCAAAACAGTTGGGAAAAAACTGGAAGAAATCCAAGAAAAAAGTAACTTGTAACTCACTGTTAAAAATGGGGCAAATTAAAGGTGAACTAACCTTGGTTTTATAAATAGAAACGAATAGGAAACCCCTTCAAGAATCCAAAACAGTTGGAATTAAGCAAAATGGTCAAGAAATGACCATGTTAGGGCTAAGAATACCTTGGCCGGAGAAGATAATGGGTGTCGAAAAATTGTAACTTTTGAGGTATAAAACAGTCCCATATGAGTTGTTGAAGTCACTAGGATTGATTTGAGATAAAAACCATTAAAAATGGACATAAAATAAGAGGAAACAGTAAAAAAATTATTTGCAGGTCCGGCACTGGCACCAGAGACATGCCGAAATAGTATCTAGAGAATCATGAACAAGATGGGTCTGTTTTAATGATGGATCGGACCTTGGGTCGGGTCGAGTCGAGTCGGGACCCGACCGAACGCAAATCTCGATTGCTAGGACAATGTCGTTTTGAACTTGTAATTAAATGGATTCTCGAATGTTTGGTGATGAAAATAACAAATTGAAATCAGGTTGTAGGATAACTCAAACGTGGATAAGACGTGTATTTGCGATATGTTATTCTGGTTCAACAAAGTGACCTGAACCGACTGGTTCACAAAGTCTCTGGTCCGGTCTAGCGTTTAACCTAGTAAACCCAATGGTTCAAGGGCTTAAATGAAATAAAGTAAACCCTGACTTGTTTAAATTGCGGTTTGACCCCAAGATTATGAATAATTCTGTTATGACCCAACTTGAGATTTTTATGCAAATAAACCGCTGAAAAATAATTAATTAATTTTTTTTATAAATAGGGTAAAATGACGATTTTATCATTGGGCCATAATAAAGTAAATAAAGTCCAAATAAAGATTCAGAAAAGGCTATTTTAACATTTTTGAATGTTTCAGACACATTGAAAATGTTAGATTAAACATCTGAGGACTTCGGGGTGCTCCCACAATAAGAAAAAAATTACCAAAATGCCTCTAATATAGTACGAAACCCAAATAAAGTCCAAATTGAACGAAATTGATACCAATGGAAACCCAAAAAATTGTGAACTCGTATATATGACTAAATAATGGTTCGGGGTCAGAATGTTATAAAATATAAAATGACCAAAATACTCCTGAGCATAGAAAATATAAAGTAAAGGCCAAATAAAGGCCAATCTAATGTAATTGACTGTTATAAACATAATTATGTGAATTAAGGGGCTAAATAAGATTCCGAAACAGTCGAAAGTATAAAATAGAAAATGACCAATGTGTCCTGATAATCTAAAACAGATACTAAATGAAGTCCAAAAGACTTAGGAATTTAGATATAAGATATGTAAAATATTTTGAGACCACGATAGGGTCCGGGACAAGAATGATAAAATTAACATTTTGCCCCTAAGGTTAAATACGTGATTACTTGATAATGAATGAAGTCCAAATGAACTAAATTATAAGTCTGAACGCTACTAAGCCTACTTAAGGAATTTAATAGCCTCAATTGAAACCCAATGAGTGAGTAATAGGCCAATGGATCTAATCATGGGATCTGATAGACTCCTGAGAGGATGAATAAGTCCTGAATCGATGAATTCTTATCTGTCTATGATGATGATTATTATTTAGGATATGCATGGACGTGCCTAAAGACGTATCTAGAGGACATTTGTAAATGGAGATAAGCGTACAGTTTGTGAGTAATTCGAAACCCCTGACTTGGTATATATGTGTTGTACTATCTTGTTTCATATACTGTACTATTTTATTTATTGTACTGTTTAAATGCATATGCTTTATTGCATACTTTTTGTATTGCATCACATGGCATGATTCTGTTTTGTCTTGCCCTTCTGATATATCATGTTCTGATTCTGTTCGGATCTGTTCGGTTTTGTTATACGCCATTCAGAGTCTGTTCCAATTCTATTTTGTAATGTTATGTCTTACTCTGGGCCTACTACAGGATTGAACGGTTTGGCTTATGCTAGAGCATGACCCAAAGGGTAGACCATGGATAAGGTATCCCCCACACGATAGGATTATTAAATAAGCTCTTATTCTCGCGACCAAACAGGCCAGACCCTTTTAAACTTAACAGCCCAAAACAGTGTCGTCCAACTTATGCCCATTTGTGCGACGGGTCGAGTCCTAACCTAAACCTGAGGTCCAGCCCACCATATTCATCTTCTTCCCCAAGTTTGGGCTACTGTTGCCCTAATTTCAGCAAGTTAATTTTTTTTTTTAATTTCGTGGATTTTTGGTTGGTCATTTACTCTATTTTTCACGTCAAAACGTTTCTAGAAACCTAAGGATTATCTTGGCATTCACTTGAAGCATTAGATCTAGCTTAATCATTCGATCTAAGGTTTGATAGCTGAACTTGCGGCTCCTTGGTATATTCTCATTTTAACACCAAACTGCATTTAATTTGGTCTGTTATTCTCAATTTGTCATAGGGTTTCATTCCCCATCCTTAGATTTAGTTTTTGATGTAAGGTTGGGTTTCAAAAACCGAAACCTACAAGTCATGTAATACCCTGACCTGAAATATGGTCCGTAAACCAAGATAGGTCAGGTCGAGTAGTGAAAAACCAAAATGTAAACCGAACACATACTTTAAGAAAATTACCTTACGATATTTTACGACATACATAATATCACCTATTTGATAATCATTTCAGGCCATCCCGAATACTCCGGGGAACACCATACAAAAAACCCGACGGTACAGAAATGCATGTATACGTAGATATGGGTATACGTACATATTTATATATTTATATACGAGTATATATATGTAGATCAAAATGTGTATATATATATATATGTGTGTATATGTGTGTGAGTATAAATATATGTACATCTATATTTTTTTTTTTTTTGATAAGTAATGAGTAAGATGTATATTAAAAGAGGAGCCCAAGAAAGGCACCACGGGCAAAAAACCCGAGAAGCTTTACATCGGTCTTAACGACCCCAAAAAATGAACAAAAGAAGAGACATTTACAGGAAAAGCCTCTTTGGCCCAAAAAAAAAATAAGCGCAAAAACAAGTCTTTAAAGAAAGGAATGGAGAGCTCCATATCTTCAAAGACGCGGTTGTTCCTTTCAGTCCATAAGTACCACAAAAGGCAAATGGGGGCCATTCTCCAAATTCTCTTAGTCTACTTAGGGAGATGACACCCTGTCCATGCCAGCAGGAGGTCTTTAACAGAGCCTGACATAACCCAAGAGACACCAAAAAGAGCCAAAACCAGATTCCAACAGCTCCAAGAGACATGACAATGCATAAGAACATATGCACCTACTAGCCATATGACAAAGGTAGCACCTACTAGCCAAAAGAAGCCTCTCTTCTTCAAATTGTCCGCAGTTAAAATGGCCTTCCAAGAGGCTTCCTAGGCGAAGAACGAGGCTTTGGGAGGAGCATTTGAATGCCAAATGACCTTTCAAGGGTAAAGGGGGTTTGCCGAGGCTACCAAACACTTGTAATAGGATCTGACCAAAGAAGAACCCTTAGATGGCAACCACACCCTTTTATCCTCCCGCCCTACTATAGCATGAAACTGACTGAGGTGAGTAAGAAAGGATCCCACCTCTTCAAGCTCCCAGTCAAGAAAGTCTCTTCTAAAACGTGGAGACCAGATAGGCATATTCCCAACTCGCACAAGGCAATCGCTCACACAAGCCTCCTTATTGCTAGCCAGACTGTAAAGGATAGGAAATTTCTCCCTCAGCAGCTCGGCCCCATTCCATCGATCATCCCAAAATTTCACCCAGTCTCCGTTTCCAATAACAAAACCACATCTTTCCTTGAAAGTCTTCCATTCACTTCTTATATAACCCCAAGGGCCGCAACCCTTTGGACCCACCATATTGCCCGAGCACCAACCTCCATAATCGCAACCATACTAAGTAACAATGATTTCTCTCTATAAATCTCACGCGTTCTCTCCAAACCTCCATAACCATTTCCCTAAAAGAGCTCTGTTGAAGGTTTTCAAGTCTTTCACCCCTAGACCCCCACAAGACACTAGCTTCTTAATATTGTTCCAAGCAACAAGATGAATCTTTCTACGTTCCCCTTCATGGCCCCATAAGAAGTTCCTCTGAATCTGCTCTAGCCTTTTGCAAACTGACTTTAGAATGGGAAAAAGTGACATGTAGTAGGTGGGGAGATTAGTCAGGGTGCTTTTGATGAGAGTAAGCCTGCCTCCCTTAGAAAGAAGCTGCCCTTTCCAACCCCCCAACTGGCTGTGAAACCGATTAACCACAGGGCCCCAAACCGCAACTGAACGCGAAGAGACGCCCAAAGGAAAGCCCAAATACACCATGGGGAAGCCTCCTACACGGCACCCTAACGTGCTGGCAAGCATGTCCATCTCACTAATCGAACCGACCGGAGCAATGCTACTTTTTGCAAGGTTGATCCGCAAGCTTGAAACTGCTTCAAAGCATACAAGAATGCAGCGGATAAAACGTAACTGGCGCACTGAGGGATCACAAAAAATAATGGTGTCGTCCGCAAACAAGAGATGGGAGATGGCTGCACCGCCCCCTCGACCCCCACCTGAAAGCCTTTAATAAGACTCAACTCCTCTGCCCTGAACAAGAACCGACTCAAGGCCTCCATAGCAATCACGAAGAGAAAAGGGGATAAAGGGTCCCCCTGTCTCAAGTCTCTAGAAGACCTAAAAAACCGGCAGAAGAGTCGTTGACGAGAATCGAGAAGGAAACTGTGGAAATACATGACATAATCCACATTCTCCATTTGCTCCCAAAACCCATCTCAAACAACATACCCATCAGGAAGTTCCAACTAACGTGATCAAATGCCTTCTCAATGTCAAGCTTGCAAACAAGCCCCTTTCTTTTCTGTTTTATCCTTGAGTCAATGCATTCATTAGCTATGAGAGCCGCATCCAAGATTTGCCGTCCATCAACAAAAGCATTTTGGCTATGCGAGATGATGCTACCCATGCACTTCTTCAATCTCAAAGAGAGAACCTTCGCAATCAGCTTGTAAACACTACTCACAAGGCTTATAGGGCGAAAATCCTTAATGCTATTAGCTCCTTCCTTTTTGGGGATGAGAGCAATGAAAGAAGCATTGAGGCTCCGCTCAAAGCCCCCCTCCCTGTGGAAAGCCCCAAAAACTGCCATGATGTTGCTTTTCAGAACGTCCCAACAGCTTTTAAAGAAAGCCATAGTGAATCCGTCTGGCCCTGGAGCTTTGTCCCCATTGCAAGCGTCCAGGGCTCTCACCACTTCATCTTCTAAGAAGGGGAGCTCTAAGTAAGAAACTTCATCCCCATTCAATCTTTCCAAGCAAATATCCTCCACTCCAGGCCTCCAACTGTGAGGCTTCGAGTAAAGACTAGAAAAAAAGTCGACAACACCTCTTCTAATAGGCTCTTCCTCGAAAAGGATACGATCATCAATGGAAATAGAGGTGATCTTATTCTTTTTGTGATGAGAAGAAGCCGTTCTGTGAAAAAACTTCGTGTTCCGATCACCCTCTCTAAGCTAGATGGCCCTGAGATTTCTACCTCCAAGAAATTTCCTCCATCTTGAGGAGCTGACCAATCTGGCCCTTCACACCCTCTCTTTCAACCCTTTTAGCATCAAAAAGAGTACCTGCCTGATCCTCCCTATCCAGCTCCATCAAGTTATTTAGCAGAGATTGCTTTCTAACTTGAATTGAACCAAAGACATCACGATTCCACTTGCACAGGTCTTCTTTAAGCAACTTCAACTTTCTGGCCATGCGGTAACTTGGGTACCCGGGCACCATATAAGAATTCCACCAAGTTCCTACCAAATCCGCAAAACCTTCCGACTCTAACCACATGTTTTCAAAACAAAAAGGACTCCTTCCTGCACTAAAACCTCCGCAATGCAACATGATGGGATGATGATTAAAACAGGGCCGCGAAAAACATTTTTGGGAGAGGCCTGGAAAAGCATCCTCCCAATCGTTGGAAACCAGGAATCTATCCAGTCGGGACATGGTCGTATGATGGCCTCCTCTAGACCAAGTGTACTTCCCTCCTTCCAAGGTTAAATCCACCAAGCCTTGAGAATTTATAAACTCATTAAAACCCCTCATAGCCTGCGTCAGCCTACCACTCCCCGTCCTCTCATCCGGAGAACGAACAACATTAAAATCTCCCTCGAGGCACCAGGGGACCTGCCAATAAGAAATAGACGATTGCAGTTCATCCCAGAAGGGGCCCCTGCCACTATTAGCCACCGGCCCATAGACACCACAAAAGCCCCATTCCATAGAATTGTAAACCAACCTAAACTTGTAGGAGATGGAGAACTCACCCATTCTATGCTCGATGCAATTGAGCACACGGGAATCCCAAGCCAGAAGAATACCTCCTACTGTCCCTCGAGCATCCAATGCAAGCCATTTAATCCATCTTGATCCCCAAATAGATCGAATTACGTTCCTCGAAATACTGCCCATTTTCGATTCCTGCAGGCATATAACTGCAGGTCTTCATTCCTGCAACAGTCCCTTAATGATTGACCGTTTATCTGGATCGTTTAATCCTCGCACATTCCAAGATAAAATTTTTAAATGCATGGGACAATAAAAGTTATACCCTTTCACTGGCTTCCTCAACGGCCTCCACCGTTTTGCTGCCCCCATAATTGACCGAACACGATAGCTCTTTCATAACTCTTCTTAATCTTTTTGTTGATTGGTCCTCCTTGTTTTTCTTAGAAACAATATTTGAACCAGGTCTTGATAGATTATTGCACATTACAATTTCTCTGAAAAGTGTCATCAGCCGCTCTTCATAACCGGCACAAGTGTCACGACCCGAAACCCACCCTATGCGGATCTCGTGTCGCGGGGCCGACCCGAAGGCCGTCCCTACTTTTTTTCATTCCTGTATCATAGTACTAATATGCAAAGTACTAAAATCCTCAAACAATAACAGCGGAAGTCTTATCAGTAATAGTACATCAGCGGAAGTCTTTCAATACACAATGTTAGCGGAAATCTTTACAATACATAATATGGTTCTACATAAGCAAAATAAGAACCAAACGTAACCAACACCCGAGGGTGGTGAATACATGGGAGAACTAAAACATAGACTGATACAGTTCCTCAAAAATGTCCTCCTACGCTCTCAGACTCCTACTGGGGTCTTGCAGCGTCATCACCTGAAATGGGGGTAAATGGGGGGAATGAGCTACGAGAGCTCAGCAAGTAAAAACAGATCTCCGACACTGGTATCGATGAGATACAAATCCATGAATAAGATTATGATAGCCAATCATAAGAAAGGAGATGCTGTGATAGCCAATGAGAACAGTTGCCATGAAGGCCAATGAATAATAAGTCACAATGTACAATCAGGAGTAATGGATACACCATCAACATGAATCTCTCAATAATAATACAACAACAAGAAGTACTGCCACAATAAACCGATCACAATCAATTCAATGAAGAGTGTCCTCTCAGTTTAAGATAAGTCACAAGGAATAGTGTTATTCAATAACGTAATCATACCAATTCTTAGGAGATGCATTTACTCTGTTCTCAGGTAAAATGCCAATGTAAATGTAAATGAAATGCCAATGGGAATGCAATGAAAATGCCAATGTTTATGCCAGTCAATTGCCGGTGGAAAGCCTTCGAGGAATTCATTCCTGCCACCTGTCCATTTATGTACTTGACCCTTAGGTCTCCAGTTAATACAGAAAGCATCGGATGGATATTGTGACTGAGCACAAATCCCGTATTCGGAACATATCATGATTATTCATAATTCCATAGAAGTATAAAATGGAATATCATATATTCAATAAAGACATAACAGTAGGCCTTTCCAGGCATGGTTCACAATAAGGACATAGTAGACAATAAAGACATAGCAGTAAGCCTTTCAAGGCATGGTTCACATGATAACAACGACATAGCAGTCAATCAATGTCCACAAGATAGAACAATATCGCATTGTGGATAACAATAACGTGAGGTACTTTCAAGAGTACAAGTTTGGCAGTAAAGAGAATAAACTTGGCTTGGAAACACCATATGGAAGAGAAAGGGAATTTACTTACCTCTATCCTGATCCTATCTCAGAAATCCGTGAAGGTACCCTTGCCTTTGGAGTTTCCTATATATTAGTGAATACGTTTCAGAATAAATGCTATTCATCAAATTTTATGCCTTTCTATCATAAGTATTTCAAATACTATTTTAGACTTTACCATTGAGTCCAGAACGCCGAAGAAAGTCGGTTTAGGCTTTCGCGGAATTCCATTTGGACTTTTGTACTAAAAAGGGCAAAATGGTCATTTTGCACTTTTACGGTATTTTATCCTTCGGGGTTTCATCTCGTAAAACGAACCCCACCATTGGACTCAAAACGTCCGAGATAATAAGTTTTGACTATTCATTTGTCTCATTTGGACTTCGTTTGACCCATATTTGAAATAGGGGCATTATTGTAAAAATTAATATTTAATTAATTTTCTGTTTGGGCCATAGTACAATTTCCTAAAATATTTGGGGATCAAAATGGAATTTCCTTAAATCTCGGTCTGAACCAGTGGGTTCACCATTTAGAAACCCTAACCGGTTCGGTTCCTCACTGAACCAAACGGTTCAGTTAAATTCATAGAACCGGATTAACATATCCACCCTAACCACCTTATCCATGGTTTGGATAACCCCCAAACCCCATTTCTATTTATTATCCCTGCAACCAAACAGCCCAAATCCATTTAATTTAAAATCCCAAAACGACACAGTATCACTTAACCATTTATGTCCGGTCGGGTCCTGACCCGATCCAACCCAGACCCGTTCCTTTTAACCCGAATAGACCCACGACTTCACAGTCGTCTTCCCCGATATTTCGGTGAGAGAACATTAGGGTTCCGTCACCATCTCTGGTGACGGCAACCTAAATCCGACCAAGTTTTTGACCTAGTTCAATGCCATTCCCTCTATTTTTCCATGGGGATCTCGAATCCACTTTTGGTTTTCCATTTAAACCACTGGTTCCTCACGAAATAGGGGTTTAAATATATCCGGCCGATTCTCCGGCCAAGTGACATTTCTATTTTCATGGCATTTTACTCACTGTTTTGGCTCCAAATTTCTTCTCGTGTGTTTCTGCACTAGTGTAGGTTATTTCTAGAACTTTAAACAAGTTATAATCCTAGGTTTTTCATGAAACCCGAAATTATCCATTAACCTGCAACTCAGCCTTTCTCCTTCATCTTTCAACTGTTTTCCTTCATTTTTCTTTCATTAAATTCCTTTTTAATTCATCTATACGACCCTACAATCATATTTAAGTTTCATGAACTAAAAATCAAAAACAGAACTTCAATCACTTACCTAAGTTTCGGATTTAGCTCACTGTGACCTTCCCAATCTCTCTCTGTTTCTGAATCAGTCTCTCTCTCTTCTTCTCCCCTTCAGTTCCTGACCCTTCCTTTCTTTTCTAACTTCTCAACTCACAAACCCGTGTACATATATATAAACAATAACACCCACCTGCCTCTTTCTCTCTCTAGCTTATCTCTCTCTTTCTCCCTCTCTCTCTCTTCCCTGCAATCATTCTTGACTGCCGTGAACTGCCCTTTGATCCTCCATCACCCACGTACCCTCAAAGATACATATATATACATTATATTACATATACACACACCACCTTTCACCAAGTCGGTTGGTGTGGTTTCCCAAACACACACACACACAGTGATGCACACACACACACACTGATATTTTGGTTACCTTTCTTGTTTTTGCATGAGATACACATATATACTTTAATATACATATATATATATATATCATATAATCTCATTATATTATACATGTATATCTATATGTATACATACATACTTATATATGTTAATTGTATACGTTCATATATATTCATATGCACACATATATAGGTATTTCCATAGGTATTTACATACCTTTATTTTGTTCAAGCTATACATGCATGCAATATGCATGGGCATGGAAGTGCGTGCGTGCACGTTTTACGATGCGATATCCCGGGGTGCTCAGGTGTTGCTCGACACTAGCCATACTAAGCAAAACATTTATCTTTTTAAAATAAAGTCAGTTCCATAATTATTGTGACATGGAGTTTAAAACAGCTCAGGTTATGCTATTCAGTCGACTTGCCTCGGTAAACGTGTCGTATCCTGGGTCGGGATATCACAACAAGGGACGCCAAGAATTTTACTCACCTTTCCCAACTTCCAGAGCACCCATCCGTCTGAAACAGCCTGTTGGTGACATAGAAGATCCGTATGGTGAACTTCTTGAATCTGCCTGGAGACACTAGAGGTAGTAGTGGGCAGAACAATTGCTAGAGGGCTGTAGTCGTCTGGGTTTTCTGAATTGTCCTGATTACGTAATGCCACTACCCCATCCTGGACGGCTGACAAAGGCAACAAGCCTTGTCCTGTAAACATTTCGTCTTCCGCCGTGAAGGAGCATCCTGCCGCCAAGCTGTTTTGAATCGAGTCTGTGCTGTAACTTCTTTCCAAATATTGAAGGAAATCACATTCATCCACCATACTGCTCTAATCAGAATCATACCTATCTGATCTTCCCTTTGCCTGCACTATCTGCAACTCCAGGCTTTCCTTTTCCTTCCCTTTGCCTTCTCTGTTTTGCACAGCCTGCCTTTCCACTTCAACTAACTGACCGGGACTGTTTTGCACTGCCTGCCTTTCCACTTCAACCAACTGGCTGGGACATTCCGATGACACCAACGCAGGAAAGCTATGGTTGGGAGAGGGCACTTTTCGTGCCTGGTGTTTCGAATTGGACGCAAATTCAGCAACATGGGTTGCTGTTTAGGCTGTAGAAGGCCCATGAGGAAAGGTCCCAGGTCTAAAAACCTTTCTCCGTGCATGTCTGTATTCCTTAGCCTTATGGGACTGACCCAGACCTCCAGGCCCAATCCTTGTAGAATAACCAAAGGCCTGCTTATAAAGAAGCCCGTACCGAGCCCTGCGCCCCGAGCTGGGCTTAGTCTCATTTCGATGGGCCGCCCCAACCCCTGTATTAAACCTCCCCTGAATTTGGGCCCGCATCAAGCCACCATTCATCAGCCCATGGGAGCGTGCTAAACGGGCCTGACCCAAATCTCTCAACCCGGATGGAGAAACATAAAATCGATCTCTGAATGTAAGCCTTTCACTTCTCACAAAATCCGGAAGCTTCTTATAGTCGACCGACCCTCTGTTCGTCGTCAAAGATTTGAAATTCAAATCTCCTTTGCCGGATGCATGGAGAAGAAGTCGTCGGTTGTCAGAAGGATCCAGGGCAGTCTGACATTGATCGGATGGACATGCCACGGAACCAGGGGCACGCTGTCGATCGGCACGTGGCCTCTTGTCATTCTGATTTCTGGCGCGTGGGGACCCACGTCGACCATTCCGGCCCCTCTGGTGGACTCGTCGACCATTCCGGCACCTTTGGTGGACTCCACAACTTTCGGCCGCCTAAGATCTTCAATCGCCCACATCAGACCTGCTTCCGACCAGACTGGAATGGCGAAAGACCAACCCTCACACCTGATGTTGAGGTGTGCGGGGATGTCCTCCGGTCTGCTCCTGACCAACAGTCTCGCCCACCGCAGGTGCCGACGATCATCAGTGGCTTCATCCACTGCTACGAAGTGGCCGCAACTGTCCCCCATCGCCCGAAAAACCTCCCTGCTCCATAAAAAAGCTGGCAGTCCCATGAGTCGAATCCATATGAGACCTCTCTCATTCTTCCTCGTACAACATCCCAACGAGGTCCAAGGTTTAAGGGTCACCGGCAAGCCGTCGAAAGACCAGTCCCGGCCTGCAAGAATCCTATTGGCCTCCATTCTCAATGGTGTCTCGAAGAGGAATCAAGCTCCGTTGAGGTCGAGAACTGTTAGCCCTGCCTGAATCCCCCAAGTTTTAAGGGCCCACTGTTGGATCCAACTTCTGTCTGGGACGGGGGAATCCAAATCCCCAAACCTTCCGATAATGCATCGTCGAAGATAATTTAGGCGGCTACCGCATGTATCCATGAGAACGACGATATCTTCACGGCCATCAACTGATTGTAGTTCCACCTTGAGAGGATACGTAAGCCATTCTGCAATGCGGCTGACGTCCAGGTAGGTCTCTTTTCTTTTGGTGTTGATTTCTGGCTTGGGTAGTCCTAAATGTCTAAAAGCATGTGCGTATAAGGCCCAACCCCCTTCCGAAAATTCCTCTGGCATGATAATAGTATGGATCCCTTTTCTGTGATCGTCCGTCCAACCTCATAAATTTTTCTTTCCGATTTGAGCCTTTCGACAAGAACAGACTCCTGTTGCGTCTGTGTAAACCCATCGGAAATACTACCCGTTTGCTGCCTGTGGAAAATGCTTCTAGAGTGTTGCAAATCCATTCCAGTTCCTCTCTTAGAACCCATAGTCTATGGGCTGCTCCGGGACCCCTTTCAATGATCTGAAAAAACACACCCGACACACCCACTTCTTCAACAACATCAAACGATTTGTCCCTTATTTGTGCAAACATTGTCTTCTAATCATTCTTCCATCATGCAAGTTAAGATTTTGCATCAAAGAGACGAGCTATATGCCATGGGTTCTGAAAGATAAAGCTGAATTGGAATATGTTCAATATATGTACATCTATATATATATATATATATATAAACATAAAATACAAACAATATAGATATGCAATATAGTAAATATATATTTATGTATATAGATGTACATATATGTATATATATACTAAAATTATATGCAAAGAAAGGAGAAAAGAAAGAATTGAAAAGGAAAAAAAATGGGTTGTGTGTGTTTTGAGTGGGCTGTCGACTGCCATATAAAATCTATGCAAGTTGTTTATATATATATATATATATATATATATATATATATAAAGTGATAAGGAGGGTCAAAGAAAGGGGCTAGAAAGCGGGAGAAACCGAGAGAGGGGAGAGAGGAAAACAAGGCGGTGGAACATTTGCTATAAAGAAAACACATGCGTTGCATGTTTAAGGAGAGAAAAATTGAGAAACCGAGGCCAAAAAGGAAGAGTTCAAAAGTGAAAAATCAGCAGGAGAAACCGAGAGAAAGGAGAGAGGAAAACAAGGCGGTGGAACATTTGCTATAAAGCAAACACATGCGTTGCATGTTTAAGGAGAGAAAAATTGAGAAATCAAGGCCAAAAAGGAAGAGTTCAGAAGTGAAAAATCATAGGGAGGAAGAGATACTGCCACTAAGAAAAACCAAAAAAATCAAAAAATGGTATGTAAATTTCGTTTCTGTTTTTAACTTTTAAAGCAAGAAAAGTAGTTTAAAATGTGGAGTCTTGATAAGCATGTAACTAGGATCATTTAACAAAAAGAATCAATTAAAAAGGATTAGAAATGAGATAAAAAAAAAAATGGAGTCGCAGGTTTCTTCAATAATCAGGTTTTAGAATTTTCATGCTTTAAACTTCATTTAAACAATGAGGAACTAATCCTCTATGGTGCAGAAAGTGATTAGGAAAAGAAATGGGAGGAAACATTAGAAAAATTACCATGAAAAAGGGCTCGTCGGAATTTCGTGTTTTTGGCCTAAGCTACTGTTTTTGCATATTCGTGAAACTAGAAAGAGTTTTTTGGAAAACCAATTATATAGTTGTGATCTTGAAGAAGAAAATAAGAGGATGACATTGAAAATAGGTCGGAATAGTGGTCGGAACAGTTGCCGTCGCCAGAGAAGACCACCGACGTATTGCCGGAGAAGACAACACTATTGTCTTCAGGTCAGGTGGGCCACCGGTCGAGTTCAGGTCAAACCTGCCCAACCACATGTAAAGACCTGAAAAATCAGGATAAATTTTTTGTTTTGCTAGTAGGACACTATTCATGCACTATTTGTCGGTAGGGACACATGCATCATTTAGACATAAGTCACGTTTAAAAGAATATTTTGAGTATTACATAGAAGGAAAATATGTTTAGAATGTTAAAATACACCTCTTGTGAGAATTTGATCATATTCGGAGACAGTTTGAAAATTAGATCATAAAGGGCATCTCGGGTCGGGTGGACCAGACCATACCCGCCAACAGACGAAAATAAATTTTTTAAAAAAAATATCATTTAAAATAATTTTAAGAACTTTACTTAAAGCAAAATATCGAATAAAGGCGTTTCGGGACGGGTTGTAATGTAATGGGGTCCCGAACTCATTAAAGGCAAAAGGGTCTTTTTACCCCTTGGCCCCTTTACTATAAATAGGACCCCTTAGTGTTAAATTTCTTAGAATTTGGTCTGAGAAGAAGCAGCAACACGTTCATGGAGAGAAAGATGAAGAGAAACCTAGGTTTTCCAACTTTCAAGCTTCCAAAACTCATCTCTACCCTTGGAATTTCACAAGGCTTCCTTCTAAGAAGTTGTTCCCCACGTCAATGGCTACATTCTCACCGTTTGGTGCAGCTACATAGAGAGTACAACTCCCTAGGGTTGAGAAAAACTCTTCTAGGTATGATATTTTGCTAAGTAAAGAATAGGGTTAAGTTTATGAGTGTTTTTATATGTTGATTGTATGACTTACATGCTTATTTATTATTATAGAACCACCTAGCTTATAGTTACTTTGAAAACCTAGGGTTGGTACCTTATGTACCTATGTATTCCTTGAAAATTTGTTGAAGTGATGAACATGTAATATGACTATATGTATAATTCATTGCATTCTAGCTTTATGTTCATGTGGACAAAGTCTTGTAGTTGGAAAGTTATGATTTATTCAATATGTTGGTACTTTATGTATTTTGTAATCTTTGAGAATTGGTAAGGTAATGGACATGTAACATTAATATATGTTTAATTGATTGTATTATGGTATATGTTCATGTGCAAGAAGTTTCGTAATTTGGAAGTTATAGTTTACTTTATGTATGATGCATGATTTAAGGTATATCCCATGTATTTGATGAAATGCTTCATTGAAAATTGCATAGAAAAATCAAGGCATCTTAGCATACGTGAATCTTTGAAAACATAGTGTGGGTTGAGCACTTCGGTGCCATGCATTATGAGGGCGTAAATCCTGTGGTAAAAAATTCAAAATTGGCCACTGCATTGGTGCCTGCTAATCCAACGGGAGCAATCCATGACACGGGTATTGGTACTCGCTGATCCAACGAAAGCGATCTGTGAAACGAGACATAGGTATGACATAAAGTTACATGTGTGTCATGCATATTTTCATTACATTACATTGATGAATTGAAAGGCATATAGCTTATAAATGTACACTTGCACATGCCACGCCTTAATTTTGTTCTTTACATTTGCATTATGTCATACCAACAGTCGTGCTGACCCTTTATGGGATTACATATTACAGATGAGGCTTCCGGTACTTGAGACTTGATGAAATCTTGAAGAATGGAGGGGAAATGGACCATGAAGAACATTTGGCCCTTGGGACATATTTTTAAGTTGTATGAGGGCATAAGCCCTAAGACATATGTAATTAACTTGTAAAACCTTGTGTAGTATGAAAATAATAGGTAAGGCCCTAAAATTATAATGAGCATGAAGTTGGTAACATTTAAATTTCAAGTATATGTGTATATATAGTTGATTGTATGTTTTAAATGATGTATAAATGTTTAATTGAATTAAAGGATGTAGTTTGGTTGCTAGTTTGAGAGTAGTGGATTGTGTTGAGAAATATTATTTGGAAAAAGTTTAGAAAACAAAGGAAATTATGGTGAAATTTTTCAAAATATAGCAACAAGATTGAGTGGAGCGGGAGAGCATGCCTATATTTTCTAAGTAGGGAATTAAATGACTTAAGAAGAAAAAGAAATATAAAGAAATGAAAAATAGGGCCAACTTAGTCCGAAAATTATTTGATGTCAAAAAATAAGAAAAAACTGGTAAAATAGTCATTTCACATGTTATTGAGTCCCACATCAAGTTTGGTAATGAAATAAATTGAAATGGGTATAAAAATGTCAAAACCAAGATTTTTGGACAAAGGTTGAAATTTTGGCACTGTAGCATTTTAGCTACTGGTTTACTGTAGCGAAGAATAGTGAACCCCAAAAAAAAATCAGATTTTGGACCAAGGCCAGAAGACCAACCAGCTCGAGCGCCCCAGGCCATGCCTGCAGCGTGCGCCCAGCCCAGCCATGTTTGGCCACCCTTTTGGGCCATGTTTGGCCATCCTTTTGGGCCATGTTTGGTCACTTCCTTGGACTACCTTAGGTAGAATTTTTGACCTATTCTTAGTTTATGCCTTAGGACATTTGGGGTCCATTTGGGCTATTATTCCAAGGCATATTTTGAGACATTTTGGGGCTGTCTTTGAAGCCATTCTTGAACATGACTTGGACTAATTTTAAATATTGGTTGAGGGAGATATTTGATTAGCATTAGAAAACCATTTTGGGTAAGTCTAGTAGCTAGTTTTTATTTTTAATTTTGAAAAATATGGAGAAATGAATGAATAATCAACTAAATCTATTTAATTGCCTTCTATTTATTTTTCTTAATTCATTTCACTCACTCCCCGGGTTTATGAAAATTCAGGACGTGACACCGCAAGTATGGGTATTCTAAATGGTGTAGTTTTGAACTTGGGTTTAAAAGGTTTTAAAATTAATTTGAGTTGTTTGGCTGTAGAGTTAGGATATTGAAATTAAATTAAAATTGGGGGCAAGGATAGCCTATCCAAGGTTTAGGCTTAATCTGCTGTTTGGCTATTCCAAATTGGAATAGGACTTTCTGAAATTCAGAATTGACCTAGAAGTTTTAAAAATTAGAAATTGACACCCAATTTGGAAATTAGAAATTAGAAATAGGACCCTTTAGTGTTAAATTTTTCAAAATTTGGTCTGAGAAGAAGCAACAACATGTTCATGAAGACAAAGATGAAGAGAAACCTAAGTTTTCCAACTTTCAGGCTTTCAAAACTCATTTCTACCCTTGAAATTTCATAAGGCTTCCTTCTAGGAAGTTGTTCCCCATGTCAAGGGCTACATTCTCATCGATTGATGCGGCTCCATAAAGAGTACAACTCCCTAGTCTTGATAAAAACCCTTCAAATTCAGCTTGGCTTTGGTCAGTTCAAACCTGCTCTAACAGAGGTCCATCAATGGGGGTCGTGTATTGCCTGGGGTTTCTGCACTGTTTAGGGTCCAATTTTCATTCCTTATTCAAGTTTGCAAACCCTAAATGCCATGCATGCATGCACAAAAAAAAAAACTTAAAATAGCTTGTTTATAGAAAGAAATTTTGAGAGAGAGAAACAATGGGTTTTGTGTTTTTACCCTTTAACAGTGGCTCTCCTCCTCCTTCTTCTTGCTTGGTTTAGATCTCCTTAGAGCCCCTCAGCAATAGCACCCATCCTTCCTCCCTTCTTTTTCTTCTTCTCCTCCCTTCTTCCACTCACTCTCTCTCTCTCTCTCTAGCTCACTCTCTCTCTCACTAGCCAAAACGCATGCACACATACTAGTCCCTTTTCTGATTCACTCACATCACACAAGCAACACATATATATATATATATCATTATATTTTTATTTTAAAAAAATAAATATGCTGCATGAATGGTCATTAGCCAATTTAGGAGGTGGGGCTTCATTTTATGTGTATATATACATATAAGTTGTAATATTTAGCACAAAAGTGCTAGCAACCCACTTGGTATCTTTTTGGATATTAAGTGCTTGCTTATTTTTTGGGTTAAGGGTTCAAAACCTATTGGCCTCAATTTGGGCTTATTTTTCCCCATTTTTCTTTTATGCCTTGTTTGGCAATTTAATTTATTCATTTTTAACTTCTTGTATACTTTTTCTCTCCGTGAATTTTAATTTAATATTCACTCTTCGTGCATTGGTCTATAATTCATAGTCTTATTTATTAAATATGGCCTTAATAGTTCTTAAAGTGGTACCAAACATCCCCTTTAGCTTTGGCTCAACAGCCATAAAACAGTTAAGAATTTTACCGAGCAATAACCTAAAACTTTACCAAATTTTGATTTCCAGATACCAGGTTCATGAAAATGAAGTTTACCAAGGCATTGAACAAGTCTTAGTTCATAGAAAACACTATTATTTAACATATTTGTGAAACACTATATTGGTCTCCAAGGATACCATACACATCCACATGCCTACTCACACACTTTTTGACATCCAGTTCCACTCACACACATGCTTATGTATACCAAGCTGATTCTGTACACACATTATTGTAAGTATAACATTCTATCTATATCTCAAAGTCATTCTAGTAGGAGACCCGATCACGAGTCTCCCATACTACATCGATACATATATATATATATATATATATATACAGACACACACACACGCATATATACTCACTTCAATACATGAATATACACATACATATTCATGTAGTTGCATCTAGAACTAGATGATAAGTTCTAAAAGTGCCTATCTTGCCTCCAAGCTCCTTTGGTTTAGAGAGAGACAGTAGAGAAAAAGCATTGAAGTTTTTTTTTTTTTTTTTGGATGCCTTGATCATCTCCCACCATTTCTACACTCTTTTGAGCTTCCAAATCAACTATCCATAGTTGTTTTCACATTTATGTCTTCACCCATTTATTTTAACTCCATTGATGACCATGTAAGCTTCCATGTCTAGAGCTCCTTCATCAACACACTTCATAGAACACATTGGCTCACACATAAATATTTATATATATATATGGACTTACACACCACCGAATCTCCCTCACATATACTCACATATCTACATGCTCACACATATTTTGTATCTTATACATGAGAGCATAGAGAGAGAGAAATGAGGTTTCAAAAAAAAAAATGGGAAAAAGAGAGAAAACTGATAAGGGTGTGGGGTTAGTCGACTGAAAAGAGAAGAATTCATCTTTTTGTCATTCAATGGTCACGTCATATATCATACTATTATCAAGGCTTGCTCATAATAATTAGGGTGCATCACCATACATTGAATCACACACTATTTGATAGCCTCTTCCACCAATCCCACTAAAGACAAGTGTCCCATTCTAGAGTCATCTCACCAAGACTTCTTGGAGAAGCCTTGCACATCAAACGAGGTGTCGTGTGACTAGTTGACCACAAGCACGCACACACACGCCATAAAATAAATTTTGTTAAAATAGCACCAAAACTAGCACTTTAGCAAATTTCGACGTATTGATTCCAAATATAACGTTCGTTTCTCCAAATTAAAACCATTTGAATTTTCATATTTGTTTGCGTCTTGTAAATGACTATATAAACCCAAGGCTCTATTCTCGAATAAATCACCAAAATTTCAATTAAGCTTCACTGTGTCATATTGATGACTTATCAACTGATTCCACAATCTCTTTGACACATCTTCAATTAATTTTCAGTTTCACCTTAGTTTATGTTGGTAATTTACCAAATTGTGGTTTGATTATTTTCAGGTCATTACATTTGAGCTCTGGGTTGCTAATGAGAACTTATTAATTGTTCTTTATTTTGATAAGAGTATCTTTGTTATTCAGATTATTTGAAATTCTATTCATTTTGTTGAGAACTTTCGCTATTGTTCATTCTGTGTCTACTAAAGTATCAAAGAATCGTGAAGGGTTGTTCAATTGATTCAAACATTGCGAGTGTATGCTTGTGTAGATCAGCTATTGTATCCTAGAGGGTGGGAATGTCATTAACCTGCTACACCGAGTTTCTTCCTCTGGGAGCGAAATCACTTTTAAGGACAATGTTTGTAACGACTCAGAACCTACCCTATGCGGATTAGAAGCCGGTGACCGACACTGTCACTCAGACAGGTCGTACAAAATCAAATGAATTCCACCAAAGAGTGATAATTTTTTTTATTTTATGTATCAAGTGTGAAAGCTACACATATGCAATTCATCTGATAAGAAATCAAACTTTAACAATTATCAATAAGATTATCTGCAAGTATAATTTTCATCATCATAAATCACCATTCAGATCTAATATCATTTCTAGTGTCACTATGTCAAAATATTTAATATTAACATTAACCTTACAGATATATATATATATATATACAAAATTAAGGCTCGGAGCTATACACTATCAAAGTTTCCCACAAGCATATCACTAGCTCCATTAGTCACCATCATTGCATTTCCTTCCATATTGTGTTACCTGAAAAATTATTATAATTCTGGGGTAATCTAACTTAGCTTAGTAAGTAAATCCTTCACTCCGCTATGGGTTACACAAGGATGTATAACAAGAGCATAATCAAACCTTTAGGCCCAAAATAACATAATTCAAAAAGAGGTTACGATTGCAATAGGGATGACTGATCAAGTCAACAAGCACAATTTATCAACATATAATGTTTAGCTACCCAAATCAAGAAATTCAAATCGAATACAAGGATAGGCCTCAAAGGCGTATTTCATATTCAAAGATAATATCATCAAATAAACAAATGGAATGGAATCTAAACATATACAGATTGAGTCTAATCGATGCTATCAACAAATACGGCCCGGCTACCCCTAAACAACACTCATCTAGGTTCACCACTTATCTCTTAGTTCCCCTAAATAACACCAAGAGCTCTTATCAAATCATGTCCTCATCAGGACTATGTGTTGGGTATCAATCCCAAGCACTGACCTGTAGGTCATTAACATCACAAAACGGGCTTTATGACAAGCACAACCGCGGGTAGTCACAGATAGTGTCATCAAAAAAAGGATACCACAAGGTATGAACACATATATAGGTGACAAATGTCCACAACAAAAGGGATCACAATGATCAATAAGATAGAACCAAGGAGTCAATGACTCATAGATATTCACAATTCAATTGAATGTCAATAGATCACAAATTCCACAACATGGAAGTCACAGTGAATAATATGTCATGGACTCAAAGCAATTTATTGATGCACAATTCTAAAAAATAAAGATTGGTAGTCATCCAAGTAAGCTACATTGGCAAAGAAGAAATGTACATATTATGATTCGGGTTTACTTACATTGGGTTCTTAGCATTGTATTCATATACGGGTACCATAGTAGCTATCCCATAGCCTTGTTCCATTTTTCATCATTTGGATGATCCTATAATCATGGATCAAAAACACATTGCATATTGAATTAGTATTCATTCTAATTTCAAACATCTTTATTCATCGTTTTAAGTTCTTTTGAACTTAGTCTAATTGATTAAGAGATCCTCAAATTCCCAATTTAGGGTTTCTTAATGCTTTATAGCCTATTTGGCCCTTCAAAGGCACAATGGTAATTTACACTTTTAATATCCCATATTTTTTAGTACACAGTTTTATGTATTCAGATTTCAATTTTTGAGTCCAGATGGTCCTTATAACGTTTACGTGAACCTTTTAATTTCATCTATACACTTCTGGTAACTTTATTAAGTCTTAAAGACGTATTCGTCATTTTTTAGTTTGTTACTGAGTCTTATTTTTTTCAAAATGACGTCACCGTCAAGTCCAGAATATCAAATATAATTAATTTAGTCTTTTTCATATCTAAATTAGCATATATGTGGCTTATATTAAGCCTAGGGACATTTTAGTAATTTTACACTTTCACGTGTCACATTTTTCGATACTTTTTTGCTAAAATGGACTCCACTGTTGAGTCTAAAATGTCAAATAAAGTCAGAATATGCCATCTCTAACAATTAACTGGATTTTGGATTACTAAAGGCAAAATGGTAATTATGATATTTCGCGTGTCTATATTTTTTGGACTTCGTTTCACAAAATGTATCCCGTCATTGGGTCTAGAATGTCTCAAAATACCAAAGTATGTATTTTCATAGTCATCAGAGTTTAATTGATCATTAGAACATAATCGTAATTATTCTGGTTCGTCCATTCATATTTTTCAAGATCTAATTTCATAAATCGGACTCTATCGTTGAGTCCGGAATGCCCAAAAATATTGGGTTAGGCTCTTCTTTTATTTTAATTAGCCTTCATTCAGCCTATTTTTGGCTTAAAAGTATTTTGGTAATTTTTGTTATAATTAAAAGGATTTAAAATTAATTTTCTAGGTCAATTTGTAATTAACCGAAATTGTTAGGGCCAAAACATAATTTTTGAAAACCGTTTAATTAAAACCAACCGGTTTAGTTCCAATGCAAGTGAACCGACTTCGTTAGGTCAAAAACTAAATGGTTCAGTCTAGTTCATTACGTCATGATGACGTCAACATGACGTCGGCCCTATTTATTTATTTATTTATTATTTATTATTTTTAACGTCAAAATGATGCCATTTTAATAAAGTCCAAATCTATTTAAATATTGGATTAGGACCCGACCCGAGATCCGACCTGGAGAGTATCTATCTCTCTTGTTTTTCCGACGAGGGTTCTGATCACCTTCTCCGGCGACAAATTCAACGGGGTTCAACCTCTTTTTCCATGAGGATTCCAAATCTTATTTCCAAATTTGTTTTCACTCACGTTTGGCCATCGAAATAGGTCGTTACAGTGGCTGTTCCGGCGAGCCACGGTTTTCGGACGAGTGATTATTTTTCTATTTGGTCCCATTTTGCTAACTGTTTTTGCTCTGTTTCACTTCCATTCGACTTCTAGAACGGATATACCACAAATCGACACACCAATCATCTTGAGACACGTGTGCTTACAGAACTGATAAACTCGATCATACAGAGCAGGCACGACTTCCAAGCCACTCTTATACACATATCCTCCAAAGCTGATGCTCTGGACAATATTCACTTAGTATTCCGTATGGTTCCGACATCGTTCTTTCCTTAACATCCGCCGGGTAAAGAATAAGGAAACAGTCTTTTACAAGGAAACTGCCATACATGGTTATCTCTATCAATGTCCAACAAGGTAACTGCAATCTCCGATGATCAAATCCCTATTTTCATGGCTCCGAATCCTAATCAACTTAGGAAGGCCGCAGCCTATAAATTAAACCCTACAGGTACGCTTTATTTTCATGCTCATTCTTTGGCTTTCATTACAGTCTTTTCAATTCAGTTTACTTACTTAAGCATCGGAGCGGCTACCGTCAGAGCCAATCCGGTGGCCCTCTGATTCCTTCTTTTTGAGTGTTCTTCAGGTTGCGGGGCCTAGATTTCTTGCGAGCCAAAAAGTGCAGCATCAGTTTGGCGCCGTCTGTGGGAAACGACTAATCTCCAAGTGCTCTATTCGCAAACTTATTCTCTTTCTCACCGGAGAACCATGGCCCCCAATCTCCGACCAAGGCAGAACGCTCAAAATCCTCAAAACGCTCAACGTCGGCCACCTGCCGCACGAGCAAGAGGGCCGACGGCTGATCCCATGCGACAAGAGATTGAGTCAATCAAACGACACAACAAACTAGTGCAAGAACAACTACTAGCTATATCTAAAACTCTGGCAATGCTTACACAAAATCAAGGGACGAGTCCTCCAAATCCGCCAGTCAATGTTGCTGAGAGAACACAACCCCCTATTATCACTGAGAATGAAGAGCCCCATGAAGAGGCTCCAAATAACCGGCCTGGGCACCCCTAGGGTGTTGCTCACGTTGACAGAGATCCACAGCCATTAGCAGCCCCAAGCTGGGGGACACCAGCCTTTGTCCCTGACGTCCATTACCGAAGCACTACTAAAGCCCCAACTCTAAGAGCTTCAGGAGCACATCCGGCACCAATCCCTCCAGCTCGGAACCTTCGAAACCCTCCTCCGTCCGTGGGACATGCTCAGCCCGACTATCCTGAAACCGAGGTTGTAAGGCAAGGTTCACAAGAAGTCCGACCTAGAGACCCACGGAGGGTCGAAGAAGTTGCAGAATCTATGGACCGAACAGTAGCAGTAAGAGGTGTCCAGAACCCTCCAGAGCAGGATGAGTTGGCTAGGCTGCTCGGAAGACTGGCCACCCCATTCACTCCTACCATCATGTCAGAAGAAAGACCGAGAAAGTTCGTTGTGCCAAAATTTATCCTATATGATGGGACTGGCGATCCAGGAGATCATCTATCACACTACCAGCATAAAATGGCCCTTCACGGGGCCTCTGATGCCTTTATGTGCCGAACTTTCATTACCAGCTTAAAAGGTACCGCCCTAAATGGTTCCATCACCTCCCACCGAACTCAGTTACCGACTTCTATGAGTTTGGTAGGCAATTCTTGGACAGATTCATGACAAGCAGAAGGCTCATAAAGGGACTAGAGTTATTGTTAAATGTCAAACAGACTAAGGAAGAGTCCCTCAGAGCTTACATTGCACGCTTTAATGCCGAACTCATGGATATTACCGACTGCAGCCCAGGTTTCCTCGTAGCTGCCTTAACTTCTGGTCAGGCTCACGGTGGCTTTAGAAATTCCTTGACAAAGAGCCCTCCTGCCAACATGGCAGCATTAATGGACCAGGCCAGGAAGTATATCAACTTGGAGGAAGCTAATCGCACGTCCTAAAAGGGCAAGGAGCAAACCCAAAGGGACAATCCGAAAAGGGAAGATCATAAGAAGGACGACCACAAAAGGGACCCTAGCAAGAAGAGGGCCAGGAGTCCAGAAAAGAGAACAGCACCCAGGGCTGTTTATAATTCCGGAGCAAGGGAGTTTACTAACTTTACCCCTTTGAACACTACACTGGCTCAGGTACTTCGGCAGATCCGAGATTGGGAGAACTTAAAATGGCCAAAACCGATTAAAGGAGATCCCAGCCTTCGGGACCAAGGTAAATATTGCAATTTCCACAAAGATCATGGGCATACAACTAATTCATGCAGGTCCCTTAGATATGAGGTTGAGCAGTTCATAAAGAAAGGACGTCTTCGGGAGTTCATTAAACAAGACGGGAGGCAGAACCCCCACGAAGACAAGCCTCAACAAAGGACAAACCAGAGGCCCAAGCAAAGACAAGAATAGAGGGAAGGACGGAATGAGCCTCAAAGGTAGAACAACCATGTCATTTCCGTCCTCCATGCAAACTCCCCTATTACAGGAATGTCAAACAGAGCCAAGAAGAGGTATGCTCAAGAGGCCAGGCTGCCCCAGATGTATTGCAGATCACCAATGTTGAAAAAAGGCTCAAACCAGAACCGGAAATTCAGTTCACAGAACGGGATCTAGCTAGGGTACACTGCCCTCACAGTGATGCCCTCGTCATCACTCTTAAGATTGCCAACTTCGAAATCAAAAGAGTTCTGGTTGACACCGGTAGTTCCGTTAACATACTGTTCTATGAGCCACTCAAACAGATGAAGATTGATCACAACAGCCTCAAGCCAACCACCGCCGTAATGGCGGGATTTGATGGTAATCTCAGTACCCCATTGGGAAGGATCGACCTGCCTACTACTGTAGGGGAAGGAGAAGGACAGAAAACCATCATCTCAGAATACATGGTGTTGAATATGAAATCTCCCTACAATGTCATAATTGGGAGACCATAGCTACACTAGATAGGGGCTGTTACCTCAACCCTCCACCAATGTTTGAAGTATGTCCACAATCAGAATGTTTATTTTGTCACAGGGTGCCAGCCGACTTCTCGCGAATGCCATGCCATTGCACTCAAGGAAAAAACTACCAAATAGCAATTACAGTATGCTCGGGACTGTGCGGATCCAATTCTCTCCCACAATCCCGAGGAGGAAGGTTGCCCTTCCAGAATTGAGGAACCCCTAAGTCCAAGAGGATGGGACAGCAGGGCCAAACCCATTGGAGAGCCCATCAAAATATTAGTCAGCTCAGAATCAGAGGGGCGCTATTTGTACATTGATCCAGACCTGACACATGCCGAGCAAGAGAAGACAATCAGGTTTCTAAAAGACAACCTCTCCATATTTGCATGGGAGACCAAAGATATGGAGGGTATAGATCCAAACATTATAACTCACAAACTGATGGTAGATCCAGACCACCCACCAGTGAGACAAAAAAGAAGGCCGCTAGCTCCAGAGCGGCATCAGATCATAAACGAGGAGGTCTAGCGGCTGCTTGAAGCCAAGATGATACGTGAAGTATTCTATCCAGAATGGCTGGCCAATACCGTTCTGGTCAAGAAGAAAAATGGCAAGTGGAGGGTCTACATTGACTATACAGACGTATCTACTGATGTATAGGGAACTCGAAAGGAAAAGGCAAACTCATGGATTACTGATATAGGGCTGCATTTAGAGTAAATAAATTCCCTTTCTCTTCCATGTGGTGTTTCCAAGCCAAGTTTATTCTCTTTACTGCCAAACTAGTACTCTTGAACGTACCTGATATTATTGTTTTCCACAATGCGATATTGTTCTATCTTGTGGACATTGATTGACTGTTATATCATTGTTATCATGTTACACCATGCCTTGAAAGACCTACTGTTATGTTTTCACTGTATATATGATATTCCATTTTTATACTCCTATGGAATCACTTATGATCATGATATGTTTATATATACCGGATTTGTGCTCAGTCACAATATCCATCTGATGCTTTCTGATACACTGGAGACCTACAGGTCAAGTCCGTGAACAAACATATGTCAATACATTGGAATTCACTAGGGGGTATGCCGAGCCCCAAAAGATCAAGGGTGTGCCAAGCCCTGACACAGAATAAATGCATCTCTTATTTGATTGTTTTGACTACGAATGTTGAATTACACTATCCCTTATGATTATCTGGTATTGAGAGACATTTCCTTATTGATTTGATTGTGATCGGTTTATTGTGACAGTACATTCTTATTGTTATATTATCATTAAGAGTTCCATGCTAATGTTATATCCATTACTCCTGATTGCACATGGTGACCCATTGTTCATTGGCCGTCACGGCAATTGTTTTCATTAGCTATCACAGCATTTTTTCCTTATGATTGGCTATCATATTCTCATTCACGGATTCATATTCTTTTATGATCACCAATACTAGTGTCGGAGATCTATATTTACTTGCTGAGCTTTCATAGCTCATTCCGCCCTACTTACCCCTTTTCAGGTAATGACGTTGCAAGACCCCAGTAGGAGTCTGAGAGCGTAGGAGGACATTTTGAGGAATGTACCAGTTTATGTTAGTTCTCTCATGTATTCACCACCCAAGGGTGTTAGTTACGTCTGGTTCTTATTTTGTTTATTGTAAAACCATGTTATATATTGTAAAGACTTCCGCTGATCACTGTTATTGACAAGACTTTCGCTGATCACTATTATTGATAAGACTTCCGTTGTTTATTGTTTTAAATATTAATACATTGCATATTAGTACTATGATACAGGAATGAAAAAAGTAGGGACGGCCTTAGGGTCAGCCCCGCGACACGGGATCCGCATAGGGTGGGTTTCGGGTCGTAACAAAACTTCTAGAGGAATATGGGGTCGATCATCACAAATCAACCCCTTATTATCCCAAGGGTAATGGGCAAGTTAAGGCTACAAACAAAACATTGTCAAAAATCTTAAGCAAAACTCTATATTAGGAACCTACGAATTGGGTCAACCAACTTTCTTAGATTTTGTCGATGTAGATACCACATTTTGTGACTGTTGGTTGAGTAGGAATAATTCAACAATTATGTCAAGGAACCTACTTCTAGTAGAACTCTTCCCGATAGAGTTATACTCTTGTTAGGACTCTCTTGCCAAAGTCTCAGTTCAAGTAGGACTCTTCCAAACAGAATCTCACTCATGTTAAGACTTTCTCGTCAAAGTTCTAGTCTAAGTAGGACTCTTTCCGACAAAGTCTCACTCCCGTTAGGACTCTCCTGTCAAAGTCTCAGTCCAAGAAAGACTCCTCTTGTCAATCCCACACCTAGCAAGACTCTTCATGTTGAAATACCACCTTGGTTAGAACTCTTCTGTCCATTGAAGGGCGTTTCGATAATTTTGGCACATTTTTGCTCATTGAGAGCATTTTGGTACTTTTGACACAATCCTACCCTTAGTAGAACTTCCTAGTCACTCAAGGGGCATTTTCATAATTTTCATATCAATTTACCCACTTGGAGGTAATTTGGTAATTTTAGCCATTTGGTAATGAGTTAAGGGCAATTTGGTCTGTTTACATGACTTGAGACAATCAAGAAATTTTCTACCGAATTGGAAACAATTTAATAATCTTGAGTGATAGTAGTTTATTTCGATATAATTAAGACTTTCTATTTTTAGAGTTTACATAAATCTGATTGCTTGATATATCTTTAAAATGAGATACATTGAACTTGGATATTTTTATTTTAGAGTTTATTTTCTAATGAAATTCTATTTCTCTTTTATCTCATTAGCTATTGCATGTAGACATCAATTTTATTAGCTCTTACATTATTATAATTATTTATTAACTCATTTAGCTAGGATAATCATTCCTTAGAATAATTATTTTATTTTCTATTTACTTAATTAGATAATTATCACTCACGACATGATCCTAGACCTCCCAATCTAGGGTTTCATCTTAGACATTTGAATCGAATCTCCATATTTTTCCTATAAATAGAGTCCCCTGACCATCAGTTTTCAATACACAATTTTCTTAGCTTTATGATGTTAGTATAGTTCTAGAGTTCTTTATACAAGAACTCTCCCACTCTCAAGGATGAAACCCTGTTGAAGTGACGGTCTCCTTTCAAGAAGCAAGTCAAAGCAATAGTTCCAAATCAAATAAACAAGCCAGAGATCTGACCAATTCAAGTCTCTGAATCAGACTTTCCTAATCGAAGTGCTGCCCGACTACCATGACTAAATAAGGTACACATCTCAAACTCTTAACAGTCTTCTTTTATCCGATCGATCTCGCCTCTTTTATCACTCTTGATAAAAGAAGGTAAATCAGAGAACTACATGACTCTAATTCTATTTTTTAAACGGATACGTAAGAAAACTTCGGACCTCGAGTCAGATCTTATTTCTGTCTTTTCCATTCATTTTATTTCTTTATGCAAGATTCTTTGTTATCTATCTTTTCTAGACTCACATCTCTCTTTTCTCTTTTTCATGACAAAATAGCCTTGCAATTGAATATTTGAAGCCGATCTATTCGGATTGGGTAGAGTGGGCGCCTAACACCTTCTCATTCTGTACCTTAGCCCCCGGATCTATAATTTCTAATTTCGTATTAATCAATGTTTTGCTTTTGATCAATGTCAAGGGATCCTTAGACTGTAATTAATAAATAAAACATTGTAATTTAATTTACTTTCTTTATGCTTTTCCTTATTTATGTTCTGATATAATGAATTTGCTTGTTTCTTATCTAAAAACAAGTTGGCAACTCCTCACCTCATCTTTCCTATAAGAGACGTTGCTTCCAACCTTTACGGAATAAGATAACCAGGATCCTTTAATCCGTAAAAAATAAATTTTTTCGATGTTAGCTCCCATAGTGGGCATACAAAACTTCAAAGAAATGATCGACTCTGGCTTCTCCTTTCTCACTAGTCTATGATTCTAAAGTAGTTCTACCTGAAATTGTTAATATTGCCAATCAACCGACCTTAAGAAGTCAAGTTTTAGAGGAAAGAAATGTCGATCTAGAAGTCTTGGATGAGCAACGAGATAAAGCCAAAAAAACCTTGCAAGTTTACCACGATAGAATCAGAAGAGCCTATAATGCTAAAGTTCGACCAAGACACTTCTTTAAGGGATAATTAGTTCTCAAGATGGTCGATCATATCACAAGAGGGACAACGACTTCAAAATTCGCTCCAAAATAGAAAGGACCATATGAAATTATTCAAGCATATGATAGTGGTTATTGTAAACTCAAACATATAAAAAATGAAACAAGGATTGGGCCATCAATACAAAATGGCTCTAGTTTTATTTTTCTTAAAGAATTGATAATACTTCACTTTCCATAAAGTATAATGGGAGTAAAAAGTTAAATTTCAATAGCTTGTCATTGTTATTAAGCCTTTACTCAGTGCACAATTTTACTAGTACTATCAAATTTAAAATCAACAAATGTTAAAAAAGGGGAGTCATTTGTATTACAATTCTTTACAAGTACAAAAAATATACATTAGGGACTCTGTCAAAAAGACCAAACGTCCTACTATGAGCACCAATTTCAGAATGTGAAAGCTATAATCAACCTCTTTCACGTTATGATCGGGCCCTAAGCTGAAGAAGAGAATGTTTCAGAACTTCAAGTTCTCGAGTCGCCTCACTAATCTTTTTCTTAAGCTCCTGGCACGATAATTGGTATGATGTTGAATCAAGACAATAAGTTTTTCCATATGGGCCCTTAGCCAAGTTACATCCAAACCACTAAAACTTAAACTTGGAAAAGCTCTTAACAACTCCTCTACTTCAGAAACTGGAAAATCTTTAACATGATATTTAACCAAAGCAAGAATTGTATCACCAAGAGATTCTAAACAGGAAGTTTTGATCTTCTCAAAAGGCTGCTCGAAGTTCGTAAAAGTTTTGGGAAACTTGGCCAGAACCTGATCAAGGGACAGAAACATAGAGGAAAAACTTTTCCCCATACCCAAGCAAATTCTCTTAGTTGGTGCATTCTTTTGGTTAATAGAAGGAGCATTTGATCGATCATACAGACAAATCACAGACCCATATCAACTTCTTCCTCAAAATCTATTTCTTCAATTCGAGCAGAATCTCCCACAACATCTCCTCCGTTGAACATCTACATGGGAATCTGACAGTTTCTCCCCCAACAAAGACCTCCCCAGCAGCCTGAACTACAGGAGGATCTAGAACAGCAAGGCTCTCTTGGAAAATATTGCTTCATGGTCCAACATTTTTAATAAGGCCTTGAGCTGTTGAAACCTTTGGATCTTCCTGACCAGTATTATCATCGACATTAGGAACCTCCGAATTATTTAGAGCCTCTACATTTGCTCACCCATCAATTCTAGAGGGTCCCGGGATAACTCCAAAAAAACATCTCTTTGACTTGATCAGCTGCAATAACTAACTCTTCTGATGACCCTTTAACTGCATCAACTTCAGGGGGAATAAATAGAAGAAACTCGGGCAATATTTGAGCTTGAGAAGGAAATGTTCCCACTGAAAGAACTTCTCCTTCTTGCACAAGATGTCCTTCTATAGCGGGAACAACATTTTGTACTCTTCCTTTTTTTCTCAAATTTCACCCGAGCAATTCATTATCTTTCTAAAAAGGCAACCATCTACTTCTCTTCTTCCTCTTTCTCTAATTGTCATCGTAATTTTTTCAACTCTTCTCAAGAAAGTTTTACTCTCTTGCTCGAGGAGCCCACAAAGGACAAGTTCAACAAAGGTGACGAGGAAGTCTCCACCTTGTTTTGTTCAGTAATATCATCGTTTTTTAAGGCAGCAAGAACACTCCTTTCTTTCCTTTTTCGAGATAATGGGATCTCAGCAGAACCACCACAAAACAACCCAGTCAAGTATCTATTATAATGCATATCTCTTGTAAAATTCTCACCACCACTTTGAGCCCATAACCCAAAATCTGGAACAGTGGCCACCTTACCATCGCAGTTACAATATAAATTCGCCAACACTCCTGCAACTGTGTCTAAGTTGGGATTATCATCACTTGATATGGATAAAGGTGAATTCACAGTAGCCCTTTCGGGAGAAACCTGAATTCTTTTCTCGACCAAATGTCCATTAACAACAGAGATATGTTGAGACAAAAAAGCATATTGAAGAAAATTGTGAATCTCACCAAGATCCTTCATCATAGGTGGTTGTGGCTGTTTTACACCTTCCTCAAGATTTGCTCAATTGGTAGTACTAGCGAAACCTTTACTAGGATCCTAAAGCAAATAAGGAAAACAAAATATATTTCAGTCAGAAAATTACAAAAGTAACAATATAGAAACAATGTCTCTCGCCTCCGCAATCTTCAAAATAACCTTTTAAGAAACCCCTTTCTCAGAAACCTTCTCTTTTCCTCTTGAATTCTTGGGGATCTCGATCAAATCCTACTCATCACTTCCATACTCCTCGTTGACATTCTTAGCTGCAATTTTTCGGGAAACACTTCTCTTAGAAGTTTTTTCCTCTCTCTTTAAAGCGTTGGAAACATCGATCAGATCCTCTTCATCACTTCTTTCGTCCTCTTGGTTGATTTCCCTTTCTGAGTCAAATTCTGAGACTTCCATGGAAAGCCATTATACCATAACCTCCTCAATGTCTCTTGTCTTTCTCCTTTTTGTCAGGAATCCTCAACGAAGTATCATCCTTAAATACTTTGGGTGCACCTCGGGCAGAAGGACGATAAGCTTCACATTGAACAAACAGGGAAAATGAATTTAAATGCTCCGTCCAAAATAGAAAAACACTGAGAGAGGGCAACCCAATACGATGGTCAGCCAACACGGTCAAGAGCCCATTCTCTGAGGCTACATTCTGCTGATTGCTAACATTAAACCTCTCAAAGCTTTTTGCATAGCTGATGCGAGGATATCTAACGGGTAAACCTTAATCAAAACTAAATTGACTCAACTCTGTAAGGGTTATATTGAACATCTCCCTCACATATTTCCATTATAAATAGGAGGCAACATGAGATAAGAATGCAACCCCACAAGAAGGCATGAGCGGAGATATCCACTTCTTTCAAACTGTGCTCAACTAGTTGATTACGATATAAGATCAACCTCCCATTAGAAAATCCGTGTATAGGGACGAAAACGAAACTCAAATTCTTGATCCAGAAAATTAGTCAACTTCTTCAAACTGTCTTTCCCATGCCATCTCCATGCTCTTGCAGTCTCTCTCCACAACGAGAACTTCTCTGGCTTCTCTGGCTTCTTAAGAGCATATTCGGAAAATCTCTCAAAAAGAAATAATTAAAGAAATTTGATGGGAGTGGAATTCACAATATCTTCTCCCTACAGATCTACGCTGATCACTAACCAACATATCCAACCTATGATACAAGCCACCAACGGAAAGTGGGCCTGATGCCATAAAAACGCCAGAAGCTAACTTAATAACTACAGGGAAAACCTTAGGTTTAATACCATCATCTGAAGGCATCGAGAAGATGTATCTCCCTAACTAACAAACTAAAAAGACGACCAGTTCTTGTGGCCCTTTATATTGCAAACCATTCACATCCCATCGACTACCTCATTTCTTCACATTCTTTTGAGACTCGTAATTCTTAAAGAAGTATCGAAGCCAAGCATGACATGATTTAACAAAGGAAGTGACCTAATAGAGTAGAATGGCCAAAGAGGATTACAGTCAAGAAAACCACTTGGCTAAAGATTTTGTTGAGTTTAACTTGCTTATTTATATTGCTCATTTGCGTGAATGAATTGTCCAAAAAAGCATACAAAAAAGATTAACCAACATGTGAACATGTCAAGTTTCTAAGGTTCAGACTCTTGGGCAGCAGTTGGGTGCAGCGAATCCCAGTTTTGAATTCCACCTAAACAACAAAAAAGGGGGGAAAATATCTTTGCAATTCGAGCTAACACTGACAACTCCTCGCACGAAGAAATTTAGTCAACTCCAGTACTATATATACCTGGCAGTAAAGATAGTGCTTATTAACATGTTCTGCAAATTTTATGCTTTAATAAGCTTTTGTGTAGTTCACATTATCATCTTCTTTATGCAAAGTCTACTTCCACCAATACCATCCAATTTTTTTCTAAAAATGTGACCCATTAATTTATAACATTACAAAATATACAAAACTGAAGTATATTATCACTGAACTTAGAAAAAGGCATTTGCCCGAGAAATTGAAGAATATGGAGGTAAGGATAACATACTGGGCCAAAGGATCTTGAATCCAAGCTAGAAGCTAAATTATCTCCCTCAACCCAACTGTGCCCCTCTGGAATCCTCAGATGTGAATATGGGATTTTGACCCAGTCACCTGGCAGGGCAGTTATTCTCTTTACATGCCTCTCCTTGTGATCGCTTGGGGAGCTGCAAGATGGTAACTACAATACAATCAACATCCAATATGAAAAATTTGGGATTATTAGCATTTATCATAAAGTTGTAAGAACTTAATTACCAAACAAGGTTGAGCTTTTTTGGCAATTGACAATCAAGGTTTAGACAAGTTTTCTAAATTACATTCAAGCTAGGTTGTTTCATCAAATTTGCTGAATCGAGTTGAGCTTGAGCATGGGCTTCTCTAATAATTGATGGGTCAAGCTTGTGTGAGGAAGGAAGATTCCTTTACAAGAAATTGTGTCTCTAATTAGCAAATTCACATCACATACAACAAGAACATGTACTCTTAAGACAATCTATAGTACAGGCATGCAACTTATTCAGCTTCATATTTAATTTCTAAAGATGGTGCTTAATAAAGCAGAAATGCTACAAAAGCAGCAGGAGAAAAAAATTTACCGGAAAATTATCACGTCACCATGTGAAAACTTCTACTTATCAAGACAAAGTTTCTCGGCCAAAACACAGTCATCTGCAGCTAAACCGATGATCAGTGAGTGCATTGGAACTCAACAATGAGGTAAAACACTTTTCTCAAGCTTTCTACCAAAAATGTTACCAGTCAATGATCCTACAGGTGCACAAAAAACCATCAACCATCAACCCCCAACCCTGCCTCTTTGGGTTGGGTTGGGTTGGGTTCTAAAGGAGGTACAGGTGGATTGTTCAGGTTCCAAAAATTTTTAGAACTGATAAAATTGGGTAGGTTCAGCATCGGTTTTGAGTTGGTTTGGTTTTACCCATTAGCAATAGTTAACAGATAAGGAATCCAATAGAAAGGTGAGGTTCGTTAGCAAAGGCAATAAAATTGAGATCAGTAACAGTGACAAGGACGTTGATGTTCATGATGAGCCAATTTCAACTTAGGGAGTAGGTGGTGGAGAGACTTGGCACCCCAGTATGGAAGGGTTTCTCAAGTACGTTGTTGATAGCAGCCACAAATTGCTGAAGCTTCAAGATAAAGATTGGCCAGATTTCTTGTATATATCTTTAGTGTCGTGATGATTCAGACTGAGATTCAAAAGACTTTTTTGCAGATTTTTTTTTTTTTTTTTTATGGGTAAAACTGGAACTGACCCAAATCAAACTGAAAATTTTCAGGTTCGTTCCTTTGATAGACCAGTCTGGTTCAGCTTAAAAAAATTTTAGACCCAACTTAAGCTGGTTCAGTTTCGGGTTTAAGAAAAACAAACCAACCCGAACCATGTGCACCCGAAGTGCAAGGACAAATGTATAGGTAGACTGCCCCAAGCTATAGCCCAGCCCAAATTCTAGAGAAAAAAAATTCATACATATAAAATTTGGCCCTTTTCAAGTTAACCAACCTTGAATTTTGGTCGGCTCAATCTTTACCCATTGAATCCCATCATTCTCTCATTTCTCACCCAAAATTTTGGCACATCCCAAAAAATTTCCTCTTAAGTTTTTAAGCCCTCCCCAATTTTTTTCCCTGGTTCTGCCTTAAGTCTATAAGTGACCACATAAAAGCGCTGGTACCTAGTTTAAATGTGGGAGACATCGAGGGACCCTGAACAGCGATAATATTGGCATAACGATCAGTAATGGTAAGGGCTATGAGCCCAAATGTGAAACCCTTCTTAGCAAAATTCCACAGGAAAGTTGTCATATCCATATTTCCAAAAGACAGACGCATGTCAAATGAAAAATGAAGTCATCTGCACCAATGTCAACCAAAGAAATCGCAAGGATTACTGTCTGCAGTTGCTCTGCTTAGTACAAAGAACTATTTCTATTAGTGTTTCGAAAGTAAAAGCGTGTCATGCATTTTTCAACCAGTCAACGAAATGATAGTTCTCCAATGGTGGTAGGGCCATAGCAATTTTAAGCTATGCGCACAAGCATGTCACAATTCTTGCTACTGCATACACTAGCAACAAAGGAAAGCAAGTTGAGCATGCAATGGCTTGGGAATCAATAAAATTTTCTAAAAATTGATTTTTTTTTTTTTTTTTTTGGATTGGTAAAAAAAAAGGGAATTTATGTGGCCAGAAAAAAGAAAATCTTGTTTATATATTAAAAAAAAAAAAGAAATCTTAAACATAAGTTCAATTGTTTCTTTGTTTCACCTTTTTCTCCATAAGACAGTAGCTTCTGAAACCCAAAATATGAAGTCACAATATTTGAAAATAGTGTTGAAAAAGGAGAGTGCGATATGTTAAACGAATTCAATGTATGCATGTCAAAATAAATTATTCAAGTAAAAACACGTGTATCTTCCGGAAATCCAAATCAAAAACAAGACCAATGCAAAAGGAAATCCTACTGATCAGATCAAACCAACCTTTCATATAAGATGGCATTGTAGGAAATATGACCAACAAAGAAAAAGGATAGCTCTATTTTTTTATTCAATTAAAACAATTTTGGATGCATACTTAAAAGTTCAATGGTCAAAAAAATCTCTAAGTGGATCGAGCTGGCTCAACCATAAAACAAACAAAACAATCGCTTTAAGCCTCACTTAAGAAAAGCCACAAATTTTATGTATTTATAGTATCATCAAATTAGAAGTTTAAAATTGGTAAAAGTCTAACTCTACGAAAATGCCCAAAATTTTATGGATTTATCATATAATCAAATTAAAAATTTAATATTAATAAAAATCTAACTCTACCAAAAAAAAAAACCCACATAAAGCTTAATTTTATTAGTAGAGTTTTATTCATATTTTACTCTAATCTTTTATTGTTACTATTTAGATAAAACAAATTTATGTAAAAACTCTATTATTAGAATTTTATTCGATATATACTTCTCTTTAGTTGAAAAACAATTAAATTTTATATAGAAAAAATAAATATAATATATATAAAAAATTACATTAATATTATAAAAAGGACTTCATTTAAAATTGTCACTTTATCGCTTAGACCTTTAATTGTATAGAGTCTGACTCTCAAGTGAATGTAAATAATTAATTTAAAGAAACAAGAAGTGTGTATTTGAATTAATATTACATTTGAAAAAAAATAGCAAAGATAAATTACACAAGGCTTTACTGACATGAACAAGTTTTCCCCTTTGGGCAAAATAATAAATTTATCTCTCACCTAAAACAATTTTAATGAATATATTCTATACCAAAACCCATGGAGTGTGGTCAGAATATTAAACCAGGCCACACAGCAGCAAACCATGCAAGCCACCTCATTTATGCAAGCTACCACGAATCATCCCAGTAATCAGCAAAACGTGCAGCTGCAAGATGCTTCCAGAAGCAAATAAAGATAGCATTCTGTTAGGATTTTTTGTAGAGTTTGTTAAGCATATTCTTTAATCTTTTTCCCTTTTTTTCCTTCTCTGTAATTACTATATATAGAGCAGGTCATCTCATTGTAAACACACAGATAACAATATACAGAGCATATTCATTTTCTTCTCTGTTTTCTTCTCTATCAAAACCTCAACCAACGTGGTATCAGAGCAGTAATGGCTTCGGACAGCAATAACCCACCTCCTCCACCCCCTCCTCCAACCAACACAAATCCTAAAGATCCCTCTAGCCCATACTTTCTTAATCCAAACAATGGACCTGCAACTCTGCTCACTACTCATCTTCTTACCACTGAAAATTACCACTCCTGGGCATGCACCGTTCGTCGCTCATTACGAATCAAGAAGAAATTGGCTTTTATTGATAGTACCTTACGGGAACCCGCAAATCCTAAAGATCCCTTGTTAGAACCATGGCTTGAATGCAATGACATGGTGATAACTTGGCTTCAAAATGCAATGTCATTGGAAATCAAAAATAGCGTCATGTATGTTGATACCGCTCATGACCTATGGCTTGAGTTGAAACAACTTTTGGCACAACATAATGGTCCTCGAATTTATGAACTCAAGTAGTCCATAAATTCCCTTGTCCAGGGTGATGATTCTGTAAGCTTGTATTTCTCAAAACTGAAAGGCCTTCTCGATGAACTACTCAACTTTGAGTTTTTTCCACCATGCACTTGTGGTGCCATGAAAAATGTCCTTGAGAACCAGCAATGTGATTGGACCATGAAATTTCTTATGGGGCTTCATGAATCATTCACCAACATTAAGGCTCAAATCATTTTGATTAAACCCATTCCAAGCCTAAGTGAAGTTTATGCCCTGGTTCAGCAGGAAGAAAAACGAAAGCAGCTTTCCAATCCTTCCTCTCTACATGACACCCTAGCTTTAGCAGCAAAAACCCCTTCCTTCTCTACCCGAGACAACGCCAAACCATAGGGTTCTCCAAGGCGTGAAAAATCCTTTTGTAGCCATTGTAAAATCCCTGGTCATTACCTAGAGAAATGCTTTAAGGCTAATCCAACACTTGCAAAACCCATGTGTACCCACTGTCACATGGTTGGCCACACAGCTGAACGTTGTTTCAAATTGCATGGCTAACCACCCAGCCATAAACTATCTACTCGAGGCAAAGCACCAAACTCCTTTGCTAACCAAGTCAGTTTCTCCAACCAAGAATAGATCAATATGGATTCCTAAGCTGGTCTCACCAAAGAGCAATACCAACATCTACTAACTTTGCTGCAATCTAAGACTTCACAACCTTCTGTTACCCAGGTTCAAATTGAATCCACACCCTCCTGCTCTTCGGCCTCAACCATGACTGTTATGAATTTCTGTTTCTCGGCTTCTCAATCAGATTCCTCACCGCATTCCACACCTTGGATAATCGACACAGGAGCAACTGATCACATGATTTGTTGCTCCTCCCTCTACACCAGTCCACCCACTCACGTGTCACTCAATGTCAAATTTCCAAATGGATATCATGCACAGGTCACTCATAAAGGCACTGTCCATCTCAGTGTTAAGCTCATCCTTCATGACGTTTTATGCATTCCTACATTCAATTTTAATCTGTTTTCAGCCAGAAAATTAACACAAGATATTTCATGCTGCCTTCTATTCTTCACTAATGAATGTTATTTACAGGACCTTTTCTCTTGGAGCACGATTGGGAAGGGTGAGCTGCACAATGGCCTATACCATCTCAAATTGACAACAGTTTCACCTGCTGCTCTCTCTTCTGTTTTTTGGCTTTACCATGTAATCAGCTTTCAATTTCCAACTCTGTTTCTTCCCATCCCGATGACCAGCAGCTCTGGCATTGTCGAATGGGTCATCTATCTAATTCACGGCTTTCCTTGTTACAAAAACAGTTGCCCAATCTTACTGTTATGAATACGCACACACCGTGTGATATCTGTCATTTTTCTAAACATCACAGACTACCATTTCAATCAAGTGAACATCAGACATCCAAGCCATTTGATCTCATACATTGTGATATATGGGGGCCTTGCACTCGAGAAGCATACGATGGCTCTCAGCTTTGTTCTAACTATTGTTGATACACCAAATGCACTTGGTTGTATTTAATGAAAAATAAATCTCAAACCAGACCTATTCTTCAATCTTTTTGTTCTCTAATTGAGACTCAATTTCAAACCAAGGTTAAAATCATTCGCTCTGATAATGGAACTGAATTTGCAATGACAGACTTCTCCTCAAAACAAGGAATAATCCACCAAAAGAGCTATGTTGACAGTCCTCAATAAAATGGTGTTGTCGAACGCAAACACCAACACATCCTCAATGTTGCCCGAGCACTGCAATTTCAATCTAGGAATTTCCCTTTCATTTTGGAATGATCTTGTGTTAACTGCCACTTACCTTATCAACCGCACCCCCTCTCCTAATCTTCAAAACAACACGCCATATCAATTGCTCTTCCAACAAACACCCACCTATACTCACTTGCGGACTTTTGGATGTCTACGTTACGCATCAACCATTAAACAAAACCACCACAAATTTGATTCCCGAGCCAAGCAATGCATCTACTTGGATATCCTTTTGGAATCAAGGGTTTTAAGTTACTAGATTTAGCCACCAACTCAACCTTTCATTCCCGTGATGTCATCTTCTATGAGCACATTTTTCCCTATAAATCACCCTCCATTTTCCACCATCACAGCAGCCAATCACCTTCCATATCATCTTTTCCTCTTCTTGGATCACTTAATCCTTCACCTGCACCCATTTCCCCTCCTCCTCATATTTCTTCTTTTCCTTCTCAGTACCATTTACCCAGCGGCAATTTTTCCACCCCCCCCCCCCCCCGCCCCCATCACCCACTTCCCAAACATCTCCTCCTGAAATTTCTTCAGCACCTAGACAATCCACTAGACCAAAGAAACCTTGCTCCTATTTGCAGGACTACTCTTGTCAACAGGCTGTTATGACTCCTCCTTCACAGTCAAACTTCAAGGTGAAAGGTACTGTTTCTCTCTACCCTCTCTCATCTTATTTATCTACTAGCAAATTATCCCAAAAACATGCTTTTTTTTTCTTCTACCATCCTTCAAACCTCTGAACCCACCACATATTCTCAAGCCGTGAAGTCCTTAGAATGGCGCAAGGCCATGGATGATGAAATTGCTGCTTTGCAATTGAACCACACTTGGGATGTTGTTGATCTGCCTATTGGCAAGAAAGCTATTGGTTCCAAATGGGTTTACCGCCTCAAATACAACTCGGATGGATCCCTAGAAAGATACAAGGCACACTTGGTTGCCAAAGGGTATTCCCAAGAGGAAGTACTTGACTATCATGAAACATTCTCCCCGGTTGCTAAACTTGTCACCGTCAAGTCTCTATTGGCCATCACTGCTGTTAAAGGCTGGAGTTTACATCAATTTGATGTAAACAACGCCTTTTTACATAGGGAATTAAATGAAGAAATGTACATGCAAATGCCTCCTGGTTACTCACTTCCAACTCAAGACAAAGTTTGCTAGTTAAAGAAAAGTTTGTATGGCCTCAAGCAGGCTTCTCGGCAATGGTATCCCAAATTTTCTTCATCTTTGCTTCAATTTGGTTTTACTCAAGCTCGAGCTGACTATACTCTTTTTACCAAAGGCAATGGTTCTTCATTTATTGCTTTACTTATTTACGTTGATGATATTATTGTGGCATCCAATGATCTCCAAGCTATTTCAGATTTAAAGCAGTTTCTAGCTACCAAATTCAAGATCAAAGATGTTGGTCATTTGAAATTTTTTTTGGGCTTAGAAGTTGCCCGAAATTCTACTGGAATACATATTTGTCAGCGGAAATATGCATTAGACATCCTAAATGACGTTGGTTTACTTGGTTGTAAGCCAAGTTCAATTCCAATGGATCCGAATATTAAATTGTGTAAAGATGAAGGCAAATTGCTGGATGATCCTAGTGAATACAGATGAATGGTTGGTCGACTTCTCTACCTTACCATTACACGACCTGATCTGTCATATTCTGTTGATCTTCTCAGTCAATATATGTCCTCACCGCGAGTTCCAAATCTTCGTGCTGCTTATAAACTGCTGCGTTATCTCAAGAAGTCTCCAGGACAGGGTTTATTTTACCCATCATCATCCTCCTGCCACTTGACTGTGTACTGGGACTCCGATTGGGCATCATGTCCCGACACCAGGCGTTCCACAACAGGCTACTGTGTTTTCCGTGGCCAATCTCTCATCTCCTGGAAATGCAAGAAACAGACAACTATATCAAGGAGTTCGGCTGAAGCAGAATACCGCTCTATGGCCTCTGCTTCATGTGAGATCATGTGGATCAAGTATCTTCTCACTGATCTTCAGGTCCTCCATCCGCAGCCCACTATGCTCTACTGTGATAGCAAATCAGCTTTGCATATTGCCTCTAATCCCGTCTTCCACGAAAGAACCAAACATATTGAATTAGACTGCCATCTAATTCGGGATAAGATTCAAGAAGGTGTTCTTTCCACAGCATACACACCATCGAATTCTCAACTAGCAGACCTCTTCACCAAAGCTTTGCATTCTCCTCTGTTCTACTCATTGTTGCTCAAGATGGGAGTCACTGATATCCATTCTCCATCTTGCGGGGGGATATTAAACCAGGCCACACAGCAGCAAACCATGCAAGCCACCTCATCTATGCAAGCTGCCACGAATCATCCCAGTAATCAGCAAAACGTGCAGCTGCAAGATGCTTCCAGAAGCAAATAAAGATAGCATTCTGTTAGGATTTTCTGTAGAGGTTGTTAAGCATATTCTTTATTCTTTTTCCCTTTTTTTCCTTCTCTCATTTTCTTCTCTGTTTTCTTCTCTATCAAAACCTCAACCAACACAGAATGAAAAATGATCACATCTAACAGCTAAGGCTACCAACTGCTAACACGTGATTTGAGCCTTGCCAACCAATCCATAATACCAATGCTCCGAATAACAGTCCTGATGAACTGAGTGTAGCTCTCGAAATACATAAAACTACTATTCACTGTGCGCATCTAACACCATTTTAGGCACTTAGAAATCAAATCGCCTATTAATATGCAGTAGTGTTTCATAAAGCACATACACACACAAAGAACAACAACAGAGACCCAAAACTAGAAAGGACAAAAAAGAAAAAGAAGAAGAAATAGAATATAGGAGAGAGACCACCGAGAGGTGGTCGGAGAAGAAGAAGAAAAACCAGAAAGAAAAAAGGAAAAAAAAAAAAAAAGAAGAAGAAGAAGAAGAAGACGAGAGTCGTACCGGAGATCGTTCGTCGCTCAGAGTGAGGATGATCGGAGGTCGAGCCGTGGCAGTCGCAGTGACGCTAGAGCTTCAATTTCAGAAATGGGGGAATTCAATTTGGGTTTGGGGGCTTTCTATTGTAATACTGTTTGAAGTTGAAAAGGGGCGATTACAAATCAGTATCCTTTTATGTTAAATTACGAGTAGTTAGTGTTGGAAGAAAAATTATAAAAATATAATCTTAAGAAAGAAAAATTAAAGGATGTTAACTTTAATTACTATAAATTTTTTCTTTAATGAATTTACAAAAGGACCGTTTTGCACTATCATTCTCATCTCATCCTTATTTAAACTCTAGATTAAATATTCATTAAAAGGACCGTTTTGCACTGTCATTCTCATCTCATCCTTATTTAAACTCTAGATTAAATATGTCTATATATATATATATATATATTTGTGTGTGTAGTGTGCGCGTGTGTATATATTAAATATTTATATATGAGTACACATATTAATTATATATTCGATTTGATATTATCAATACGTAATTGAATATAAATTAAAAAGAAATAAAAGATAAAAAAATGGTTACAAATTATTAGTTCATCTCTTTAAAACACTATAAAAATGGTAGTATAAAATGGTGTTTAAAATATACATAATGAAATAAATAGTCGATTCTCACTCTTCTTTTTCTCTATGTTCTCTTTCTTCTTTTCTTTTTTTCTTGGACTATTTATTATACTCTTTCTGTATAGACAGAAAAAAAAATCAGCAATCATGACCCTCACAAAGTTAGTTACTTTCTTAAATGGTTCGGATGCAACCCTCACAACGATAAGAAGCAATTCTCTAAAACATAAGGTGTAACTTACACGGCATTTAATGCAACTCATATAACGTTATGTACCAATTCAATTTGATAAACCTAGTGCAACATTTACAACGTTAAAATACAACTCTCTAATACGTCAAGTACAACTTACACAACGTTGGTGCAACTTACATTACACTATAAACTAATTCAATTTGATGTCATTCTTCTAAACTTGGTGCAACTTTCACAAATATCATAACACATTCAGTGTTTGTGTTTTATTTTAGCTCAATCGTATATGGATTTAAGTTTTTCTATAAACAAACAATATATCTATATAAGCAATATCAATGCCCATTCATCCCTCAACTACATCACAAATTCAAACTTCAATAATTTGACAATATTTATGTTTAGTTTTAATTCAATCGTGTATGGATTTAAGTTTTTTTCAATTCAATCTTTAATAGATTTAAAATTATTGAATGAATTGGTAAAGACAAAAAAAAATCACCAAGTTTAGAAGTAAAATAGATCTTTAAATTTCTTGATCCTTAGAAGGCTGATTGTTAAGGTATTCTTTAACAGTGAAATCACACAAAAACTTCACCACGAAACGATAATGATAGAAATTGACGTTGGAATTCATTAGATTTGTGTAAGATCATAAGAGATTATGGTTTATATATATAAAAAAAAATTATTAATTTCATCTTTTAATAAAAAATATTCTTGACATAAAAAAATAAAATTAATATTTTTAAAATTTTTATTATACCTTCTCAATTTAACTCATAAAAATAAATTTTTTATCTAAATTAAAATCTCCTTGACTGACTGCTAATATTAAAAAAAATAAGAGACTGAATTGTAATCGCCCAAGTTAAAATTAGAGCGCTGCTACGGGCCTGCGCTATAAAAGTCCCGTGCTAACCTTCGCTCTACTGTTTTGACACGTGTACCTTTGCAACCGGAAGCTATCAGAATGGCTGAGCCATCGTACCAACCACTTTATCTTAAGAATACTGTTTTTTATACCCACACCTTTTTTTCAATAATTTAATAATAAGCAAATTTCAAAAATCTTACTTCTCCATTAAAATTAAAATAATATTATATTTATTTTTTAAAATAACTTGATAACAGAATATTAAAGAACTTCTTATATTTGATTTTTTTTTCTCTTTTCATTGTTTTTAATATTACACAGTAGCAATCTTATCCAATAAAAACAATCTTAACACAACTTAGTAATTTTTATATAGTTAACATTCTATAATTCAATACTTTCGAAAAAAAAATAATATTGATAATAGTAATTACATGAATAAGAAATGATCTCTTTTGCTTGATCATTTAACTTTATTATCTTTCAAAAACACTGCAAGATAATAAGTTTAAACTTGAAATATTCATTTTTTTTAACATTACAAAATATAGAATGAATAGAAAAATATTGCAAACCAAATATGTAACCAATATAATTCACTAATTCCATACCTCAAAAGAATTTCGTAATATCAAAATTACTAAAATTTGTTAGTAAATATTTATCCAAGTGTACCTAACAACATAAAATATTTGTATTAATATATGAAATCTTTTATATGATGACAAAAAAATTTACTTTCTTTTAAAATCATCAAATTCATACCATTCTTTGTGTTGTTTGTTTCATGGCATGACTATTGTCAAGGATCATTACTCCTGATCAATTAAAAAATAGATAAATATAAAGAAAAAAAATCAGATCAATTATGAAAGAATATTATTGACCCTCTTATAATTAATATTTAATAAATTACTAATTTCTAATAATGAATAAATTTTTAAGAAACTAATTTGATTCTATGGTGGATAATTAATAATTCTACTACTTAATAATTAATACTTTCTTACGAACTTTTTTTTATAATAATTAATATTGCAATGAAAGTAATCACACATGTTACCTTCATCCATCATGTATTTAGATGCGCTAATTTTTTTCTTTTTTGAAAACATTGTATTCGCCTCCATTACATTACTTACATCAAGTTCGAACACTTATCATAACGTTCGTCCTTCCTACTTCCTGATCACATCAATTGTGGGTCCATATCCCACGTTCATATCTCATATAGATCTGAACTTTATACTATACTTTAGTTGTGTACACATCCGAACTTCTTACTTACGCTAACTGTGAGTCTCATACCTCACGCTCACATTTGATCTTCATACTTATGCTAACTGTGAGTCTCATATCTTACGTTCACATTCAATTCATTACACTTCACAATAGTTATGGGTCCCATATCCCACTTTCTTATCAGAACTTCATACTTTCACTTTTTAACTTGAAATATCATGGGTAATATCCATGTAAGCTTTGTGAAAAGCTCGTGAGTAATTGTAATACCTTGTCATGGATTTTTCAACTGATAACGTTTTGAAGCAAGAAGTATTTCATGATAAAAATATGTTATTGACTGATCACATTTTCAATACAGAACATGAATACTTGAATCATAAAACATTTAAGCACGTAAACTTGAAACAGTAAGTTAAAACAAAAAGCATTTCAGGATGATTTAAGTAAAGCACATCATTTTTTAAACGCATAGCAGAATTTTCATAGCAGCACAAAATATAAACATTTTGTTCTTCACATAAAATAGAATGAATAAATCATTTATTGGATCAGGAGTGTAAAATACTTTACTTACAAAGCACGAGGATTAGAAATCATTTCATTAAACACGAGGGTAAAACCCTTTATCATAAATTTAAGAAGAAAAATATCATTTTCAGAAATATGGGGGTTCGAAAACCTTTGTCACTACCCAAAACCCACCCTATGCCAATTGGGGATCGCGGGGACGACCCTATGGCCGTCCCTACGTTTTCTTTTCTTGTATTAGTGATATCAATGTGTAATATAAAAATGTAAAATAGTTATTCACCGGAAGTCTTAAATAATCATAATATGGTTCTACATATATCAAAATGGGAACCAACATTACATCACCCTTAAGTGGTGAATACATGGGAGAACTATATCATCTCCAGTACATTTTTTAAAATGTCCTCCTATGCTCTTAAGCTCTTACTGCTGGCTCGCAGCGTCCTTTCCTAAAATAATAAGTAAGTCTGAATGAGCTAACAAAGCTCATTAAGTAAATTCACATTCTGCCATTGGTCAAGGTAAATATAAAAAGAACACGATCCAAGATAAACAAGGATGTGAAATATGATAGCCGATCATAGGATAAAATGCTACAATAGCCAATGAGAGGTAAAATGCCATAATGGCCAATCAAGATAGTAGAGATCACCATAACCAGTCATGAGTAAGGGATAACAATGGTACAATGAACATGGGATCATCAATGAAGGTCTGTCAAAATAATAGATATATTACCACAATAAATCGATAATCAATCAATCGTAAATCAATGGATAAGCTTTCAACATAAGATTATTCATAGGAAATAACATGATCATCCTATGAATCCAATAAACGATATGATATCAAACATAAGTGATGTACATTCTGTTCAAGGCTTGGCACACCCTCGGCCTTTTGGGGCTCGGCATACCCCCAGTCAAAACTCAGTGCGTATATCACGCCATCAATACTCAGTGCATATAAAATGCCATCATTGCCATATATGTCCATTCATGGACTTGACTTGTAGGTCCAGTAAAAGCATCAGATGAAGACTGTGATTGAGCACAACTCCCGTATTCATAATATATCATGATCATTCATAATTCCATAGGAAATGTACATAATAAATGGGATATCATTTATTTCCGTAAGAACATAACAGTCGACCTTTCAAGGCATAATACAAAGTGTACAACATAATGATCAATGATATAACAGTCAATAATGTCCACAAGATAGAACAAGTATCACATTGTGGAAATAATAAGCATCGGGTACGTATAAGAGTATAACTTTGGTAGTAATAGGAATAACCATGGCTGAGAATACCACATGTAAGATATCGGGTTTTACTTACCTTTTATCAGTATGTTCTACCTCAGTATTCCGTCACTTTTTTCTTTCTCTTTGAAATTCTTATAAATCAGTAAACAGTTCTTAGGTTAATACTGTGTATGGCCTAATGCCCTAAAATTAGCCAATTTCATCCATATCGATGTTATACATATCTTATTTGGGTAAACGAACTCTACCGTTGATTCCGAGCGTCGAAAAAAATAAGTTAGGCTTTTACGGATTTCAGTTTGGCTTTAGGCATCATTAGGGGCATTATGGTCATTTGGCATTTCTACAGGTCTTAATTTTTCAAGACCCTGTCTCGTGAAACGGACCCTTCTATTGACTTTAGAATATTTGAGATGTTAAAATTACATTATTTATTTGTTTAAATTGAATATCGAGATTATATACAACAATTAACTTATTTAATTTAATTTAATTATTTAAATAAATATTTTATATTTATTTCGGTGAAATAAGGACACACGTGCCTTAGTGGCATAGTAGTCCGCGTGTGGGGCATAAGTTCCCACATGCTCGGAGGTTGGTGGTTCGATTTCTGCCCCCTTTTATTTTTCAATGAATTCTTGAAACAAACAACGGACAGGGAATTTAAAAGAGAATAAGATATCTCTGTTCCCATTACACATATATAAAATTGATTTATCAAACCTGTTGCCAAACAATCCCTATTTAAATTTAATTAAAACTCAGCATATGTAAAAACGATGTAGTTCCACCTTATATTAACTTAACACAACGTTGTTCCCCTATACCTATTGTTCATTTTCTCCAATGTACTTCCAGTGCCTACTCTAGCACTGGCCAACTTTTCCGGTAGAGTTTCGGTGTCAGCCCAATGCTGTTCGATTCTAAATCTTCCAAGGATTTCATATCTACATTTGGTTTTAGGGTTCAGTTATTGTGACGAAATAGGGCTAATCAGTGGGCTCCGATGGAAGCCCGATTTTTCGGTGACCCCTTAAATTTCTATTTCATGGATTTCTACCACTCCATTTTCTTCACTTTTTCTTCCTTTCTACTTCCATGATTGAGGGGTACAATTCCTCATTCATAAAATCACAAATATTCAACAATAATCCCATCACCCGAAACTTGCAACTTGGTATTTCTTCCTCATTTCTTCACTATTTTGCCCTCTTTTTCTTCCTATTTGTTTCATTTTCTTTATAGATTATAATCCTATAGTTATATGCAAGCTTTAAGTAAGCTTCTATAAAACCCAAAAAATTCAGAAGTGGAAATTCAGAATCTTAAAACTCACCCTTTTCTTGCAATGGTTTGCAGCACTTTGCTTGCCCTTCTTCCTTTCTTCTTTTCTAGCCTTTTTCCTTTGCTTTTGTTTTCTATTTCTCTAAGCATGTAAGGCATGCATATGTATAGGCTCAAAACACAAATATCTTCCACTGCCTTTCTTCTCTGTATCTCTCTTTCTCTCTCTCTCTCTCTCTCTCTCTCTCTCTCTCTCTCTCTCTCTTCTTCTTTGATATTTCCTTTCTTTTCATTTTAATATTGGTTGATATTTTATACATATATATGATATTTGCATACTATAATGTATATATACTATAATGTCGGCACACCCTTATTCACATACTCATCACACACACACTCAGTTCTACACACACATTGCTTCTTATAGATATACTTATATATATACATATAACACACTCACACACACAGCAGCACTTATATATATATATATATACTTATATATATACACACAACACATGCATATACACACACTTGTACACCTATATTTACACACACATGTATACTTACATATATATATATATATATACACACAATGACATACATATAATACACATATATATACATGCATGCTAACATATATATACATATATATATACATACCCATATATGCATATATACATATATATACATACATGTACACTGATACATACTCATGGCTTACTCGGGTATTACCTGGGTATTCGGGACTGTTCGTATTCCAAAACTAGGCTATTCATTCAATATCATAAAGCAAACCCTAACAGCTCGAGTTTATAATGGTAGCTCGGTTACATTTTGGGTCGGTGTATTACAACCTTCTTAAATTTCATAACTTTACATCTTTTCACTTTACACTAGAATTTGTATTGATCTGGACTCTAAGCTTAATAGGAGTTTAGTATAATATATATGACCTAAACAAGAGAGATATCTATCCTTCTTACAGGCATTACATGTGTGAGTTTCGAAGGAAACACTAAACATGAGTGTTTATGCACTAATTATCTTACGTTACCGGTTCACAAATAGGAAGCATTTAAAATATTGTTTTTCAAATAGATACTTTTCAAGAGTAGTTGAACATAGCTTGAATGAGAAAGATTCATTTTCAAAAGAAGATATTTAACACAACTTTGCAAATAGAGATAGGCATGCATGAAATAAGAGTCGTATAAACCGTTGGCATTTAAGTAAAGTACACTTTGCAATTCATGATAGCATTTTCAAAATAGAACATGAAGCATGCTTTAAAACATGAGTCATGTAAATAACAGGACTTTGAATTAAACATTTCATAAATCATGGAGTTAAATTCTCCACTTCAAAGTGCAAGATTACTCACCTGTAGTTCAAAGTCCACAGTCATTCCTTACTTGCTTAGTTGATTTGCCTTAGCACTTGTCTTATCCCTATTTCCTTGTTGGTGATCCTGAATCATAGTTTAGAATACATTGATACTATATCACTACACATATCAGCTTAATTCTTTGTTTACTTAGTGTTCTTAATCTCTTCTAGACTTAATCTTACTATTTAAGATTTCCTCACGATATTTCATTAGGGTTCCTAATAATTCGTAGATCATTGTGTGGTTTACTTTAACCTTTAGAGACATTTTGGTCATTTTTCCTTTACGTCTTATATTGTTCAGTTCGTCGTTTGCCTAAACGGATTTCATTTTTGAGTCCAAACAATACTTAAAATATTAATATAGGTCTTTTAATTTCATGTATACTCTTTTTAATAGCTTCATTAAATGTTAAGGACGTATTAGTCTTTTTTTAATTTGTTATCGAGCCTTATTTTTCTTAAAAGGACGTCACCGTTGAGTCCAGAATGTCGAGGATAATTAATTTAGTCTTTTTTAGATCTTAATTTGCCTATATGTGACTTATATTAAGTTTAGGAGCATTTTCGTAATTTTATACTTTCACGTGTTTAATTTCTCAATGCTTTGTTCACTAAAATATACTCCACCGTTGAGTTCGAAATGTCAAAATAAGCCCCCCTTTAGCATTTAATTGGCTTTGAGCATCACTAAGGGCATAATGATAATTATTATATTTTACAATTCTAAATTTTTGGGATTTTGTTTCATAAAATGGATCCCGTCATTGGATCTAGAACGTTGTAAAATGTTAAGGTAGACACATTTTTTATTTTATTTGGACATACATAGTATCTAATTTAATTTAATTAATATATAATGTTAAAGTAGACACCCTTTTTATTTTATTTGGACATACATAGTATCTAATTTAATTAAATTAATATATATATATATATATGTTATGTGAATATTTTACACAAGGGGTAACGTGACCCAGTGATAAATTGTGTGCTTTATGTGTGTGTGAACTAGGGGAGCAGCAGGTCCCTTTTTATTTTTCTGATTTTTCAGGATAGACTATCCCCATTTGGTGTGGGGACATTAGTTGATTTCTTATCCTTGCGTCCAAATGCTCTGATTTCCACTTTAAAAATATTTAAAACTTTAGTAAAACAGTGTAGTTTCCTAATCGATATTGCGCGTGGACTGGGTATCGACTTGAACCTGAACCGACCTGTGACCCTAACCCGTTAATGTTCATCATCTTCCTCAAGACGATGAACAGTACCCCACAAAACACTAATTTTCCAAGCCTATTTTATGTGTTTTGGTGATGGTTTTTCTACTATTTTCGATTCAATATTGTTTCCGGAGGCTTTTTCTATGTTTTGGCATTCATTTTAGGGCTTTAAATGAGCTTAAAAGCTCAGTTTGGCTTCAATGGCTTCTCTATATCGTTGCTTAGTTCTCCCTTGATACTTAACCAAACTCGATGGGGTTTGGTCTGTGATGATCCTTTCAACATGGGATTCAATTCATGTTCCAAAAATCAAGCTTGGTGCTTGATTCATTAAGTTAGATCTTGGGGCCGTGACCTACAAATCAATTTTTCTCTCTTGTCTTTGATTCGTTTGATCTAGTTTTGTGGATTTGAAACCCTTGTGATTCCTTGTTTCATTACCGTACCATAGAAACTACTTTGATTTCAATTGATTTAGACCCAAGCTCGGAGATCCAACAATGATAGTTGAGCCTAGCTTCTAGTGTTTTAGACACTTACAGACCTTGTTTAAGCTTCTAATTTATGGGATATAAACATAAGATTTCATATAAAGAATTTAAATTAAATAAACTAAGTAAACTGAAAATTATTCTTGAGAGAAGTTACCATTTTCTTCTCTCTTCGGTTTCTTCTTTTTTTCCCTTAGTCGTAGCTCCTGCTGTTCTCTCTCATTTCTTCTAGCTCACTTCCTCAACCCTCTTTAGGGTTTAATATATATATATATATATATATATGCAAAAGAAGTCGTCGCGTCTCTCATTCTCTCTTTCTTCCTTCCTCTTTTTCTCTCTCTACCTCCCTCTCCTCCAATCAAGATTCCTCTGTTTTGGCGACAGCCACAAGGGTTTGCAGCAGCCTTCCCACTTCTCTCCTTTCTTTTTCTTTAAGCTGTAGAGGCAGCCCACTTATCTTCCTTCCTTCCTTCCTTCCTTCCTTCCAATAATATACACACACACATTTTACTTCACACACATTATACCTTCAACACACACACACACACACACGTGCACCGTTACTTACTTGATATATATATAAATATGTGTGTGTGTGTGTGTGTGTGTCATGTCCATGATGTATTTTGGCCATGTATATATATATATATATACATTTATTTTTTCATACACTCTTTATTTCATTTAGTAAATAGGTAATTATTTAATTCCTTATGTATAATTTCTCCTTTTTTGGTTGATGGTGCATTTGATTATTTAGTTTCTCTAATTTGGGTTCGGTTAGTTTTACATGTAATTGAGTTAGACTGTGAGCCAATTGAACCAAGTTAGTACAGTTTTGGTAGGACTCTTAATGTTGAGTCCTAATAGTATTTAATATGTTTTATCCCAATAGGACTAGGAGTCTTTATCCTAGTGGGAATAGTATCATTAGTTTGAATAGGATTAGAAGTCCTAATTGTATTAGGATTAGATTTGATATAATCTATATATATATATATATGCGTGTGTGTGTGAATGTGTGTGTGGGCATTGTGAGCCGATGTGCTAGTGTGTATTGGCCTCCAAAGTTCTGCCATGTTAAAAAAGACTTGATGCTTGATTGAGTTCATTTTTAATAAAATGATATTTTTTTCTATGCTTCAAGGTTGCTGTGATTTAATCAAAAAATATTCTTGCTTTGTTTCATTTGGATCTATAAAAAATTTATAGATTCAACAATTGATATCAGAGCCTGATTTCTTAGTTCGTGAAAATGTCTTCACTTATTTGTACAGTTTACAAATTTGATGGGAAATCTCCTTTTCATATTTGGGAGAGTGCGATGATAACCTTTTTTAATTCAAGTGGTTTGACGACGAAATTCATTAAGTAAGAGCTTGCAGCAGATGCAGATGAGCAAACAAGGCAAATACACTTCAAAACTTTAAATTGCATTCATCAAGTTTTAGATATTTCTGTTCTTAGTAAAATTGCCCATGTTTAGTCTGCGAAATAAGCATGGGATATTATTAAAAAAAAATATGTTGGTGTTGATAAGGTCAAAAAGGCTAAATTACTAAAACTGCATAGAGATTTTGAGTTGTTGCAGATAGAAAAATCAGAAACTATTTCTGATTATTTTTCGCGAACTACGGCACTTGTTAATGAGATGAGGATTAATGGTGAACAAATAGCAGACCAACAAATAGTTGAAAAAATTCTTCAAAAAGCTTGACACTGCGGTTTGAATATAAAGTGACTGCTATTGAAGAGTCTGCTAACTTGAAGTCCATGACAGTGGATGAATTACAAGGTTCGTTGACCATTCATGAATAACGCTTGAATGAGAGATCAAAAAATTCAGTTGAAAAAGCTTTGCAAGCTCAATTAAATTTTAAAAATGAAAAAGGTGAGTCTCAGAATAATGTAGGATTTAATCAACGTTTTCAAGGCTACCAGAATAAAGGGCAGAATCACAACAATAGAGGAGGCAGAGGCAATAATGGACAAAACAGATCTGGTGGAGGAAAAGGCAGAGGCAATCAGTGACAGAATAATAATTGGCAGCACAGACCAGTCCAAGGAAGAGGGGACGGTAACAATTCTAATCCACAATTTAATTGTGGCAAGTTTGGGCATAAAAATTCTGATTGCAAATCTAGAAGGCCGAATAATAGAGATCATCAAGCTAATGTTACTGAAAATAATCCTGGTGGTAATAATGAAGTAGAGATCGTATTGCTGGCTTGTAACGTTGTGGATAATGATGATGTACTAAGTGGTATTTAGATACTGGCTGTAGTAGTCACATGTGTGATAAGAAAGACATGTTTTCTCATTTGGATGGTAAGAAAGGCATGTTTTCTCATTTGGATGAGTCTGTTTGATCAGAGGTAAAGTTTGGAAATAATTCAAAGATACTTGTGATGGGTAAAGACAGAATAGCAATCAGTTTGAAGAATAGGTCTCACAAGTATATTTCAGATGTGTTTTATGTACCAGATCTGCAACAAAATTTGTTAAGTATGGGGTAACTTTCAGAGAGAGGTTATGATATGCGAATCCACCATGGAGTTTGCACAATCAATGATGATCGTATGGGGCTAATAGCAAAGGTAAACATGACTCCAAATTGTTTATTTCTATTAAGTATTAAATGTAAGAATTTACCTTGCTTTAGTTCTATGATTGATGATGATAGTTGGTTATGGCATATGTGTTTTGGGCATGTGAATTTTAGCAGTCTTAATTTTCTTGCTAGAAAACATTGGATTTCTGGTTTGCCTACTATTGATATCCTAAATAGAGTTTGTGAAACTTGTGTTATGGGAAAGAAACATAGAGATGTTTTTCCTACAGGAAATTCGTGGAGAGCCAAGAGGCCTTTGGAGTTGATACACTCAAATTTATGCTCAGTTGAGGTACCTTCTAATGGTGATAGTAGGTACTTTATTACATTCATTGATAATTTTAGCAGAAAAACATGGGTTTATTTTTTGCAACATAAATCTGATACTTGTGATACTTTTAAAAAATTCAAGGCCTATGTTGAAAAGCGAAGTGGATTTCAAATTAAAACTTTGAGAACTGATAGGGGTACAGAGTATCTTGTTTGTGATAATTTTTTGGAGAAACATGATATTAGGCATCAGTTGACTACTAGATATACTCTACAACAAAACGGAGTGGCGGAAAGAAAGAATAGAACTATGGATATGGTTAGATGCATGTTGAAATTTAAAAATTTTCCTAAAGGATTTTGGGCTGAAGCGATTGCTTGTGTTATTTATGTTTTGAATATGTGCCCTACTAGAAGTGTTTCTAAAAAAAACCCCACAGGAAGCTTGAAGTGGACAGAAACCTGTCATTAAACACCTAAGGGTGTTTGGATGGATTGCATTTGCTCATATGCCAGATCATCTTAGAAAGAAACTTGATGATAGAGGTGAAAAATGTATTTTCATTGGCTATAGTCAATTGTCAAAAGCCTACAAGTGGTATAATCCAATAACAGAGAAGGTGATTATCAGTCGGGATGTGACTTTTGATGAGCAAGGAGTTTGAGATTGGTCTTAGAATGACAAAATCCAACCAACTTTAACTTTTAATAATACAGATCTGCAGATTGAAATATAGAGTGAGCCTTAGATTAGTGATCCCCTATCTTCAAATGTGTCATCATCTCATACAGAGTCCTCTAGGCGTCCTCAACACCAGCGTCACTTGCCTGCTCGCTTACAAGATTATGTTGTTGGTAGTGATAATGAGCCAACTAATAAAGATTTGATGAATTTTGTTTTATTTGCATATTGGGATCCAGTGAATTTTGAAGAAGCCTCTCATGATGATCATTGGATTAAAGCCATGGATGATGAGATTAATGCAATTGAGAAGAACAACACATTGCAACTTACTACTCTTCCTAGTAGTAAGAAACCAATTGGTGTGAAGTGGGTGCACAAGACAAATTATAGACCCAATAGTGCGGTAGATCGCTTTAAAGCAAAATTGGTGGTTAAGGGTTACAAACAAACGTCAGGTATTGATTATTTTGAAGTGTTTGCTCCTGTTGCTAGACTTGATACAGTTCGTATGTTTGTTTCTCTTGCTGCTCAAAATAATTGGAGAATTTTTCAAATGGATGTTAAATCTGTGTTCTTGAATGATGTACTTAAAGAAGAGGTTTATGTTGAGCAACCTGCCAGCTATATGATAAAAGAGCATGAAAACAAAGTCTTTAGATTGAATAAGGTCTTGTATGGATTGAAGCAAGCGCCTAGAGCGTGGTATACACGCATTGACTCTTATTTTGTTGAGCATGGTTTTAAAAGATGACCTTATGAGCATACTTTATATGTCCATTCTAATTCACATAGTGATATTCTTATTGTATGCTTATATGTTGACGATTTGATATTTATTGGCAATAATTCAAAGTTGACTTTAGAATTCAGGGAGGCTATGATAGCTCACTTTGAGATGACAGATATGGGACTAATGTCTTATTTTCTTGGCATTGAAGTTGTTCAAACAAATGGTGGAATTTTTATCTCACGGAAAAAGTATGCCAGTGATATTTTGAAAAGGTTCAAAATGGACAAGTCTAATCCGATTTTGACTTTGGTTGAAGAGATGTTGAAGTTGGTGAGAGATGGTACAGGTATCTTGTGAATCCAACCTACTTTAAAAGTTTGGTAAGAAGCTTGAAATATTTAACTTCTACTAGGCCAGATATTGTGTTTGGTGTTGGGTTGATTAGTAGATTTATAGAAACTCCACATCAATCTCACTTGCAAGCTACTTAATGGATTTTGGGATATATTCGAGGTATGCAAAGTGATGGTATTTTTCACTCATCCTCTAACAGTTTGGAACTTGTTAGATATACAGATAGTGATTGTGCAGGTGATATTAAGATGCGAAAGAGCACTTCAGGATATGTCTTTCATCTTGGTTTTGACGTATTTTCTTGGTCTTCTAAAAAGTAGTAAGTTATTGCTCTTTCAATAGCAGATGTAGAGTACATTGCAGCATGGAATACTACTACTCAAGCAGTTGGTTATGGCAGAATCTTGATGTTACAAACATTACATAAAACTTATGGACCGGAGTGTTACAAGCATTACATAAAACTTATGGCCTAAACTGATTTGTCATTTCAGTGCAATCATTTTTCAGAACCAATACCACAAAAGTCCTATTTAAATCTTGAAACAAAATATTGCAATTGAAAAACTCATTACACGTCCTTCACTGATTTTGCTACAATTTGTCAAAATTTCTTATTGAAAAGACCTAACAGCCCATCTAAACCTGGAGTTTTTAAATTTGGAATTTGCCTTATAACCATTTCAATTTCCTTCATACTAAATGGGACAATCAACCCAACATTATCTTGCTCTGCAATTTTGGTCCCCAAATGATTCAAAGCCAAATCTACATTAATAATACCTTGAGAGGTAAATCTATTAATACAATCATTCTCAATGATAGTTAGAATCAAATTATGATCTTACTCCCTGATATACCATTAAACGATAAACTAGCCACCATATGACACGTGTAACTATAAAGCTGTCAAAACTCAGCCATCAAGAGCTATTAGGTCGGGAGCCCACACTTCCCTCAGTTTCACCTTCAGCTCAGAAGCCTTACAGAAGAGGGTTCCGATCTCATTGCCGCCTTAAACATCCTACCGAGTAGAGGATAAAGAAACAATCTTCAAAAAGGAAACTGATATTCATGAAGCGTAGTATTCAACTTGGTAACTGTCATTCTCCAATGATCAAATCCCTGCTTTCATGACTCCAAATCCTAATCAACTAAGGAAGTCCATAGCTTATAAATAAAATCCTAAGGTACGTTGTTACATTCATGCTGATTCAATTAAAGTCTTTCAATACAGTTTATTGACTTAATCATTGGAACGGCTACCACCAGAGCCAATCTGGTGGCCCTCTGATCTTTCTCTTTGAGTGTTCGACAGGCATAGAAGATTGGAGCCCACCGATCGAAAAAGTGTAGCATCAGTTTGGCACCGTTTGTGGGAAAGACAGTTGTTTCTCATCAAGAGTTCCTTTTTTTACAAGCGAACTCGTAGTCCTTCTTACCGGAGGATCATGGCTCCCAATCTCCGTCCAAGGAAGAAAGCTCAAAATCCTCAAAATCGGCCTCTCACTTGAAGAGGACAATCATCTGATCTCATGCAACAGCAGCTCGACTAAGTCAAGCAACAGAATGAGTTGATGCAGGAACAGCTCCTCGCCATCTCCAAAACTTTGGCAATGCTTACCCAGAACTATGGGACCAACCCCTCAAATCCACCCATTAATGTGGCTGAGACAAGGACACAGCCTCCTACCATGGGCGGAGGATCCCACGAAGAAAATCCCAGGGAACAACTGGTGTACCCCCAAGGTACCACCCACTTTGGTGGAGACCCCTAACCGTTAGCAGCCGGAGGCAAGGGGATACCAACCTTTATTCCAAACATCCACTACCAGAATACAACAAGGGTTCCAACCTTGGTGGCTTTAGGGGCAAATCCAATGTCGCAAGAGTTCCAACCTCAAGCAGCACCAATCCCTTCGGCTCGGGAAGACCAAAATCATCTTCCTACTGTAGGTCAGGGTCGTCCCGTCCATTCGGGCCCCGAAGCTGCAAGGCCAGACGCGCAACAACCAATACTACCCAGGGACCCACGGAGGGCTGAAGAAGTCGCGGACTCTATGGACCACACTGTTGTTGCGAGGGGAGCTCACATCCCACCCGAGCAGGACGAGCTAGCCAGGATGCTCGGAAGGCTCTCCACGCCATTCGTCCCTGCGATTATGGCCGAAGAGAGACCGAAGAAATTTGTTGTCCCAAAGTTCACTCTCTACGATGGGACTGGCGACCCTGGGGACCATCTCTCACACTATCAGCACACCATGGCGCTACATGGGGCCACTGACGCCTTCATGTGCTGAACATTCGTCACCCGCCTTAAAGGGACTGCTCTGAAGTGGTTCCACCACCTCCCTCCGAGCTTAGTCACTAGCTTTTACGAGCTCGGCAGGAGATTCCTTAATCGGTTCATGATAAGTGGAAGGTTGAAGAAGGGCCCAGAGTTCTTGTTAAACATAAAGCAAACCAAAGAGGAATCTCTTAGGGAATACATCACATGCTTTAATGCCGAGCTCACTGAGATCACAGATTACAGTCCGAGCTTCCTAGTTACCGCCCTAATTTCTGGTCTTGCTCAGGAGGGCTTCCGGGATTCCCTAACAAAGAGCCCTCCTGCTGATATGGCCGCTCTCATGGAACATGCTAGGAAATACATAAACTTGGAGGAAGCATTAAATACCTCCCAAAAGATTAAGGAGCAAGCCTAGAAAGTTGAGCCGAAAAGAGACTCCAGTGCTACCAAGAAGAGGGTGAGGAACCTTGACAAAAGAACGGCACCCAGGGCTCCAAGCAATACTGGCCCTAGAGGGTTTGCTATTTTCACTCCCCTGAATGCCTCTTTGGCTCACATACTTCGGCAGGTCCGAACACGCGAGAACCTAAAATGGCCAGAGCCGTTAAAGAGCAACCCTAACGACAGAGACCAGAACAAGTATTGTGACTCCCATAAAGACCAAGGGCATACGACTGATGGATGTATAGCCTTAAAGTATGAGGTCGAGCAGCTTATAAGGAGAGGGCGACTGGCAGAGTTCGGCTGATAAGACCGGAAATAGAACCCCGTAATGACAGACCACCACCGAGGAGGCAGGAGCAGAGACCTGAGTAGAGGAATGAGCCCCAGCAACATATCAATCAAGTTATCTTCGTCCTTCACTCGGACACCCCAGCAATAGGGACGTCTAATAAAGCAAGAAAGCGTTATGCTTGGGAGGCCAGAACTGCTCCCAGCTTCTTCCAGATCTCCGTTGTCAAGAAAAGGCTGAGGCCACTACCTGAGATCCAGTTCACAGAGCAAGATCTTACAGGGGTCCACTACCCTCATAGTGATGCCTTTGTTATATCTCTCAAAATAGCCAATTTTGAGATCCGAAGAGTTTTGGTGGATACAGGAAGCTCTGAAAATGTGTTATTTTATGAGCCCCTTAGATAGATGAAGCTCGGCTCCAATGACATCAAGCCCACTGCTGCTATAATGATAGGATTTAACAGAAACCTCAGTACCCCACTGGGGAGGATTGACATGCCCATCATGGTAGAAGAGGGAGATGGACAGAAGACCACCATCTCAGAATATATGGTTCTAAACTCCAAATCTCCTTATAATGTAATCAAACGTAGGCCCTGGCTCCACCAAATGGGAGCGGTCAACTCGACCCTCCACCAATGCCTAAAGTATGTGCATAATAATGCTGTCTACTTCATCAGAGGATGCCAGTTAACTGCCTGAGAATGCCACGCTCTCGCGCTTAAGGAGAAGACCCCCAAATAGCAATTACAGCACGCTCATGAAAATGTGGGTCCAGACCTTTCCCACTATCATGAGATATAAGAATACCCCTTGAGGATTGATGAACCTCTAAGTCCTAGAGGAAGGGATAGCAGGGCCAAGCCCATAGGTGACCCAATCAAGGTACTGGTTAGCTCGGAAGAGCAAGGGCGTTACTTGCAAATCGGTCCAGACCTAACACCTGCCGAGCAAGAGGAAATGGTAGAATTCTTAAAGAACAACCTCTCAGTATTTGCCTGGGAGACGAAAGATATGGAGGGGATAAATCCAGACCTCATCACTCATAAATTAATGACAGATCCTGACCACCCTCCGGTCAGGCAGAAGAGGAGGACACTCGTTCTAGAGCGTCATCACATCATCAATGAGGAAGTCTAGAGGTTATTGGAGGCTAAGATGATACGGGAGGTATTTTACCTGGAATGGCTTGCCAATACTGTTCTGGTCAAAAAGAAAAATGGCAAGTGGAGAGTCTGTGTTAATTATACAGACCTCAACAAAGCCTATCCCAAAGATAACTTTCCTCTCCCAAGGATTGACCAGCTAGTCGATGCAACAGTAGGGCATGAACTCATGAGCTTCATGGATGCCTATTCTGGATACAACCAGATCCAAATGTACCCACCAGACTAGGAAAAGACAACATTCATCACCGAACGAGGTCTCTATTGCTATAGAGTGATGCCGTTCGGACTAAAAAATGTTGGGGCAAAATATCAGCGTTTGGTCAATAAGATATTCAGTCCTCTGATCGGTAGAACAATGGAGGTTTATATATATGATATGCTGGTCAAAAGCCTATAGAAGAACAGCCACCTCCAGCACTTAGGTTAGACATTTGATATCTTGAAGCAACACAAGATGAAGTTGAATCCCTTGAAGTGCACCTTTGGGGTTACCAAGGGGAAGTTCCTAGGATATATTGTCTCTCAGAGAGGTATTGAAGCAGACCCTACTCAGATCAAAGCCTTGATTGAGTTGGAATCACCAAATACCAAGAAGGACATTCAGGCTCTGAATGGGAGAATTGCGGCTTTGAGTAGATTCATCTCCAAATCTACAAATCATTGCCTACCGTTCTTCAAAGCTCTAAAAGGTAACAGAGCCTTACAATGGTCCGAAGAATATGAAATGGCATTTCAAGAGCTGAAGGAATACCTGGCTTCCCCTGAGCTCTTATCAAAACCAATCTAGGGGGAGAAACTAAACTTCTATCTCGCAGTCTCAGAAAATGCAATCAGTTTTGCTCTGATCAGACAGGACAAGGGCATCTAGAAGCCTATATTCTATGTAAGCAAAGCACTGGGAGATGCAGAAAAAAGGTATCCCGAGATTGAAAAGTTGGCTTTTGCCCTAGTAATTTCTGCGCGGAAGCTCCAACCCTACTTCCAAGCACATCCCATAGAAATTCCAACAGCATATCTACTAAAGTCAGTCCTGAGGAAGCCTAAAGTTTCGGGACGACTAGTCAAACAGTCTGTGGAATTAGGGGAATTTGACATATCCTATGTTCCACGGACCTCCATTAAAGGGCAGGCATTGACAGATTTTGTTGCTAAGTTTACCCTAGCACTGCACGACAAGGCACAAAACTGTAAAAGCTTGGCTACATGGCAGCTCTACACTGACGGATCATCCACAAATCGAGGATCTGGCGTCGGTTTGGTATTACGATCCCTTGATGGGCTTGTATCAGAAAAAGCAATAAGTTTAGGATTCAGAGCCTCTAACAATGAAGCCGAGTATGAAGCCCTCATTCTTGGAATGAAGTTGGCCTTAGAATGCGAGGCCAAAACCTCAAAGTCTTCTCTGACTCCCAACTAGTGGTAAGCCAAGTTCTGGGAGAATTCTCCATCAAAGATGACAAAATGCTCTGATATTCAAAGCTGGTCAATTCAGTAAAGCATTCCTTTCATGAATTTATGATACAAAAAATTGAAAGGGGTTAGAACACAAGGGCCGATGCACTGGTAAACATGGCCTCTCATCTCAAGGCGAAAGGAGACTCCATTCTGAAAGTCTCTCACCAGCCAAAGCCAAGCATAGAAGAGGTCCAAGTTGCCCAAGTTACCGAATAGGCCCAAAATTGGATGACTCCCATCCTCTGACACACTGAAGGAGGACTCATCCTAGAAGATAAGAACAAGGCCAAAAGAGTCCGAATCAGGGCAGCTCAGTACCTGATTATAAATGGAAAGCTCTACCGCAGATCCTACTTCTAACCTTTGTTGCGATGCTTGGCTCCGAATGAGTCACAATATGTTCTGGCCGAAATACACGAAGGAATATGTGGCAACCACAACGGTGGTAGAACCCTAGCCCACCAAGTTTTAACCCAAGGCTATTACTGGCCTAGCATGCTGAAACAAGCCAAGGAGTACGTTTGGAAGTGTGACAAAAGTCAACGATTTGCTCCATATCAGCACCAACCCCACCATGAGCTTATCCCTATAGCCAGCCCATGGCCCTTTGGTCAATGGGGAATGGACATCATGGGGACACTGCCAAAAGCTACTCTGAATAGGAGGTATCTTTTAGTTGTCATTGACTACTTCTCCAAATGGGTAGAGGCTGAGCCCCTAACACACATCACAAAGACGAAAGTCAAAAACCTCAACTAGAGGAACATTGTCTGTAAGTTCGGCATACTGCGTGTTATTATTACAGACAATGGTACATAATTTGCAGGGAAAATCTTCAAAAATTCTGTGTAGATTTTCACATAAGTCACCACTTCGTTTCACTAGGGCACCCTCAAGCCAATGGTCAAGCAGAAGTCACCAACCAAACGATCCTTAATGCTCTTAAGAAGAGGTTGGAGGAAGCTAAAGGAAGATGGGTTGAAGAACTCCCTGGTATGCTCTAGGCCTACAGAATCACAAGGAGAACACCAACCTCTGAAACTCCATTCTCGCTCGCCTATGGCTCAGAAGTAGTAATTCCTGCTGAGATCGGTATGCCTACCTTTAGGACGGAAGCCTTAGACCTAGAAACTAATAATCAGCAACTTGCAGAAAATCTGGACCTTCTTGAAGAAAAACGAGACCAGGCCAGAATCAGAATGGAGGCATATCAGTACAGAATAGCTAACCATTCCAAACAAGGGTTAAAACCCCACAACTTCTAGGTTAGAGACTACGTCCTAAGAAGAGTGTTCCCGAACACCAAGGATCCTACCATGGAAAAGCTGTCACCCAACTAGGAATGCCAATACCGAGTAACAAAAATTGTCAAACCTACCACATACTAGTTGGAAGACATATCTGGGAAACTTGTACCTAGGCCGTGAAATAAAGAGCACTTATGGAAATATTATGAATAAAGTTATTTCCTTTTCCTCATTTCCACCAAACATTCTCATCTCAATGTATATACCCCTAAAAACCTTGCAGCCCATGCAAGTGTTATAGGTCTGGTCCATGTTCAGACCCCTAAAAACCTTGCAGCCCATGCAAGTGTTATAGGTCTGGTCCATTTCAGTGTACAGACCCCTAAAAACCTTGCAGCTCATGCAAATGTTACAGGTCTGGTCCATCTTAATGTTCAGACCCTTAAAAACTTGCAGCCTATGCAAGTGTTACAGGTCTGGTCCATGTTCAGATCCCTAAAAACCTTGTAACCCCTGCAAGTGTTACAGGTCTAGTCCATTTCAATGTACAGACCCCTAAAAACCTTGCAAGCCATGTAAGTGTTACAGGTCTGGTCCACCTCAATATACAGACCCCTAAAAACCTTGCAGCCCATGCAAATGTTACAGGTCTGGTCCATGTTCAGATACCTAAAAACCTTGCAGCCCATGCAAGTGTTATAGGTCTGGTCCATCTCAATGTACAGACCCCTAAAAACCTTGCAGCCCATGTAAGTGTTACAAGTCTAGTCCATCTCAATGAACAGACCCCTGAAAACCTTGCAGCCCATGCAAGAGTTACAGGTCTGGCCCATGTACAGACCCTTAAAAACCTTGTAGCCCATGCAAAGTGTCAAAGGTTTGGACCACCCCCATACAAGAATATCTACAATTCTTTAACCTGATCGGTCACCTCCCAAGCTAAGGGTAGAAGACTCAACTTGATCACTCTACTATCCAAGTTACAGAAGTTTTTGATCAATCGATACCAACTCCGGTTCAATTATTACAAGCTGCGTGTTTGGTCCTTATCAGTCATGATAGTATGAGCTCGGGACATGGAGGATTTGTTCAAAGTTTTCTTATCCAATTATTATTAGTCCTGGTGGACACAATCCCAAGTTATGAAGGATTTGTCTAAATATCCTTACAGGTCTTCCAAACGGATTATTATGGATATGCTCAAGCATCATTACAAGTCTCCCTGCTCAGAATTATTCAACACCAGATATGGTTCAATTGCCCCTATTATCAGATCCAGCTCTGGTTCAAATGTCTATACAGACCTTCATACTCAATTATTATCAATCCTGGTGACCGAAGTTCTAATGGCAAAAGATTTTTCTAAGTTACGGTGATTGATTATTTCCACAAGTTTTCTTGTTCGGAAGATATTGTTTAGAGCATTCCCAGTTTAAAAATTTTGATGAAGAGGTCTGAAGTACGTTCAATTACTGAACACTCTCCTTATAGGGCTGGAGCCCAAGCTTATATTATAGAGCAGTGACATTACTGAAGCTTGCTTGGCATATAATCAAAAGCTGTTCTGAAGAGATAGTAAACAATAGTGTTCAGAAAAATGAAAAATGCTTAAAGCTCTAAATAAAAGTGGATTTTTATTTGACAAATAACAGAGAATACACCAGTTTTGAAGAAAAATAATTCAATTTCATTAATAATTATCAAAGTGTTACATCGATTCAGAAGGTTTACAAAGAAACAAAGTACAAAAGTAAAGACCCTAGACTACAACTGGTTCAGATAAAGAAGTCGTCGCTCTGTTCTAAGTCATCATCACTTTCTTAATTTGGTTCCACCGATTTAAGGAAAAGGATCCTGAATCCCAAGTCACCATCATCACTATCCTTGGCTCCGACTTGAACGAAGGAAGGGGGCTCTGAATCCCATCTTATCATCACTCTCTTCCTTCGTTCTCCTCAAATTCAGCACACTGCATCCTTACTAGCCTGAGCTGGAGCTTCTGTCAAAGGAAGGATAGGAGGGGGCACCTCACCATCGTCTTCATCACAATCATCATCATCGACACCCCAAGCCCCGGCCAAACTAAGGACTTCCCACTTCCGAGCAAGGAAGTCCTGGTCGGATGCTATGATGGACAGAAGAATCTTCGCCTCCTTCGACCTCTCCTCGATAGCAGAGGTAGTGGACTGGGCTGTCCCTAGCTGTAGCCTGGTCTTATCCAGCTCGGACTGAAGATTATCAATCACCTCCGGATCCGCGATGGCAACGAGACCATGCATGGGCTACAAAACATCAGATACACAAGTTAGTATAAAGCAACAGGGAAAAAGGAGGAGTTACAACTTACAGCATATGGCACAATCAACCCCGAAGAGCTTTCTGTGCCATTACTGATGCCAAACATATTGTTGGGATCGACATTGCAAAAATAAAAAATAAAAAATAATATAAATATAAATATATATATAGATATATAGATATATAATGCTATCGCCAACGCCAAACGCACTGTTTGAGGCCGACGTGGCAAAAATACGAAGGAAGAAGAGGGAAAAGGAAGACAAATAAATAAAAAGTGATGAATAAGTCAAGCTTGGACAGTGGAAATAGACGAAATGTCACGACCCAAAACCCACCCTATGCGGATTAGGGATCCGTGACCCGGGTCTGCGGCCCGTGGGCCGTTCCCCGTCCAAAAGGATCTAAAATGCTAGGTAAAGTTTTAACAAAAGCATTTCTTAATCATTAAAATATCTGGTAGCACAGTCAGTTCACCACTGATGCATGTCCAAAAATTATAAGTGTTAAATACAGATCCTTTAAAAACAAAACCAACAAACAGGACCGTGGTGACATGGGAGTATTAAGACCTGACAATATTCAACTTAATACAAAACTCGCCAAAACAGCTACCAGTAACTAGCAGCGTCTAAATCCCTGGAGCGCCTGAGGGTTCCCCGTCTTCTTGTTGTCCTGAAAAATTTAAGGGAGGAGGGGTGAGCTAATAGCCCAATAAGTAATTTCCTGGCTTTAATATGGGTTCGGGTTTGTCCAATGAAAGGATAGAACAAGGAATAACAGATAGCCCAGTGAACAATAATGAAGACGTAGCCAGTCACCAAAATGTGCAAAACATTGACCCGAGGGTCCAAAAGGCATATCCCACAATATAACACAAGAGTCAATAACAAAGCCAAATGAAATTGGGATCTGGCCTATCATGATGGATTGCTGCCACAACAATACATTAGCCAATCAAAGATATACCATGCTTGCAACAATATGATCATTTCACAGGGTATAAAAAGATGATCATACAATGGAAACAAGAATAAGTTAACATCGCGTTCAAATAACCCAGATATACGTGAATTACCCGGGGCCCGGCATACCCCACTAAAACGCACGCTCAGATCCGCCACGGTTCCTCGGGCTCTCTGAAAAGCGTTAGAGCTCTTTTCAATATAGGTCCCGTAGGACACAACAGACCCTAATGGGTCTTTTCCCCCACGCAATCTGTGAATGGATGGGTCATTGTGACTGAGCACAACCCCGAGTACATACCAAATATCATGACCAACAAAATCCCATACAAGATGTACAATCGTACCAAACATTTGATATCACAACAACAAAACACGAAGTGTATGGAATCAGTAGAATGTATCTCAAGACTAGGTCATGGTACGATAGTGCAATAATATTCAAATATCAATGATCAATCTCAAAATGATGTAAGCAAACAAGTCAAATTCAAAATCAGGTAAACTGATATCTACAAGTCGATTGGCTCAAATCAAGTGCATCAGGTAGGAATGGAGTACAAATTGGCAGCATATGATCAATAATGTGACTGGCTGGGAATAACCCATATTAAAGCGTCAGAATTACTTACTCAAAAATGATTCTCAGTAGTTCAACTAATTAAAGTCTCCTTCCCCTTCTCTTTTGACGTGCCTGTCAATTGAAAATAACTCAGTCTATAACTGTAATCGAACCATACTCGACATTCAAATTTGCTAATCTTGGCTATCGGTATCTCTATTACTGATTTAGATGTCGTCATTGTATTCGGAACGTCGAATAAAATAAGTTTAGGCTTTTACAGATCTTAAATCGGACGTCCGGATTAAAAAGGGCAAAACCGTCTTTTGTACTTTATAGGTACTTTTATTCCCGGAATCTCTTTTTATAATTTTGACCTCACCGTTGGATTCAGTGGGTCCGAGATAGTAAGAATACCCATATAACTTGCCTTGTCAGGACACAGGGGTATTTTGGTCATTTTAAGACTTGTTCTCATTGTATTTTAATGTTCGGAGTCCCGTCTCGTAAAATGGGTCCCACCATTAGATCCGGAATGCTCGAGATAATAAAGTTTGACTATTCATTCGCCCCGTTCGGACTTCATTTGACTTATTTGTGACTCAGGGGTAAAATGGTAATTTTACCTATTTAATAAATTATTTAAATAATTTATTTTATTATTTTATTATTTTTCCAGGGGTGTTTTTGAAATAATTCTCCAAAGTCTGGGTCAAATTTGGAACAGGGTGAATAGTTGGGGTCAAACCACAATTATCATAAGTTTCGGTTTATTTATTTTTAATTAAAACATTGGACCAGAGGGTTCACTCAATGAAACCCTAGACCGGACCGGTTATGCACTGAACCAGCCGGTTCAGGCTAACTCAGAGAACCGGTTCAAGAGGTCATGCTGACGTCATGATGACGTCAGCCCTAACTTAAAATTTTAAAACCACTTTAATGAAACAGTGCAGTTTCATTGCCCCGTTGGATCCGGTCGGGTCCCGACCCGACCCAGACCTGGATCCGGTCCCATCTTGACCCGACATGCCCCCCGCTTTTCCGGTGGTCTTCTCCGGTCACCCCTGTCAATTCCGGTCACCGGAATCTCGGTCAACCCACCATTTTACATCATTTTCACGTCCAAAATTTACGGTTTTTGTACCAAAAGCATCCTAACGTTTTAATAATTAATTTAAACTAGCTTTGGACCTCGGATGCCAGGGTTTTTCAAAACCCATTTTCGGTTTTTTCGGCGTTGCACCGGCGAAGGATAATCGGCCATAAAATGGCCGTTTCTCGACCGTTTTGAGTGATTCAAATTCCGTTGGGTTCCTAGTGAACTTGGCTACCCATTTTAAGTCCTAAAATCGCGATCAAATGGACCTACTAAAATCTGCCATTGTTGACCGAAGCTAAGTTTTCTAGTTTTTGGTTTTCCTTCACGTTTTTGTTTCATATTTTGATCTAATATGCATTCTACAAACATATACAATAACATACTAGAAAACAAATGCATTAAGGATAGATTGGTTACCTGTTGAAGATTTCGGCTCTTCCAAAACTTTTCTTTCTCTCTCTACTGCTTTCTCTCTCTAATTCTTCTTCAACCGAGACTATAATCAGTGGCTTGGCCACCTGGATATGGAGACTGTCACACTCTCTCTCTCTGATTTCCTCACTCCCACACACAAGAGATGTATATACACTTTCATATAAAATATATATTTATATTTCTTTGCCCCATCCACACTCAACCAAGCATGGCTGGCCATACCCTCCTCCATGATTTTCTGATTTCTCCCATACCCCTCTCCATACCTATAGGTATAGGTTAGGTGGAGTAGGTTTTGATATTTTTATTTTATATACATATATATATATCCTATTTTATAATAATGTATAAATACATAATATATACCCATTTAATACACATGTATATATGTATTTTGATATTCATAAATTATAGAATTAAACAGCTCCAAGTACAATTGATATAGTGTTGCCCGACCCGACTGCCTCGATATTTGTGCCATTTTGGGTCGGGGTATTACACGAAAGCTCTGGACGGCGGCAACCTCCATGAAAACTCCGTTCACTTTGACGAAAAAACATCTTGAAAGCAAAGAGTAGGGAGAATAGGTGTGAACACACCCCCTTCCCCCCATATATAGACTCCTAAAATTAAGAGGGCACCCAGCCAAACTGTTGCGACGGTTGGAGGAAGGGGTGGCCTCGAAAGCCTAAGCAACGGCTACGCAATAAATGACGCATCAACAGTCGTCTTGAAAAACGGAAGGATAGGGCGCATGACTTTTCGGGAACCCGTAGCCTTAGTTACGCATTGAGCTAAAACTAAGGCTCGAAGGGGGAGGAGTAGCTGATATACCATAAAACGACAAACCAGCCACCATATGACACGTGTAACTATAGAGCTGTCAAAGTTCAGCCATCCAAAGCTATCAGGTCGGGAGCCCACACTTCTCTCAGTTTCACCTTTAACTCAGAAGCCTTACAAAAGAGGGTTCCGATCTCATTACCCCTTTAAACATCCTACCGAACAGAGGATAAGGAAACAATCTTCAACAAGGAAACTGCTATTCATGAAGCGCAGTATTCAACTTGGTAACTGCCATTCTCCGATGATCAAATCCCTACTTTCACGACTCCAAATCCTAATCAACTTAAGAAGTCCATAGCCTATAAATAAAACATTAAGGTACACTGTTACATTCATGCTGATTCAATTAAAGTCTTTCAATATAGTTTATTGACTTAATCATCGGAGCAGCTACCACCAGAGCCAATCCGGTGGCCCTTTGATCTTTTTCTTTGAGTGTTCGGCAGGCCTAGGAGATTGGAGCCCACCGATCGAAAAAGTGCAACATCACACCCAATCCTCATTTTCATTTTTAATCTTCCGTTCCCTCTTCCTCTTCTTTCTCTCAACAACAAGATTATGAAAATATTTAGTATTTTAATCCCCTATTGAATCCAACTATTTCTAACTTTGTCCCAATAGATTTCCTCACATTGAATCCAATAATTAAACTATTCTTTAATTATTTTTTCTCTCTTTAACTACTCCAAATCTATATAATTATTATTAGTTTTATCAATTTGAATTTACTCATTTCCAAACATATATATGTCCCATCACCAAGCTCTCCATTTAAATTTATCACACAACTTAGCAAATTGCATACTTATTCGCAATTTTTTCATTTCAAACATCTTGTACAAAATTAAAAATTCTCTGGTCTGAAAGTCACATAGTTTCAAATCGAAAAGGTTTAAAACCTTTAGGGGTATAAAAGGATGATCCAAATCCAAAAATGGAAGATTTCATACTTTAGCATCAGGTAAGTTCCAACCATGATGGGGTTGCTAAAAAAAATGATCAATTCTTTCATAAATAAAGGCATATCTATGCCTCATATTATTCAATGTAAATTTATGTCCCGTAAACCCTATATCAATTAATCCATTATCAAAGACAAAGTCCATAAAATCATCTAGTTAGTTCGATGATGGACACTGCCGTAACAAGAAGAAGAAAAAAAAAAAATGCAAAAATCCAAATTTTAGCATTTCCCTTAGTGATGCTTTTATTTGAAAGTATTTTTTCGAATCAAGCTTTTGCTTTTGCAATAAAAGCGTTATTTCAAATAAATCACTTGAATAAATAAGATTATCTACCCTAAATTGGTATTTGATTTTCTTTTAATCCTACTCAAGGGAATGCACTCTCTTTCCCAAAAAAATAACAATAAAAGAAGGCAGGTGTAACTTCATTTTAAAAAGAAAGTCCATCTGTCACTCTCACTCTCACACACGCAGGTAGATTCATCCTTTATTCGGATTAGCAGGAGGATCAATGGGCAGAGATGAATCTTATTATCCCGAGTTGATGATTAGCGCATGCGTAAAGGCCAGTAATCTAGCAATTAAATAGGCCCTGCGGCATCTTCTTCTCAGCATGTCTGTAACAAAATTTCTTAAATTAGCTTGCACATCCATGCAGAACGTAGGTATGATCAATACCCATCAGCAATCATGACATGCCACCCAGAATCAGAGTTTGGAATAGACAGGCTTCGGCTTCAGAGTTCAGAAACAAGAGATGCAATGAATGAATTGTATTATATATAATTCAAACATGGTTAAGAATCCAGATATAATGTTGACGCTGACAATGACAACTTGTATTTACAGTTTAGAATGTGTCTAAACAAAAGAGAAAACAGGACTCATATACAATAAACCAGGCTTTATATACAAACTTCTTCAGAGTCCTTGAAGATATGCCCTGTATTTACAGTTTAGAATGTGTCTAAACAAAAGAGAAAACAGGACTCATATACAATAAACCAGGCTTTATATACAAACTTCTTCAGAGTCCTTGAAGATATGCCCTCACCAGAAATGAGGTTCATAAGAAATCAGCATTGGATCTGGGACAATAAGAGGCAACTTCTCAATGTACAAGAAAAGTCTCTTCAAATTTTCCATTGCCATTGAAGACAAGCCCACAATCTCATTGCTGTTGGTGTAGATCCAAAGGTCCCCCGAGTTTACTCTTTTGAGGCTGTCTCGACAAAAGGGGCATGACTGAGACCGAGCACGCCTAGATCAATGATTGATTATAACATCATCAATCCCAAAACGAAACTCAAAGAGGCAAACCCCATTTCTACTGGAGTGAAACAGAACATCTATGCAAACTGTTAAACAACAAGGAAACATCCAGCAATTCTTGTTTATGAATGTTTACATGCATGAAATTGGAACCACCAAGGATAATTTAAATCTCAAGCAAAACTTATCTGATGGGGATGCTCTTGACACAGCTTATGAAAGGATACCCACCCCCATTGCATCATAAGAACCACGCCTAATGCATCTTTTAGCTTGGTTTGAAGCCCAACACAAAAAGGTTTTTGGAAACTTTGTAAATAAAAGAAACAACATTTTATCAAGCTAACAAGCTATCCTGTGAATTTTGACAAGAGCTCCTAACATGCACAGTACTCCAACTAGAACTCACTTTAAGAACCACCAATCTGTCGGCATACTTTTTCAGTGATTTCTTTTCTAACCCAGAGGAGGAGGAGAGAGGAGGGTGGCAAATCCTGCGGGCAAAACAAAAAATTCTAGTACTTCAACCACCTGCAAACACACTTGCGGCGAGTCTAGTTATATCGATATCATGTAGAAGTTGTGCTATTTGATTAAAAGAAGATTTACTATAACTGAATCTTAGGAAATGTCACAAATTACATTATTCCCCAGTTGGTTTTGAGACCACTTATACCATATGGAAGGACATCAAAAGATGTTCCTTTCCTACTGACTGAGCGACCCAAATGCTCACAAATACACCGGGTGGATGATATTAATGGACAAGATCCAACTTCTAAAGGGGAGCCAACTCATCATTGAGGAGGAATAGGATGTGGAATTTGGAGGTAAAGTTTTCTTTGCACTAATTAGGTCTCTAATAATTGTCACCAAGTTCAAATGAAAGAACCCTTGATCTATTTGGTTCCTCCCCAAGAGGTCCTAATAAAAGGGAACGTTCCAGGATCTAATAATGTTACAGACAGCTGTGAATCCTTGCAGTTGAAATTGACAATTCAAAGGGCTATGACTATGAACTAAATGGTTTTGCAATTCTCCAGTTACAAAAGAAAATTGTTTAATTTACTTTTCTGATTATCATCAAATAATGACATGAATATGGTGTTCAGTGCTGTCTTTGAACAAGATAGCAAAGGTAAAATCCAGAATTCAGAAAGGGCAAAAAGAAGTTGACAAAAATTAGCATAAATATGGTAAAATAAGCAAGAAGAACAATAGTTTGCTTACCAATCTCTATAGCACTTCATACACAGAGAATGATTGCAGTTGGGTAAGACAACCTTGTTGTTCATCTCCATGCAAATACCACATTCTTCCTCTCTCTCTATATCAATCTCATAGAGCTTACCTTTGGCCATCTCATCTTTTCTACTGTACTTGGCAGCACAAATCTCTCTCTGCTTCCTATCTTCAATATCAGTGATTCCTCTTTGAAGTTGCAATAAAGAGGGAAATATTACTGCCTGTCATATTGAGCTAACGTGAGTACAATTATTCGACAAGATAAGAACATGAATCAAGCACAAACAATTTTTAGAACTCAAAGAAAGGCAATATTAAATTTCTCAAAAGTCTACCCACCATAAAACTCCTTTATACTAGCCTTTCTTTCATGAACAGACATAGTGGTCTTGCCATCCTCATAAGCCTGCAACCACCCATCACATTATCGCCTTCCATGTCAAAAATGGGTGACATTTGAGTAGACCTTAAGGGAACATGCACAGCATAACACAAGGTACATATTGAAATGTAAATGACCTTATAAATAAGGATTCTAAGCAACCCAAGGGCACCAGCAAGATGACAATCAGTCCATTGAACAAGAAAGAGAAATATATGAGCGCAAGGACTGTAGGACAGTCTCATCTGAAGGCAGGCACCATCATATTCTCTCGGATAATCAGAGGCCCTGTATGTCAAGAAAAATTGTACAAGTCAAACACAATAGTTGGAAGTATCTACCGATATACCATAAAGTGACAAACATATTTAAAACATGACATGTATACAGATCAAGAAAAATTATTTTATTCAAATCAACCAGGCATGGAGGGTTCAGAGGTATATGGTTCAGAATATAGCACTACCTTCCATATCCTATCGATCTTATAATAAGGAAACATAGTTCAATATGGCAACTGCTATCTTCGTATATTTTCAGATCCTTACTTTTATGGCTACTAATCTTACTCAACTTAGAGATCTATAACCTATAAATAAAACCATAAGATACGTTTTTAATTTATGTTCCATTCTTCTTTCAAATTACAGCCTCTTTTTCTTTACTACTTTATCATTGGAGCGGCGGCTACTACCGGAGCCTTTCCGGTAACCCTCTGACCTCAAGTTTTTGAACAAGTAGTGAAGGATAACATCATCTACCAAAGGTCCATTTATACACATCACATATTCCTCCCAATATTTGAATGAAATAGATATTCATCCACCAATAATAACCCTAAGCAGTAACAGCCCATGAAAACTATTGGCCAGACAAGGGGAAAAACAAACAGGGAAAATGGTAGCAATAGACAAAATATGTGTACAAGAAACCATTAGATAAAAAAAAAAATTTAAAATCAAAAATTAAATTTGTAACAAAGCTGGGAGAGCCAATTTGATGCTGCTGCCAATCAAATCCTGATTTTCAGATTTCAAATTCTACTAATACACTTTACATTCTTCTAATTAAATCGACAATATGCAAGCGACCCACGAAATCAGTACCAATGTTTTGTGTGTGTGTTTGTGTAAGAATTTTGTATTGCTGGCAACCGAAATTTTCTGGGCTTAAAATTGGATTTCGGGCTGCTGCAAAACTCCATCAGAAATATAACAAAGAAACAAATACTAAAAATTAAAATGATGAAATTTAATTATAAAGAAACCACAACTACATAATTAAAAAGAAACTTCTATTCATCATGAAAAGTAACAAAAAAATTTCCTCATAAAACGAAGACAAAAGCTGAATGCAAGATTTTGTCTCAAAAAGGACTAATCAAATATATATATATATATATATATACACACACATACACACACACATACAGAGAGAGAGAGAGAGAGAGAGAGAGAGAGAGAGAGAGAGAGAGAGAGAGAGTAATTACAAGGTATTGGCATGCTGAATATCAGCTTCAAGCGCTTTAAGGGAATCCTTGAATGACTTCCTCATGGCCCTCCCTACCTCTGTAACTAATTTCCATCCAACACACCCCCAAATTCAACAACTACGACTCTCTAAAACCCTAGTTATCTCCTCAACCCTCCTTTCTTTTTCAACTCAATAGCTACAAATCCTCATATTACACAAAAACAACAACAACAAAAAAAAAAAAAACCCAAAAGATCCACAAATTCAGCACTCTTTCAGAACAGAACACCTAAAAACTGCAAGTGACTCTGTTTCTCACTCTAGAAGAATATCCAGAAACTTGTTTTTCTCTCTCCATAAGTATATGTTTTGCTGTCTAGAGAAACGTAGAGATGGGTCTGGCGCTGTGGTAGCGTAGTTTCTTTTATTCTGAGAAAATCTCGAACTGGGATTCAGCTTGACTTTTGCTTGGACCACACGCCTCTAAATCAGCTCTTAGTTGAAGAAGAAGAAATTGAAATGTGAGTTCCCTAAATGCCCCCTCCAATTTAACACCCTTAATTCAAAAGAATATTGCACCAAAAATTAAATTTTTTAAAATAGAATAATCAAAAAGAAAAAGTCAAAACCAATATAGTAGTAGTAGTGGTATCTTAAGGGAGACCCTCTAATACTTAATATTTAATAAATTAATAATTTTTATTAATTTTATTTTATAATGAATAATGAATAATCTTATTATTTAATGATTAATATTCTTTTGAGAAAATTAATTTATAATATTAGTTATAAAAATAAACATCTTTATATATATATATATATATTATAAAAAATAACTAGAAACATTAAATTTTTTATAATAAAAAGAGATAATAATAATAATAATAATAATAATAATAATAATAATAATAATAATAATAATAATAATAATAATAAAAGTTAAATTGTTATGTACTTTTTTTAAAAAAATATTCATTGTCATTATAAATATGTACACACATTCTATTTTATAGTAAAAGTCATAGAAGTGTAAAGAATTTTTTTTAAAAAAATTAATAATCAATATTTATAATAAGGATTAATAATTATTAGATTCCTGAGAATATGTTTATAAGTTAAGATCTAATGCAAAACATTGCAACCTAAATAGTCTCTGCCTTTTTAAATTGTCTTGAGTCTAAGTCTAATGTTGTTGATTTTGCATCATTAATTTTTTCTTATTGTCAAATTTACCTCGTTCTCCTCTTTTATGTATTTCTGAGATCATGACTTCTTAGTCGTCCATATTCGAAACCATAGTTATCAGAATTGGATCGAACCGGCCAATTCAACCGGTTGAATTGGACATTAAACCGATTTGGTTCGATTAATATACCATTTTTGCTAAAATATCGGTTGAACCGGTTGATTTTTTTTTAAAAAAGAGTGAATCGGTCAGTTTTTTAAAAAAACTGGTTGAACCACCTTTTGTCTTTTTATTACCTACATTTGTTTTTCACCCAAAACTTCTTTTATTTGATGATTAAATGATGAAAACTGGTATAAAATAAGATATTTTTACATGTATTTTTATTATATATACAAATATATAAAACTTATACATTAAGATAATTTCAATGATTATGCTTATATTTTATTATTTATCACTAGATAATAAAAAATATATATTTTTCTTCTTATTTTTTTTAATTTTTAATATATTTATGTATATTTTTAATATATTAATTATAAAATTAGTTGAACCAATTGAACCAGTAAATCGTGAACCGGTCCCTTCATCGGTTCATCGTTCGATCTAGTTCTGATAACTATTTTTGAAACTATAGCCATAGCCCTCAAATCTATTGTTGCTTTTCCACATGTGCACCATCAACAAGTAATTAACTGTGGGAAGTTGAATTTTAAACCATGGCTTAATTCACTTCCGTAGGTATTGAAAGACTTCTTCAATCTCCATGCATGACCAAGAACACCAAATGGTCCATTACTAAAGTAAATAATTGGCGAACAGAGGTCAGTCACAATTGTAGTATGCCTGCTGTCATGGGGTTAATTTTTTCTTGGTAGTAATGTCACCCCAATGATGGCGTTGCCTCTGCAACTAGCCCTCAATACGGTTAGGCAGCACACATACACACACAGAGTACACAACACAACACACGTTTATAAGGAAAAACACTCCCAAACCTTTATATTGATATCAATCAGATTAAAAAGGAATTATAATCCGACCAAAGGCTCTCTGCCTCCATTGCAGGACCTTTGTCACAACCCGAAACACCATGTGCAGATTAAGAGGCGCGGCCCACGAGCCGTCCCCCTTGTCAGATACTAATTAAGGATCAATAATAGATGTCATCACATTAGTTAATTTAGTACCATCATCATATTATGATTATACATGCCATGATAAAAGTAGATGTTTAATTACAGATTCTTAAAATAAAAAGTCATACCTAGAACCGTGGACTCATGGGAGAGAAAATACTGCATCACACTTAGTCTAATTAATGATACATCAGAAGAATTCACCATTACTTACAAAGGACAGGTCTGTGAGCAAAATATGATGCCTACTTGGAGTGAACACCCTACAGTCCTTTTGCAACATCCTTTCCTTAAAAAAATGATATATTTCTAGAGTGAGCTAACTTAGCTCAAGTAAATTTTCTCGCTCTACCATGGTCCAGGGTTAGTTTAAATAGAAGAATACAAATCAATGGCAAACAAAGGATACAACAAAATAGCCAGTCACCAAGAGAGTGAATCATTAAGAATGACCCGTGGGTCTAAAAGGCATATCCCAAAGCAGTTTAAAAAATGCGATGTAAGCAATTTAACAAGTTAACAATAGAGATTTAGCACATACAATAACCAACTGTTAAAAATCACAAGATATCGCATTGAATCCAATGATAGGCTTGAAAAACATATCCACAATCAAAGAGTGCATCATTAGATCATGATAAAAAAATAAGATATATAATACTAACAAAATAGATGATAACAACAAATAGGATCCGACTACCCCCAAGTAGCACTCATTCAGGTTTACCCCTCGTTTGGGTTCTTGAATAGCACTAAGAGCTTTTATCAAATATCATGTCCTCCTTGGGTATCATTCCCAATCACCGACACGTTGGTCCAAATTAGCATCTATAAAATCAGGATGGGCGTTGTGACGACACAACTCCCGACACTCATAATTGTAATACCCCCAAAATCCGACATAATTCAGACTGTATTCCGACTTAAGGAAAATAGACTATTTGACGTTAATAAATTGAAATAGTGAAAAATACGGTAAGCCGTAACAGAATTTAGTATTCTCAGATATAGAATGACATATGCTTTGGAAATTAATTAAACTAGTCGACCAAGTACCAAAATAAATAAATGAGACTGATACTAATAATTAATTATGAAGAATTATGTGAAAATAAATAATTCTAATACCGAGTTTCAGTTTTAAGGCAGATTCTATATTATTTCATAAATTGATATTTTATGAAATAAAATATAAATACGGTAAAATATAAAATATACCTGTATATGAAAAATGGCCATGATATAGAGATATATATATATATATATATATATTATACATAATATGTAAATATCAAGTGGAAAACATAAAGCATATGTATAATATATAATATATAATATATATATATATATATCTGTGCATAAAAGAGATAAATATCAGAAGCTTCCTGAAGAAGCTGAACAGGGAAAAAGAAAAGCAGCGTAGAAGTTGCTAGAATTCTCACGAGGCATATATGTATAAATATATATATATATATATATATGTATGGCAACCTAGAAGCTTCTATCGGTGTGGGTGTTGAATGAATCAAGAAGTAGAAAAAGAGAAAATGGAGGGAAAGACGGAGAGAGTCGGTGCAGCTTGGAGAAGCTACTGGAAAACGTGAAAGAAAAATAAACAAAGGAGAGAAAGTGGTCCCTGGTCTTGCAACAGAGCTGCGGCTAATCAGGAACAGAGATGATGCTTTTGATTGAGTAGCTCAGTTTGTTTGTGGGTCAAATTGAGAGAGAAATCTGATACGTGATTGGGTTTGGGAGTGAGACGGCAGTAACGGTGCAGGGGAAAACTGATTCAGCCGGTTAGAGGAGCTGCCGTTGGATGCTGCAGAACCGGAATTGTTGGTGCAGGGGATTTTGTGGGTTATTCTCTGTACCGAAGCTGATTCACGAACAGGGATGCCATTGATTAAATCACGACAAACGGAGCTGCAGTAGGTAATATTTATGTGTATATATATATATATATACATGCGTGTTGGTGTTGGTTGTGGGTTGGATTGAAGGAAAATAGAGGAAAGAAAAAAGGGCCGTGTGAGTAGCGGTGCGTGTGCAGGTCGGTGCAGGGAAATTGGTGCGGCTGGTATGGGCATTGAGGTCGACTGCCCTGTTTTGGTGACCTCTGTCAGAGGCGTTGGGTTTCTTGTGCAGGTGGAGGTTACGGATTGAAAAATTGAGGATTGAATTGGGAATCTTGGATCCAATTAATTGGAGCAATGGCATGCAACAATAACGTGCGGCAGTAGGAGTATGTGTATATTTATGTATTTGTATGTTGAGTAATTCTGAGTTGGGATTGTGGTGATTTTGGGCACAGCAGGGGAATTATACTGGCTGTAGCAGTACAGAGAAGGGGACGGTAGTGATCGAATTGGGTAGCAGTCCGTTGTAGGGGATAAATCACGTTGGATTGATTGTTGGTTGGAGGATTCAAATTGGTTGATTTAACAGCAGCGTGTTGGCAATAGTTTTGGTTAGTAGTGCTTGGTTTCTTTACAAGTCTAATACACTAGAAGGTTTCACTGTGATTGATGATCGTGAGGGAACATGTTGTAATGGCTGATGTGAACTTCGGTTTTGATCGGTTTCCAAATATAAAATAGGAGCATACAATTATCTGAAGGGTTTTTCTAATTTATTTGCATTCAATTCTGTTTAAATTAGAAGAAGTTTGACACAGGCGCCAAGGGGAGGAAAAATAGGAATCTAGTTAAATGAAGGAGCTTGGTACAGCTGAGCCTGATGCGGGGATTAAGAATATTGCCTAATTAAAGGCCGAAGCACTGAGACGTTTGCTGTGCTGGGGAATACTTGTGAACAATTTGTGAAGGTTTAAGGTTCTGCTGTATATGGTTGGGTACGTTGGGTCCTCTTGTATTGGCGATTGATCGTCTGCTGCTGGAGTTGCGATGAGGTGGCCGTTGCAGCAGAGGAGTGATTGTCCGTTCATCTAGAGAGTCGACTGAGCCTGGAACTTTATTCAAAAACTTAATGGCCATTCTTCGGGATGTTGTTATCTGTTATAATGGCACGGTGAGAAATGTTACAGAAAGAGGGAAATCGGTAACTAGAATTATGATTCCTGGATTGCCAAGTGAATCTGATGGTACCAACATCAGGATGACGATTATTGAGGACATGCATGGAATTACCTAACGCATCTGATAGATATCTGTGAATAGAGATAAGCGTAATATTCAGGTGAGTAACTCGGACTCCTGACTTGGTGTATATCTTCTGTATACTAAACTGCTTTATATGCCGAACTGTTTTATACACTGCATTATTTTAAGGCACTTGCTTTCATGCATATTCCTTGTATTGTACTACATCTGGCATGATTCTATCTTGTTTCTTGATATCTCCTGTTCTGATTTTGTTGGAGTCTATTGTTCTAACTTGTCTACTCTATTGGAGTCTGATTCGTGTTTATCTTGTCATGTTGAGTCTTGGGCCCCTCGGGATTGAGTATATCACTAGATGGATAGCTGGCTCTGTGGGACGCCCAGAACTTAGCATCTGCTCAATCCTGTCTGTTCCGCTTGATACCGACCCGGTAGTGTGCTGTGGGGACATGGGCCTCCATGTGTGGGGTGGGTGACTGACATATTATCTTGTGCGGCATCCCACATTACTGGGGAAGGTTCAAGCACTTTGAGTTGTATCCATTCTATTTGAGTTGCATACTTTCTATTTGAGCTGTATCTATTCCGTTCTGATACCGACCTCAGCCAGAGGTATGCGATATGAGGCCCTCCATGCGAGGGGGTGGATGGGAAGTAATGCCATCCCACATCGCCTAGGGAAGGTTCAGGCACATTTGTTGATATACCGTTGTTTAATTGGTATTCAGTATTGATCTATTCTATTTGGTTCCATGTTGATTCGATTTGTTCTCTTGAATTACATCTGTTCTACTGGAGCATGCATATATATATATATATATATATATATATATATATATATGAACTGGTTTTGAAACCCATGGCAGGAACCTATGTTACTCACTGAGCTTGTTTAAGCTCATTCCATTATTTAACATTTTTCAGGTTGTATCTCCATTGGATTAGAAGGCATAAGGAGATGATACTAGTAGGCTGAGAGGCATTCCCAAGTGAGAATATGATGGCAATAATATGTGGAGACTTGGGTTCTAATGGATTGATCTTGGCTATTCAGGTGAGCGTGATGATATAGTTGACTTTATTCATATGTAATAGATGTGTAGGGACATGGCTCATGGTAATGGTACTCTAGAGGAATTTGATATGCTCTGTGTTATATATCTGTTATGGATGTGCTCTGTAGTTAGAATTATTAGCTGTTTGGTTATAGACTTGCTCTGTGGTATATACTTATGTGGTATATAGTTGAGTTGCGTTCCCGAGATAAAAAGGTTTTAATTTTCGCTGTTCTGACCCTACATTTGGAATGTAATTCATCGTAAGGTTCAGAAGTTTTCCTTTGGTTGGTCGCATTGTCGGTCGGAAACTGGCAAGGCGGCTAACTGGCATCACATCTTTCGCATCCGCGTAGGGTGGGGTGCGGGATGTGACAATAATAATATCATAAATCAGAGAAATTCCACAAGAAATATACATATACGTGAAGTATCAAACTCTTAGCAGTGAGAAACATAACGATTTTCTAATATCCAAATCAAGGGTTATAGAAATGTGCAAGTAAATCAAGATATCGACAAATGAATATCTCAACATATCTACAAGGAAGTACAAGTATCAAATTGTGGAATCAAATAACTGTCAGGTGTGTGTAAAGAATACAAATTGGCAGCATCAAGAAAACATAACTCTGACATGGCTAAGAAATACCTCATATTAGAGTTCGGGTTTACTTACCTCAAAAATGTTTCCTCCTCCCTTCAAGAGGAATCAGACCTCCTTCTCTTTTCCCTTTGATGATCCTATAAATTAGAAAACATTATTTAGTTCAATAATACTCACAGACTTAATATGATTTTATTGATGGATCTATTGTCTTTTAGTCTTATAGGTTGTGTTTTAAGTTTATGGACTTATGTAATTTAGGTTATATCCAAATTGACTCATTTGCCTTTCTTTGGTAGCTCGTTATACCTTTAAAGTGTCCTAAAGATGGCTAGTGTCGTATATCTATATTTTAAGTATTTTATTTGGCAAAACGGAGCCCACATTTGGGTCCGGCATGTCGAAAAATCATAAAGTTCTTATAATTTTTGGAGGTCATTTGGTAGCTTTATTTAGCCTTTAGGACATTTTTGGGATTAGTCTAGTTTGTTTGTTCACATTTTTTGAGATTTAATTTTACAAATTGGACTCTGCCATTGAGTCTGGAATGCCAAAAAAATATTGGGTTACACTATCTTTTTATTTTATTTAGGCAACGAAAATATTTTACCAAATTAAATTAATTAAATTATTTTATTTAATATTATATATATATATATATATATATATATATATATTCAGTTACTATTTTGACACAAGTGCCACGGTGGCACAGTGGCATATGCGTGGGGTTTAAAACCCTCACGTGCGTGAGGTCTCCTTTTTAAGTTTGGGGAGCTGCAACTCCCCTTTATTTTTCTAATTTTTGGTAGGCCAAACAACAGAAAAGGGCGTAGAACAGGGATAGGTTATCCTGTTCCGCCTGTGGTTATCAAATGAGGATTTCTTACCCTTGTTGCCAAACAAGCCTAAAGTTATTTAAATTTTAAAACCCTAATGCCCAAAACGACACCGTCCCACTTAAAACCCAAATCCACTTAATAATTTGGTCGGGGCCCGACCCAAATCCGACCCGAGACCCGACTTGCACAGTACCTTCTTTCCCACATCTTCAATGAGGGTTCCGGTCACCCTCTCTTGCACCAGCAACTGTCGCCGATTGATTTCTGGTCACTTCTAACGGGGTTCGAACCCATTTTTTTGTGAGGATTCCATATTTAAAATCATAATTTAATTCCACACACTTTAGGCCGCTAAAATAAAAGGCTACAATCGGGCTCCGGTGAGGCAATCTTTCTCTATTTCGTGAAGCTACAGACATGTTTTTGCTCCTATTTTCTTCCTATGGGTTTCTAGGAATGTGGGGAATGTTTTTGCATTTGTAAAACTAAACAAAATAGGTTTAAACTCAAGTTTCCAATTGTTCTTTCCTTGGCTGCAACTCCTTTTAAAATTCTTATTTTTGGGCCAAAACGTGTGGTTCTTGTTCCTCTGTGACCTATTTTTGGACTAGTTTTGGCCCTCAATCACAAAACAGCATTTGGTTAAGGGTTCTTCATAACTCAATTTTTTTTTTGTTCGGGCCATGGTGGTTTCTTGGGGTTTGTTTAGCCCAAACTATTCCATATTACCCCTATTATCAACCATTTCATGTTATAAATACATGCATTCATATTAGCTTTGTTATATTGCATAAAATAGTGAGATTTTTTTCTATAGAGAGAGAAATTAAGTTAAAGGGTTTTACCTTTAATGATACGTCTCCCCCTCTTGGCTTGGTTCTGAGCTTTTGAGCTTCAGAATTGTGTATGCATACCCTTTCCCTTTCCTCTTCTTCCTTCTTTCACTTTCTCTCTTAACAATTCTCTCTTTCTCTCTCTTTCTCTCTCTCTCTCTCTCTTTCTCTTTTTCTCTCTACCCGTACACTACACACACACACACACACATGCACACACACTTTGTCTGTTTTTGTTTTGCATCTATACAATGTAAAAACACAGACATATAAGATTCTACTCCTATTTTGGTTTTAGGTTCAAGACTTTGGTCTTGAACCAACACTTTTGGCCTTCTTTTCTTTCTTTTTCTCTTCTTATGCCTTGTATGGCATTTTGGGTGTATTTCTTGAATTTTTGAAGTTGTGTTTCGATTGTCCTAATATCTCTTGGTGTTCTCGCATTGTTTTTTGATTCTTGTATGCTTCACCTACACGTCATTAATTTTATTTTTGATAAATTCTATGGTGTTTAATTTATACAAAAAATATATTGTATTTATCAAACAATTCTTGGTTAAATTCATTTTATTTGCATATCGCACTAATTTTGCCTAATTGCACTTCGTGCACTAATTTTGATGTTTACAGGCTACCAATTTCAATTTAAGACGCCTAAAATTAATATGCAATTTATTTCATAAAAATCGGCATTAACGTAAATTACTTTGTCTAATTGGGTTGAGATATTACAAGCTTGGTTTGTTTAAATACACAAAGAGGTTGGTGGTTGACACCCCCAACCGCCCAAGGGTTTGCTGGACTAATCTAGTTGCGCCACCTAAGGGTATAGTAGTTACTAATAACTACTCTTGCCTTCCTGCCACGCCCACAAAGCTGCCACCTGTATGGAGCAGTTGAAACTGCAGCAGACCACTACCTTCATGGAGGAGAATTGCCTGTCACTTGCTTGTAACTATTGTACCAGCACATTGCACTCATATATGTTGTATATACACACATGTCTGATGTGTACAAAGCTAGCCCATTTTTGTCCACGTGTCTAATAGCCATGAATAGAGCAAACTACCCATATTCATAGTTGGTTACACCCACGCCATGCGTTCAACTACTTGTATGCTGGGGTGTACCCATGCCATGCTGTCAAGTCATGTGTCTCGCACATGCTATAACACTCATTTAATCAACCTTCAACTGCCATAGTCATTCCCACATTGCCAATGTAATTTAGTCACCGAGTCATACCGAATCCAGCTATAATGCCACCAAGCTATGCCCTATACTCCACCCCAATCCAAGTAGCCAACACCGAAGGGTCCATAGGGCTTAGGCAAGCCATGCCACCACATGGCTTGCCTAGGCATGATGCTCTCATGCCTTGGGGTGGTAGGGAGGAAGACCCTCCTATATATGTCTTAAGAACAATTTTTGGTCCGATGGGAGTAGATACAATCTCTTGCAACACCACAACTCAATGGGGGAAACCAACCCCCCCATATATATGCTAAAGTACAATTCATTGGCCTAACAGGAACGACCATGTTCTTTTGCGTAAGGTTATCAGCCATATTGCTTGCCTAACTTGGATCATGACTTGGTGCAAGGTGCCACCAAGTATGTCCATGACAACTAAGCTTACTTAGGATCTGACAAGCCTTCCCCACCAAGAGAACCCAACAACCTCGTTAGAAGAGACTCCAAGTACTGCTCAACCACCTTCTCAAATTACCATAGCATTTGTCATTCTCCTACGTTGCTTCTTCTGTCCCCTTTCCTTTCCACTTGACCAAGTAGTAAGTCCTTCTATTCTTCTTACTCATTCCCTCAATCAGGTTGTCCAATATGGCTTTCTCCATATCCATGTATTGCTATTTGATAGTGGGAGGTGCCCGTACCTGATTGTTTCTTGAAAAATAGTTAGGTCTTCATTATAATTTTTTAAAAAGCTTACATGGAATACAGGATTCAACTTGAGTTGGCTGGGTAAATCCAATCTATAAGCCAATCTTTTGATTTGTCTAGTGACAAAAAAGGCCTATCATATCGTTGATTAAGCCCCTTGTGAGCAATTTTACGACTTATCTTTTCCCAAATCTAAGGGATGAGTTTTAGCATCACTTTATCCCCTAAATCAAGCTCTACTGGTCTGCGACTCTCATCAGCCCACTTCTTGATCCTCTTTTTAGCCTTTACCAAGTAATCTCTTGCTTCATCAGTCTTTTCTTGTTGCAATCTCGTAAACTGATATGCTGTAGGGCATCGGCCTTGGGACTTTTGCTTGGCACCTTCATGCGGTGTAAGAGGCTGCTGGCCCGTTGCCAACTCAAAAGGGGTCTGAATAATGGACAAGCTCTACTGTAAATTGTAACATAACTGTGTCACATCAAGCAAGTCAACCCAGTTCTATTTATTTGCTGTTATATAATGCCTCAAATATTCCTCAAGTATAACATTCACCCTTTCTGTTTGTCTATCAGTTTGTGAGTGATTGCTAGTTGAGAAGTTTAGCTTTGAACCCATCATCTCAAACAAAACTATCCAAAACCTTATAGTAAATTTAACATCCCTATCTCTAACAATGTCTAGGGGAAGCCCCCAATGTTTGACAATATGCTTGAAAAAAAGTTGTGTTGTGATCTCAACAGAACAAATTTTAGGAGCTGGTATAAAAGTTACATACTTCAAAAATCTATCAACCACAACAAAGATTGAAGTATAGTCACTAACTTTAGGCAACCCATTAATGAATCCATAGAAACACTCTCCTAAGGTCTGCTTGGAATTGGGAATGGTTTTAAGGTACCCCCTGTCTTCTTCTTTTCAGTTTTGTCTTGTTGGCACACCAAGAAAGTCCACACAAATAGTTCAATATCAGCTTCCATTCGGGGCCAATAATAGCTTTTAGACAATAGGGCAAGAGTCTGTTCTTGGCCTGGATGTCTTGCCCAAAGAGAGTCGTAAGACTCTTTCAAGAGTAATTATTTAATGCCCTCGGACTTAGGGACATAAGGTTTCCTTCCTTTAGCATAGAGAACACATTCCTCTATCCAAAACTGTCTTGTGATACCATCCTAGACTTTCTTCAACAGTAGGCTAGGCACAGGATCGCTTTTTGTCTAGATTCTGATCTTTTTCAACACATCTCCAACAATAAGGCTTAGGGTCACAATGTTCTCTTCCACAATTGGTTTTCTTCTAAGAGCATCTGCAACCTGATTTGCATTGCTTGGTTTATACTGGATTGTGTAGTGGAACTGCGCCATAAAGTCCTGCCACATTGCTTGCTTCGGGGTCAACTTCTTCATGCTTTGAAAACAACTAGTGACCACATTATCCATTAGAATGAGGAAATGTTTATCTAGCACGAAGTGTCTCCAAGTATTGACACAATGTACCATTGCTATTATCTCCTCTCGTGCACTGAATACTGCATTTCAGTGTCATTAAGCTTCCTACTTTCGAAAGCCACTAGATGCCCTTCCTGCACTAAGACACCTCCAATAACAAAATCAGAAACATCAGTTTGTACCTCAAAAGGCAAATCAAAATTCGGAAGTTTTAAAATAGGGTCACTAGTTCAAAATAGGGTCACTAGTCATCGTCCCCTTCAAGCGATCGAATGCCTTCTAGCATTCATGAGTCCATGTTCATGTTTTGTCCTTTCGTAAAAGATTTGTCAAAACTACCACCTTCTTTGAATAGTTCTTGACAAACTTTCGGTAGTAGTTGGCTAAGCCCAAGAAAGGCCGAAGTTCTATCACCTTAGTCCGTACTGGCCATTCAAGAATGGCAGTAATTTTCTTTGGGTCCATTTGCACAGTACCTTCAGAAATAATATGACGAAGGAGCATGATTTATTTCTGGCCAAACTCGCACTTCTCGAGCTTTAAGTATAGTTCTGCTTCCTTCAACTTAGTCTATGTCAACCTTAAATGATCAACATATTATTCCAAGGTCTGACTAAACATAACTATAACATCCAAATAAATGATAATAAAATGATTAATGTATTCCTATAATATATTGTTCATCAAAGTATAGAAAGTTGTAGGAGCATTGGTTAAGCTAAATGACATAACCAAATACTCATAAGAGCCATACCTTGTAACACAAGTTGTTTTAGACTCATGCCCCTCTACAATTCTGACTTGATAATACCCAGACCACAGATCCATCTTGGTGAAGTATACTGCCTTCCTAAGTCTGTTAAACAACTTATCAACTATAGTGACTAGATAGTTGTTTCTGACTGTCACTTTATTAAGAGCTCTGTAATCAACATAAAACCTAAGAGAACCATCTTTCTTATTCTAGAACAGAACAGGAGCACCATATGACGCTTTAGAGGGCTGGATAAAACCAGCCTTCAAAATATCAGTGAGTTGTTTTCTTAACTTAGCAAGCTTAGAGGGAGCCATGTGATAAGGGGCTTGATCAGGGGATTTAGCACTCGGAACTAGCTCAATTTGGTGGTCAATCGCCTTTTTCGAAGGTAATCTAGGCAAAAGCTGATCTGGCTTCACATCTTTGAACTCAACAAGAAATTTATGTACAGATTCAGTTATAGGCTGCAGTTCTTTCTTTGTTTATTCCTCGAACAATATGGCTAGGTAAGTCATTTGCCCCTTTCTGAGTCTATCTTTGAGTTGTAGTGCTGACACCATTTCCATTGTATTTCCAGCTTTGCTTAAAGAAACAAAACAAGGACTTGGCAAGGCCATGATAAAAAGAGCTTGCAGATGAGGCATAACAGAAACCTTCACCCTTGTAAAGAAATTTAGCCCAAGAATTACCTGGAAATCATCCAAAGGAACCACCATAAAGCTGCATTGGCCTCGCCAATCGCCAACTTTCAAGGGAACATCTTTAGCCATTCCACCAATTGGTTTCGCTTCTGAATTTACGACTTTGATTCTGTTGGAATTACTAACTAAAGAAAGACCAAGCCGCTGTACTTTGCGATCAGAAATGAAATTGTGAGTGGCTCTAGTATCGATCATAGCATGGACAGCAACATTGTTCAACATGACGTGCACATACATTAACCCTTTTCCAATCGCTGGTTCCTCCTTCTTCTGAATTACATTCAAAAGTTGGAGAGGGTTAACTCGTGTAGGTTCCTCTGAACGGTCAGAAGTTGAGTCTTATGCAACAATAACTTTCAACTTTTCCTTCTTGGGACAATTCATGGCACGATGTGGGCCATTGTAGATAAGACAACCTTTTCCACTCTTGGATGTGAAAGGTTTGTTTGTACTTTTTTCTGCTGAATAAAAAGAAGTAGATTTTTCATCCTTCTTCTTTTTATTAAAACCTTTTCCTTTCTGTTGCTCCTTTGATTTACCCATGCCATCTTTCTTCACAGAATTTGACTGTGAGCGATAATCAACAAGAGCGTCAATAACCGCCGTTGCTATAGACAAGTCCTTAACGCCTTGCCGCCGCAATTCTGACTGTGTCTATCCTTGCAATTCAGCTATGAAGTTGAACAATTTATCTTTCTCAGACATATTTTTAATGTCAAGCATCAATGATGAAAATTGCTTAACATAATCTTGAATAATACCCATACGTTTGAGTTTGCGTAGAGCATCACGTGCTTGCTAAGCTTTGTTGCTCGGCAGAAACTGCTCCTTCATTTCATAGACTAGAAAATCCCAGGTCATGATTTATGAACGTGAATTGTTGTCAAATTGTGTGTGCCACCATAATTTTGTATCTCCGGCAAGATACATGCTAGTGAGATCGACATTCTCTGCATCCAGGGTCTGAATTACTTTGAAATAATGGCTCATATCCATAAAAAAAAAAAAAAAAAATTCAACTCTTCTGCACTGCGTGCACCAGAGAAGGGTTTTAGGTCAGGGACTTTGGCCTTCTTTGAACTCTCGTGCATCATTGGACTCGTTTTGTCACATCCCAAACCCCACCCTACGCGGATGTCGAGGACGTGACTGCCAGTTGGTCGCGACGCGACCAACCAAAGGCAAATTCTGAACTTTCCGACGAATTGCACTCCAAATGTAGGGTCAGATGCAGCGGAATTTAAACCTTTTTCTTTGTGTCACGGGAATGCAACTCACTTATCCATCATAAGAATATGTATCACAGAGCAAGACTAAATCCAGTCAGTCAACAATTCTAATCTCAGAGCATATCTAAAATCAAGCATATAACAACAGAGCAGATCTAATATCTCTAGAGTACCATTAGTTCCATGACCATGTCTATTTAGTATATATATCAGTCAAGTTAGTCATAACATACCACTCACCGGAATAACCAGGTTCAATCCACAATAAACCAGTCTCTACAATTCAGTGCCGTCAGATCCTTACTTGCGATGCCACTTGACCTATTCACGTCATGTCATAGTACCTTCTAATCCAATGGAGGTAATTCCTGAAAAATGTCAGAATAATGGGGTGAGCTTAAATAAGCCCAGTGAGTAACACAGATTCCCTATCATGGGTTTCAAAACCAGTTTTGTGCTCCAAAGGCACATGGATAATTTAGTCATTACAAAAATAACTATTTTTATAAATCCATTTCATAAGCAGTCTAGTACAATAAAACAGAATCGAACAGACAATACAAACGGATCGGAACATGACATAACCAATCGGTCAGAACAATAACTATTGCTAATATATCGGTCAAGACACAGACTCTTCATTAACGGAACGAATCATAACGGAACTGGACCATATATCAATCAAGACAGACAGATCATCAACGGACGGAACATGTCAGAATCGGACGGAACATATCAATCGAGGCAGACATAACATTAACGGACAGAATATAACGGAATCGAACGGTAACAATACATCAGTCAAGCAAAGGCATATCGCGAACGGATAAAATTATAACGGAACTAAACGGAAACAATACACTAATCAGGACACAGGCAAATCATGAACAGGATACAACATAACGGAACTGGGTAGAAACAATATAACAATCAAGTCAGGGACACATCACTGTCGGAACTAATCATAACTGGACTGAACAATGTTTCAATCAAGACAGACGTTTCATCAATGGACAGTACACAACGGAACTGGACCATATATCAATCAAGACAGACAGATCATCAACGGACGGAACATGTCAGAACCGGACGGAACATAACAACCGAGGCAGACATATCATTAACGGACAACACATAACAGAACTGAACAGAATTCCTAATTCGAAGGACACAAGCACATCACGTGGAATGTGGTACAAAGGGTGTACAATAAGTACATACATTTGAACAATATAGCATTCAAACAGTATACTATACAAAGTGGTACGATACAACAAAATATTGTTCTTTGCCTATATCACATGGTTTATTTAATCGTTTCGGAAATAATGGTTCAATATATCCATTTTATCTCAACAGATCAAAACGGGCAAAACAGTACGGGATGCTAGCACAGGGATCAGGAATATAGTCAATTATTTAAAAAGACTAAAACCATGTCATAAGTAATATAGTACGAAAAGGCATGCATTTAAATAATTGCACGTAAATAATTGCATTCAAAACAGATCAGTAAATCAAGGGACAGTATCAAAACAGTGTCAGAAGTTACTCACAAACTTTACGCTTATTTCCTTGCATAAATAATCCGATAACCTCCAGGTACATCAGGCATCTCCATGTATATCCTGAATAATAATCATCAATCACAGACAGATCAGAACTCATCCATTCAGGTCTCATTCGTCATCTTAGGTATCTATTGGATTACCTAAGATAGCCTAGTAGCCTATCGCCCTTCCATTGGGTCTCACCCGAGGCTATTTCATTCTTTAATTAGGCTTAGCAGTTATTAGGATTATATCCTAAGTCATTTAGACTTTAGTTGTTATCAGTCAGGCACTCATTCAACCTTAGGGGCAAAATGGTAATTTTACCATTCTTGTCCCGGACCCTGTCGTGGTCTTCGGAATAGTCTTTATATCTTAAGTACAAAGTTCTACGTCCTTTGGACTCCAATCGGTATCAGTTAGGTTCTCATTTTAACCATAGGGGCAAAATGGTAACTTTGCCATTCTTATCCCGAACCCTGTTATGGTCTTCAGAATATCCCATATATCGTATATATGAAGTTTTAAGTCTTTTAGACTTTAATCGGTATCAGTTGGGTACTTATTTAGTCTTAGGGGCAAAATGGTAATTTTGTCATTTTTGCCCCGGACCCTATCATGGTCTTCAGAACGTCCCATATATCTCATGTAAAAATTTGTAAGTCCCTTGGACTTCATTTGGTATCTGCTTTAGATCGTCGGGACACATGATCATTTCTCGTTTTACGCGTTGACTGTCTCGGAGTCTTATTTAGCCCTTCAGTGTTCATAATTATCCTTATGATAATTTATCAGATCAGTTTGACCTTTATTCGACCTCTACTTTGCACTTACAGTGCTCAGGGGTATTTTGGTCATTTTACATTTTGTGTAATTTTGACCCCGATTTGTCATCTAATCAAGAATACAGTCTCACCAGTGTCTGGGCTCCTACCAGTATCAGTTTCGTCCCAATCAGACTTTGTTTAGGTCTCGTACGGTATTAGGGGTAATTTGGTAATTTCATGTGTCGTATTTTTCGGGACCTCAGTTCATTAAACGGACCTCACCGTTAAGTTCAGAATGTCCGAGATAGTCAAAATAGGCTATCTGATATTTTTATTTGGGTCTAGGTACCATCAAGGGCAGTTCGGTCATTTATCACTTACGGGTCTGTATTTTTCGGGACTGTATTTCCAAAATCGGACTGTACCATTGAGTCCAGAATGCTTGAAATAGTGAATATACACTATTTATTTAATTTATTTGGACTCCGTTTGACATATTTAATGTCCAAGGGTAAATTGTAATTTTACCTATTTAATAAAATAATTAAATAATTATTTTATTATTTAATTAATTACCAGGGGCTTAAATGTATAATTTCTCAAAATTCTGGGCCACAGTAGGATTCTGTTAAATAGTGGGGACAAATCCGTAATTCCAGGAACTTATAGGGGTCAAAACATAATTTTATAAATTAGGGGTTCAAACCCTTTGGTTTTTGGGTTCAAGGATTGAACCGGTCCAAAATTCAAAGAAGCCAACCGGTTCAGGGTCCCTTTATAAAATCGGAACAAGATATTCCTGGTAACCCCAATTTGCCCTTAACCGTAATTAGGTCATGTCCCAAACCAAATTCCCAAATTTTCAGATTTATTAACCGTGTTGTCAATGAGTCAGATTTCAATTTAAAATCAAAACAGTAATTCGTAAAATGGTGCCGTTCTATTTAAATCAGTGGCACTCTCGTAGACCAACACGTGTCCGAGTCAACTCGCTAACTCGGTTGGAATCGCGAGTTGACTCCATCTTCCCCAACTGATCCACGTACTGTAGCCCTAATCTACAGTTCGATTTTTCTCCATTTTCGTGCCATTCCAAGCACGGATTTCCATATGTCTTGGTCCCAAATTGTCCCTAGGAGTGATTCCAACAACTTGGCATCGATTTGGTGCCTCGAATCCAAAGATTAAGCTCGGTAGAACCGATTATTGCACAGAATTTCAGTTTGGCCGTGTGGCCTTGTTTCTCAACCAAATCACTCAATTCTTGTCTTGTTGTGACCCTTAGAACAGGGGCTTCAATTCCCCATTTACAAATTTCGGTTTAAGTGTTCGTTTCAGGTTTTGGGTTCCATGGCCGAGACTCACAGGTTCGGTTTTGAGGGTCCAAATCAGTGCTCTAGGGTCGCGGGTTGGTGTTTTGGAAACTCTCGTGACCTATAGATCAAGTCTCGACCATCCAAACATGGTTTGGTTTTGGTCATTTCAGATTGGTTGCATGCAAGGTCATCCATGGAGGATGGGTCACGGCTTTGGGTTTTTGCTTGAATTCCAAGCAGTCCGATGGTCCTTCTTATGCTTAAACAACCCAAATTTTTAGTCTAGCTAACATGCATGCAATTACAGTCCTTATAGCCTCAGAATTTCCTCAAAACAATTCTAAAAATTGAAACCAATAAATGAAGGAAAAATTTGAATTTTTACCTTCAACAGTGGCAGTCTCTCTTCTGGCTTTGTTCAGGCACGACCTCGGTGGCTGCCTCAGTTCAGTCATGCCCTCAATCCCTTCCTTCTTGTGCATCTCATGAAGACACCTCATCCCTCACATGCACACACACACTTGCATACACATGCAAGCCATGGACACACACATGCAGCTTACAATGGTGTTCCTCTCAGTCTCTAACGGACCTGTCCACCCTCCATAACAGTTCCCATTTCTTTCACAAATAACTCATATTTAAGGGTCCCTAGGTAAGTACATACATATATATTAATATACATACCTATACATATACATCTCTAGATGTATACATCAGAGAATCAGTGGAACCTAGGGCTGAGGTGGGCTGATGCAAACCAATCATATGGGGTTTGCATGTAATCTCATTGGTTGCTTTGGGTGGCAAGTTAGGGCAATACAGAGATATATACAAATAAGTTGCATATATATGCACAAAGTAATGGGTAGCCTAACTGGTAAGTTTTTGGGAAGAATTTATTCTCTCAAAGGTCAAGGGTTCAATTCCCTTGGCCTCCCATTTGGCCCCCTTTCTCACCATTTTTGGTTAAGGCCACGTTTGGCTGCGCAGTAATTCAGTTTTTGATGTTTGCCTCATAACTTTCATTCCGTAACTCCTTTTTCGATGCGGTTTGTTCCGAGAGTTTCATATTTCAGTTATCTACAGTATCAGAGGTTCCGTGTCATTTATTAATCATTCAGGATTTCCGTGGCTAATTAATTCGAATTTCGTCAGTGTTAAATTGACATTATTTCACCTAATTAATTGGTAATTAGGTTCGGGTATTGTACCCTATTCTCGAATATGTTTTAATTGTTTTATCGATCTATCTTGACCGTCAGGAGATTAGGGTTAATTCCCTTAATTATTCTCTGAGCCGGTATTAATTAATAATTAATTTTTAATTATTAATTATATAGGATCGGGGTGTTACACGTTTGATTTAAGACTCGCTTCATAAGAGACACCTCCTCTTTAAGAGAACGAACTCTTTTCTTCAAAGCTTCGGCCAGAGAACTAACATCCCTAAAAAGATCATTTATCTTGCTGTTTGATTCAAGATATTGATCGTCTTTGGTATGTCAAAGTTTTTTTTGTGTTATCTGGACGTTCTGTGACTCTTGGGACCGTCTATCACATTACACCAAGAAAGGCATTGCATCATTTGACAGAGCACCAATGAAATCCTCCAACCATGTCACCCGCTCATGTAACTCAGTTTTACCACCACCAGCCATGGTTTTTGGTCGAAACCGTGCTCTGATACCTATTGTGACGGGGTTAATCTTTGCTTGGCACAATGTCACCTCAATGATGGCATTGCCTCTGCAACCAACCTTCAATACGTTAGGCAGCACACAAATATTAAACATAATACACAACATAACACAACACACGTTTGTAGGAAAAATATTCCCAAACCTTTATATTGACATCAATCAGATTACAAAGGAATCTTAATTCGACTAAAGGCTCTTTGCCTCTATTGCAGGACCTTAGTGTGTCTAAATACACAAAGAGGATAACGGTTGACACCCCTAACTGCCCAAGGGTTTACTGGACTAATCTAGCTACGCCACTTAAAGGTATGACAATTACTACCAACTGCTCCTACCTTGCTACCACGCCTACAAAGCCACTACTTGTATGGAGCAGTTGAAACTACAGTAGACCATTACCTTCATGGAGGAGAATTACTTGTTACTTGTTTGTAACTATTGTGCTAGCACATTACACTCACATATGTTATATCTACACACATGTTTGATGTGCACAAAGTAGCCCATCTTTATCCATGTGTCCAACAACCACGAATAAAGCAAACCACCCACGTTCATGGTAGGTTGCCCCTATGCCATGCATTCAACTGCTTGCATGTTGGGGTGCACCCATGTCATGCTATCAAGTCATGTGTCCCGCCCATGCCATGACACTCATTTAGTTAACCTTCAGTTGCCATAGACATTCCCACGTTGCCAATGTCATTCCCACGTTGACAATGTAATTCAGTCATTGAGTCATATCGAATCTAGCCATAATGCCACCAAGTTATGCCCTATGCTCCACACCAATCCAAGTAGCCAACACCAAAGGGTCCATAGGGCTTGGTTAAGCCATTCTATGCCAAGGCTTGCCTAGATATGCTTAGAGATGGCAATTTGCCTTGCCCGTCTCGCCCCGCCCTGAATGGGGCGGGTATGGGGTGCTCATAAATAGGGTTGGGGTGGGGCCTTTAAAACCCCGTCGAGTTTGGGGCGGGTTTGGAGAATGGTCACCTCGTCCCAACCTTGCCTCGTTTATATATGAATTTTATTTATTTATTATTACATACATTATATTTACCAATAAATAACACTATTCAAAATTAGTTTTAAGGTTTTTCATATCACACTCATATTATTTTTTCCTACATTAGTCATTTTGGCAATAAAAAATTAATTTATCTATAAAAATAAAAGTTTTAACTTACTTAAAAAAATATATATCGGGGTTCGAGGCGAGGCGGGATGGAGTTAGAGAATATAAACGGGGTTGGAGTAAGCCTCTAAATGAGGCAGGGCGGGGTGGGGTGGAGTCAGGGAATATAAATGGGGTCGGGGTTGGAGAAGGGCCACCTCGACCCAAACCTGCCCCGTTGCCATTCCTAAGCATGCTGCTCTCATGCCTTGGGGTGGTGGGGAGGAAGACCACCCTATATATGTCTTAGGAACAACTGTTGGTCTGACGGGAATAGATACAATCCCTTGCAACACTACAACTCAGTGGAGGAGACCAACCCCCCATATATATGCTAAAGTACAATTCCTTGGCCTAATACGAACAACCATGATCTTTTGTGTAAGGTTATCAGCCACCTTGCTTGCCTGACTTGGATCATGACTTGGTGCAAGGTGCCACTAAGTATGTCTATGACAACTAAGCTTATGTAGGGTCTAACACCTGCCATGGCCCATAGGAACCTCTATACCCTCGAATGACTAAGAGTTTATGTTTCGTCTCGTCTTTACTTGGGTTAGTTGGTTATAATTAATAATGAAAAGTTTTGTATCTATATAATGTATTTGCAGCTTTTCATATTAATAGTGAAGTTGGAGTTTTGAAATATAGACATTGCTCTTCTCGTTTGTTTGTGGAAATAATAAGGAGAATAAAATTGGATTAATGTTTATAAAAATTGTAGCAATATTGCAAGTATGTATGATATTATTGTAATTTGGGTTATTTTTAATCAACAAAGAAATCTCTCTTTTGTTATTTAATAGGCATTCTATTTAGTTGTGTATTCCTCTCTTGTTTGCTCTTTTGATCTTGGGCATATTACTATATAAAGTTTGTGTTTTCTGTTTTAAATACAATTATACTTCATAAAAAAGTATTTTTTTAGTTTAAATTGGACAGAAAAATTGCACTGTCCACATAATAGAGAAACTTTGTTTGTGATATGCGAAACGAGATTCTCTGTTTAAAAAAGATGAATTATTTGACATAATTCATATATATTGATCTTGTTTGACAGATCTCGATTTTTAGATTCTAAATATATAATTTTTATAAAAATAAATAAATTTATATATTACAAGTTATTTAATTTTGAAATTTATTGAAGAAGGATGGGGTGGCGTGGCAATACCAGCACGTCAAGCGTGAAATATTTTCCAAAATTTACAATCATCTTTAAATTTTTATACGAGAAGGGTATATTTGTTAACAAAACACTTGGATATTTTTTGGATCAAAATATTTGGATTGAATTTTGTGCTAATTAAGTCTTTTATGAAGACCTATTATCGAATTTTCCTTATAGTAATTAATAATTTTTAACTTTCTCAAGTATATTAATTATTAAAGTGTTAATAGTAATTAAAGGTACCCGAAGTGCTTCTTGAAGATAGTGGGTTATGTGTTTTCAAAAACTATACTTGTAGTTTTTCAAATTTACAGAGAATAATTAGTGTGCTAATTATTGGAAAATTACAAAAGACTTTATGACTTAAGTAGCTTTTCACTCTTCATATCTTAAAGAGAGTAACTAATGAGCTAATTATGTTGTGAATTTTGGAAAATCACATAAAAACTTAAAAGAGTTAAATTTTATATCTTTTTCTATTAAAAATAGTATTAATTGAGAATTACCCGATATCTATTTCCCCAGCAAGGCTGTTGCTGTTCCTTTTTTCATTGTATTGAACCTTTTGAAAAGTGATTTTTTTAAGATATATTTTAATTAAATTATTTGTTAAATTGGGACATTGTTTTCTTTCACTGTTCAAATTTTAAATATATATTACATTACATCTTAATCCCTAAATAAAAAAAGAATAGATAATGTTACCCACATTGGAAACTTTATTAAAAAATATATAATTTTAAAGAATCAGTGAAACTATTTGATATACCATAAAAGAACAGGCCAATCAACACTTGACACGTATGACCACAGTCCGACCTATGCTCGGCTAACATGATTCTCACTTAGCCAATGACTAAAAGCTCAAGCATCCAGATCATCATATAAGGTCGGAAGTAGCCGAACATATATATATCCAGAACAGATCACAGGGTCCAGACCAACACTTTAGAACTCGTCACCGCCTTAGCGGGTGCCGAGCAGGGAATAAGGAAGCGGTCTTCAACAAAGAAGCAGTCTTCAACAAGGAAACTACCATCTATAGGTATCTCTACGCAAGGTAGCAGTCTTCAACAAGGAAGCAGTCCTCAACAAGGAAACTACCATCTATGGTTATCTCTATGCAAGGTAGCTGCAATCTCCGATGATCAAATCCCTATATTCATGGCATTGAATCCTAATCAACTTAGGAAAGCCACGGCTTATAAATTAAACCCTAGAGGTACGCCTTATTTCTTATGCTCATTCTTTGGCTTTCAATACAGTCTTTCAATTTCTTTTACTTACTTAAGCATCGGAGCGGCTACCGCCGGAGCCAATCCGGTGGTCCTCTGATCATCTTTCTGAGTGTTCTACAGGTCATGGAGTCCATACTTATTGTGAGCCGAAAAGTGCAGCATCAGTTTGGCGCCGTCTGTGGGAACGACTAATCTCCAAGTGCTCTATTCATAAACTCAACTCTTTCCTCACCGGAAAACCATGGCACCAAATCTCCGACCACGACAGAATACTCAGAATTCGCAAAACGCTCAACGTCAGCCGCCCGCTCCCCGCACGAGGGGGCCAGCAGCCAATCCTATGCGACAAGAGATCGAAGCAATAAAACAACACAATGAACTGGTGCAGGAGCAGTTGCTTGCCATCACTAGAACACTGGCGACACTTACGCAGAACCAAGCGGCGGGTTCTCCTAGCCCGTCGGTCAACTTCGTTGCAGGAACGCAACCTCCTGTTGCTACAGAGAACAAAGAACTTCATGCGCAGGCTCCAACTAACCAGCCTGGGCACCCCTCAGGCGTTCCTCGCGCTGGCCGAGATCCGCAGCCATCAACAGTCCTTGGCTGGGGAACATCCACCTTCGTCCCCGACATCCATTACCGGAGCACTACTCGAGCCCCAACTCTAAGGGCCTCGGGAGCACACCCGGCACCGCAGGAGCCTCCTCATGCAGCACCAAACCCTCCGGTTCGGAATCCTCATCCGTCCGAAGGGCGTAATCAACCCTACTACCCTGAAGCCGAGGCTGTCAGGCAGGGTTCACAAGATGTCAGACTCAAAGACCCGCGGAGGGTAGAGGAAATTGCCGAGTCGATAGAACGGACAATTACCTTGAGAGGACCTCAGAACCCTCCAGAACAAGACGAATTGGCCAGGCTGCTTGGAAGGCTAGCCACCCCATTCACTCACGCCATCATGTCAGAAGAAAGGCCCAGAAAGTTCATGGTGCCCAAGTTCACCCTGTACGATGGGTCTGGAGATCCAGGAGATCATCTCTCTCATTACCAGCATACGATGGCCCTTCACGGAGCCTCTGATGCTTTCATGTGCCGAACATTCATCACCAGCTTGAAGGGAACTGCTCTGAAGTGGTTCCACAACCTCCCATCGAACTCAAGTTACCAGCTTTTACGAGCTCGGTAGACAGTTCTTGGACAGGTTTATGACCAGCAGAAGGCTCAGAAGGGGGCCAGAATTCCTGCTGAACGTCAAGCAGACCAGGGAGGACTCCCTCAGAGCCTACATTGCGCGCTTCAACACCGAACTCACGGAGATCACTGACTGCAGCCCGAAATTCCTTGTAGCAGCCCTGACTGCCGGGCTTGCCCAAGGTGGGTTCAGAGATTCCTTGACAAAGAGCCCTCCAGCCGATATGGCAGCATTAATGGATCGGGCCAGAAAATACATCAACCTGGAAGAAGCCAACCGCATGTCCCATAAGGGCAGAGATCAGACCCAGAAGGACAATCCAAAGCGGGAGGACCACAAGAAGGAGGATCACAGAAGAGACTCCAACAAAAAGAGGGCCAGGAGCTCAGAGAAAAGAACAGCACCCAGAGCTGTGTACAACTTCGGACCAAGGGAGTTCACCAACTTCACCCTTCTGAACACCACACCGAACCAGGTACTCCGGCAGATCCGAGATCGGGAGAACCTGAGGTGGCCGGAACCAATCAAAGGAGATCCCAGTCTGCGGGACCAAAGTAAGTATTGTAATTTTCATAAAGATCATGGACATACAACTAACACATGCAGGACCCTTCGATATGAGATAGAGCAACTCATAAAGAAGGGGCGTCTTCGGGAGTTCATCAAGCAGGACGGAAGGCAAAACCCCCAAGAAGACAAGCCTCAGCAGCGACCCGACTAGAGGCCCGAACAGAGGCAAGAGTAGAGGGAGGGACGAAACGAGCCCCAGAGGCAGAACAATCACGTCATCTACGTCCTCCATGCTGACTCCCCTATCACAGGAATGTCCAACAGGGAAAGAAAGAGATACGCTCGGGAAGCCAAGGCCGCCCCGAACGTATTACAGATCTGCAACGTCGAAAAGAGGCTCAAGCCGGCACCAGAGATCCAATTCACCGAGCAAGATCTAGCAGGGGTACACTGCCTTCACAGTGACGCCCTTGTTATCACCCTCAAAATCGCCAACTTTGAGACCAGGAGAGTCCTGGTCGATACTGGCAGCTCCGTCAACATACTGTTTTATGAACCGCTCAAACAGATGGGGATAGACCACGACAACGTCAAGCCCGCCACTGCCGTGATGGTAGCTTTTGATGGCAACCTCAGCACCCCATTGGGGAGAGTCGACCTTCCTACCACTGTAGGAGAAGGTGAAGGGCAGAAGACCACCATCTCGGAGTACATGGTGTTAAACATGAAGTCTCCCTACAACGTCATAATCGGGAGACCATCGTTGCATCAGATAGGGGCAGTCACTTCGACCCTCCATCAGTGTCTGAAGTACGTCCACAATCAGAGCGTTCACTCTGTCAGAGGGTGTCAACCAACCTCCCGGGAGTGCCATGCTATCGCCCTCAAAGAAAAAGCTCCTAAATAGCAATTACAGCACACTCGGGATTGTGTAGATCTAGTATTCACTCACTCTCCCGAGGTGGAAGATTGCCCATCCAGCATTGAAGAACCCCTGAGCCCAAGGGGACGCTACAGCCGAGCCAAACCTGTTGGCGAGCCCATTAAAGTACTGGTCAGTTCAGAAGCAGAGGGGCATTACTTGTACATCGGCCCAGACCTAACACACACCGAGCAGGAAAAGATAGTCAGGTTCTTGAAAGACAACCTCTCTATCTTTGCTTGGGAGACCAGAGACATGGAGGGAATAGATCTTAATCTTATAACTCACAAACTGATGGTAGATCCGAATCACCTGCCAGTCAGACAGAAGAGAAGGCCGATTGCTCCTGAACGGCATCCGATTACAAACGAAGAAGTCCAAAGGCTGCTGGATGCCAGGATGATACGGGAAGTGTTCTATCCCGAGTGGCTAGCCAACACCGTGCTTGTCAAGAAGAAGAACGGCAAGTGGAGAGTCTGCGTTGATTATACAGATCTCAACAAGGCATGCCCCAAGGACAGCTTTCCACTGCCAAGAATAGATCAACTGGTTGATGCCACTACAGGGCATGAGCTTATGAGTTTCATGGATGCCTACTCTGGATACAACCAGATCCAGATGTACCCTCCAGATCAGGAGAAAACTGCCTTCATAACTGAAAGAGGACTCTACTGCTACAGAGTGATGCCTTTCGGTTTGAAGAATACTGGAGCCACTTACCAGCGGCTGGTGAACGAAATGTTCAGCCCACTGCTCGGCAGTACCATAGAGGTATACATCGACGATATGCTGGTAAAGAGTCTTCAGAAAGGCAGCCACCTCCAGCACTTAGCCCAGACCTTCGATATCCTCAGACAGCACAGGATGAAGCTCAACCCCTCGAAATGTACCTTCAGAGTTACGAAGGGAAAATTCTTGGGATACATTGTCTCTCAACGAGGTATCGAAGCAGACCCCACTCAGATCCAAGCCCTGATTGGGCTAAAGTCGCCAAAAACCAGAAAGGAAATCCAGGCGCTGAATGACAGAATTGTGGCCCTGACCAGATTTATATCCAAATCCACTGATCGCTGCCTACCTTTCTTCAAAGCTCTGAAGGGCAGCAAAACTTTGCAGTGGACGGAAGAATGCGAGAAATCCTTTCAAGAACTAAAGGAGTATCTAGCCTCTCCAGAGCTCCTGTCAAAACCAGTACAAGGAGAAAAGCTACTCCTGTACCTTGCAGTTTCCGAAAACGCGGTCAACTCCGCATTGATCAGACAGGACAGAGGAGCACAGAGGCCTATTTTCTATGTCAGTAGGGCACTACTTGACACAGAAAAAAGATACCCAGAAGTAGAGAAACTGGCCTATGCCTTGGTCATATCAGCTCGGAAGCTTCGACCTTATTTCCAGGCCCATCCAATCGAGATCCCAACTGCCTATCCTCTGAAATCAATACTGAGGAAACCTGAGGTATCGGGAAGATTGGTGAAGTGGTCTGTGGAGCTAGGGGAGTTCGATATATCATATGTACCCCGAAACTCCATCAAAGGGCAGGCCTTAGCTGATTTCGTAGCCAAGTTCACCCCGGCACTTCAGAACAAAACATAAGTCACCGAAACTTCGGGGACCTGGCTGCTGTACATTGATGGATCGTCAACCGATCAAGGCTTAGGGGTAGGCCTGGTGCTACAGTCCCCTGATGGGCTCACGTTAGAAAAAGCAGTCAGCCTGGGATTCAAAGCTTCTAATAACGAAGCCGAATATGAAGCCCTAATCTTAGGCATGAAACTTGCCTTGGAATGCGAGGCTCAGAACCTCGATGTCTTCTCTGACTCCCAACTAGTAGTAAGCCAAGTCTTGGGAGAATTTTCCATTAAAGATGATAGGATGCTCCGATACTCCGAACTGGTAAACCGTTTGAAGCATTCCTTCCAGACATTCACTATCCAGAAAATCGAGAGAAGCCAGAATTGTAGAGCAGATGCTCTGGCTAGCATGGCCTCCCGCCTCAAGTCTGAAGCAGACTCCACAATCAAAATCTCCTTTCAGCCAGGATCCAGCATTGAGGAAGCACCAGTTGCTCAAATTGATGAACAGCCCCAGAACTGGATGACTCCAATCCTCTAGTACCTAAGATCCGGGCTCCTCCCAGAGGATAAAAACAAAGCCAGGAGAATCCGAATCAGAGCGGCTTGGTACCTGATCCAGAACAACAAGCTTTACAGAAGGTCGTATTCTCAACCTCTGTTAAAATGCTTGGCTCCAGACGAGTCACAATATGTCTTGGCTGAAATACATGAGGGAATCTGCGGGAATCATAATGGGGGCAGAACTATAGCCCACCGAGCTCTATCACAGGGTTACTACTGGCCCGGCATGCTAAAGCAGGCAAAAGAATATGTTCGGAAGTGCGACAAATGCCAGAGATTTGTGCCGTACCAACATCAGCCTCATCATGAGCTTATCCCAATTCCTAGCCCTTGGCCCTTTGGTCAGTGGGGGATGGACATCGTGGGTCCATTACCAAGGGCCCCTCCGAATAGAAAATACCTCTTGGTGGCCATTGACTATTTTTTTAAATGGGCCGAAGCCGAGCCTTTAACACATATCACAAAAAAGGAAGTTGAGAGCTTCACCTGGAAGAACATTGTGTGCAGGTTCAGCATACCACGTGTAATTATCTCAGACAATGGGACACAATTCACTGGTAAAGGCTTCAAGGCATTCTGCGAAAATCTCAACATCAGGCAACACTTTGCCTCTCCAGGCCATCCACAAGCAAACGGGCAAGCAGAGGTCACCAACCGAACAATCCTTGACGGGTTAAAGAAGAGGTTGGAACAGGCCAAAGGAAAGTGGGCAGAAGAACTCCCTGGAGTTCTTTGGGCCTACAGAACAATCAGAAGAACTCCCACCTCTGAAACTCCCTTCTCACTAGCCTATGGAACAGAAGCAGTAATTCCGGTTGGGATCGGTATGCCAACCCTGAGGACTGAGGCCTTCGAGCAAGAATCCAATGATCGGCAACTGATGGAAAACTTGGATTTGCTCGAAGAGAGAAGGGATTAGGCCAGCATCAGAATGGAAGCCTATCAACAGAGAATGGTCAACAAATCCAAGGTAGGACTCAAGACGGTCAGCTTTCAAGTTGGAGACTTCGTCTTAAGAAGAGTCTTTCAAAACACCAAGGATCCCACCATAGGAAAGTTGTCACCAAACTAGGAAGGCCCCTACAAAGTAACAAAGGTTGTTCGACCTACCACCTACTGGCTAGAAGACATGACTGGGAAGCCTGTTCCTTGGCCATGGAATGTGGAACACTTACGGAAGTATTATCAGTAGAGAGGTTTTCTTTTACTTCCATAAAGTGTCCATCTATTAATGCACAGGCCTCCAGAGCCTGGTCCATAAATGTACAAGTCTTCGATTAGCAAACTCTATGATCTAGTCCATCCAAAGACAGAAGTCCCAGACATCTACAAACTAAAGTTTCTTAGATCGGAACACCTCAAATCTGATATCTATATTGCTTGGCTTATCTGTCAAACGAACAGTAAGTACTATGGTACCGATCAGGAGTGAAACACTTTGATTCAAGTATTTTTCTAAGGTTTCTTTGATTCATTCTCAGAACATTCAGAAATGCACGAGAAAGTATTTTAACTACAGAAAAGCACAATCGGATGCAAAGACATCAGATCTAAGAAAAAGAGATTCAATTTTATTGATAAATCAGAAGATTTACATCAGTACAAACACATCACTACAGAAGCTACTACAGAAGCTACTACAGAAGCTATTACAGAATCTATTACAGAAGCTATTAAAGAATCTATTACAGAATCTATTACAGAAGCTATTACAGAAGCTACAATTTTCAACATGTGGCTTTCCCTCACGGGATGATAAAAGGGCACAGGATCCACGACTTCCATTACCGCCGCCGCCGGCTCCATTTGAAAGGAAGGGGCCCTGAACCCCAGTCTGCATCAAGGAGCGCCCAGGCCATTTCATCATCATCATCATCAACTCCATGACCAACGGATGATGAGGGCTCTAGGCCTCAGGAGACTTTTCATTATCCACCTTTGAAATCGGCATGACACCCTAGCAGATTGAAGCAAGGGTCTCTGCCAAGTCACAAGGGGGAGGAGGCAGCCCACATTCATCTCCCTCAAAGCAGTTGTCACACCTCGGCCGATTGGAGCGAGGATCTCAGACGAGACGTAAGGAAGAGGAGGCAACTCACCCTCGTCTTCATCACCAACGCTCCAGGCCTCGGTTGAATCAGGGAAGGGCCACCACCAATCGGAGGAATCTCGACCGGATGCCAGAGGAAACAAGAAGACTTGTACCTCCTTCAATCCTTCCTTGGAGACTGAAAATAGGGGAAGGTTAACTCTCGGCCATAGTTTAATCGTTCCTAACTCATGCAAGGAATCACCCATCATCTCTGGGCGAGTGACAAATCTCCGGCAGCATATGAAGTCTCTCTCACAAGGGGACAATTTGAAATCAAAAGGTTGAGCGCAACTGTGTGCCCTCGTTTCCATTTATATAGACCCTTGAAGTCCAAAAGCCACCCAACTGAACCGTCGCAACAGTGAAAAAGAGAGTGGCCTCGAAATCCTAAACGACGGTCGAATAAATAAACAGTGCATTAAATATGCCTCTTCGATATACCAAGGGACAGGGTACAGAACTCTCTAAACAGAGGCCACAGTCCAGCACTGAAGCTCCCAAATCGGCAGAGAGGGGAACAAAGTCTAATTGTACAGACCCCCTATTCAAGATTCTGATCTTCCAGTCTTAAATATTTTATGATAGGCCAAGTCATATGACAAAGCCCAAACAGCTCGGATATATCCCAATCCTGAGAACACAGCATGCCGAGCATCATAACTACAAGCACAAGCCGCCTGGTTATCTCCATAAGCTCTTGATTCAGAGCAGTCTACCTTGAGAGATCTACAGGAGTCTACTCCCACTCTATCAGGCTCTATCTATCTGATTATATTTACTTTCTTGTCTTATTAAAATGAGACAGTTGAAATTAATCTACATTCCCTATTCAGTGACAAGTATTGAAGTTCGGAAAGCGACTATAGATTGCTGAACAGTTGATCTAACATGCAAGAGACTCAGAGCAGCCACACTTGCGACAAAATTGCACAAGAGGAAAGAACACGAGCAGAATTTAAAAGAAAGTCAATTTTATTGATCAAAAGAATACATTCATTACATCAAAAGGAGGTAGCAAAAATAAAAACCCATCAAGCCTCAAGACTTCCTAGAAGGGCCTACGTCCTCTTCTAAGTTAAGGGCGGGAGCCCTAGCCGTCTTGTCCGGATCAGGACGAGATGAGGTAGGTTCAGGGGGAACAATTGATGAAACGTCAAAACCTGGGAACTGAATCTGGAATCTAGTTCGGAAGCTTTCAAAACCGAACAGGATCAGCTCATCACCCATCTGTTCAACTTCATCTTTCAATATGATCTCAGTCTCAGCCCTGGCATGATCAGTTGCCTCCTGAACCTTCTGATCGAAGGAACTCCGGAGATTAACCAACTCCGTCTCAAGCCCTTCAACCTTCTGAGCATTTATGTCCCTCTCAGACTCTGCCACGGTAAGGTTGGTGGTAGCTTCCTTCAGATCCTCCTCAATGCTCTGAATCTTGGATTGGGCTATCCCAAGCTACATCCTCATCTCTTCCACTTCAGCCCTCAACTTCTCGGCCTCCTCAAGGCCCATGGGGGTCACCATCAGAGCAGCCAAGCTATGCATACTCTGCGCAAAGCAAGACAGACGGTTTAGATTGAACGAATAAACAAACAGAAAAGTCAAGAAAAAGCTTCAGAAGCTACCTTCATCTGGAGATTCATCATCTCAGTCATCAGCTTGGAGGGGTCATCCCCTCTGTATCGGTGCGGGCCATGAGCCCATATTTGATCGAATGCCCTCTTGGCAATCTGATAGTTCGGCTCATTAAACGGCTCGGACGGAACAGCAGGTGCTTTCCCTTTCCTAGTCCTCCTGCTCGGACCAGAAGAGGCAGGAGGAGCAGCCGAAACAGGGACGGCAGGTTCAGCCTCCTTCTCAGCCTCGGCAGGGGCTGGCTCAAGAGAGCCAGAAATCAACCTCCCCCTCTTTACTTCAAGAGGGGCATCAGGCTCAGCTCGGGAGGAAGAGTCCCCCACCACTAGGGCCTCCGGCACAGCCCATTTTGACGTCAACCTCTTCTTAAGCTCTACATTACGGGCAGCCATCAAGTTTGCTGGAGTTATAATGACAGAATGAGCCCGGTCAGGAGTCAAAAGCAGTACTCGGTACTGATCCCGCAGTGCTTCAGTAAAATCGGACCTCTTCCAAACACTCCTAATTGCACACAAGGAAAGATGTATCAGTTTATCAGTTCGGAAGGCATAACAAGGCTAAAAATAAGTCTAAAAGAATAAGCCTCACCCTTATGACCCGTAACATGAGGGAACGATGAGGCCTCTCCTTCTTGAAAGCCTTCATGCTCCCATCCTCCTCCGACGAAGAAGTACCACTTCTTCCATGTTTTATTGGAAGTGGAAACAGAGGACAGGGGTCAGAACCCCTTCTCGAAGGACATATAGAAAAGGCCTTCTGCCTACTTGAACTTCAGATCCATGTTACTACAGATCAAGTCCAGAGACACATCCACCTTGTTTAGGTGTCCCAACACCACAAATCCTAGAAGCTGCCGCCAGCTATTAAGATTCAGGTCGGCAGGGCAGAGCTTGTACCAACAAAAGAACTGCTTGACTAAATCCGGCAATGGGAGTCTCAAGCCCATTTCAAACCAGGCAAGGTAAACACAAATCTCCCCGGCTTCAACATCATGGGGACGATCCATGTGGCCTGGCACTCTGCAGGTCACATTTGAGGGAAATTTGAATTTCACCCTCCATTCGTCCAGAAGGTTCTGAGTGACAGCACTCTCACCCTCTTCTCTACGGGAAGACCTACCAGAGGTCTCCCCAGCCCTGTCTCAAGGCTCCTCAAAAGCATCAACTATCCTAACTCCAGGACTAGCGGGAGGATCAACAGGCATCTCCCCAATAACTTCGGGAGCAGGATTACCCACATCTTCCACAGAAGACGGTACAACCATCTCAGGAGGATTTCCCACTCCCTCATTTACAATTGGGGATTCAGAAGGAGCAGACATTATTCCCGGACTTAAGAAGAAAGAAGCAAGAGAAGAGGAAAAATCAGTCGAACCTGTTCTAACTCAGGGAATCGGTATTCTTCAAGGTCGCACGAACCAACAATGGCGAATGAAATCTTCTAGCACAGTGAAAATGACGGGGGAAAGGTCATTCCAAAATCTCATCCCGTATTTATAAGCACAGTATCAGAAGGGACCCACCAAGCCCAAACGCCATGACGGTTCGGAACAATGATGATTTCGAGAAACCCAACTATCAGCCCAGTACAATGATGACCTTGAAAAGACCTAATCTCCGGCTGCGCAATAAATGCCTTGGAAGACAAACGGACAAGACACATGACTCTCCGAAAAAGGCTTAGCCCTAGTTGCTTGCTAGGCATCAAACTAGGACTTGGGGGGGGGAAGTAACTGATATACCATAAAAGAACAGGCCAATCAACACTTGACACGTATGACCACAGTCCGACCTATGCTCGGCTAACATGATTCTCACTCAGCCAATGACTAAAAGCTCAAGCATCCAGATCATCATATAAGGTCGGAAGTGGCCGAACATATATATATCCAGAACAAATCACAGGGTCCAGACCAACACTCCAGAACTCGTCACCGCCTTAGCGGATGCCGAGCAGGGAATAAGGAAGCGGTCTTCAACAAGGAAGCAGTCTTCAACAAGGAAACTACCATCTATGGGTATCTCTATGCAAGGTAGCTGTCTTCAACAAGGAAGCAGTCTTCAACAAGGAAACTACCATCTATAGTTATCTCTATGCAAGGTAGCTGCAATCTTCGATGATCAAATCCCTATATTCATGGCGTTGAATCCTAATCAACTTAGGAAAGCCATGGCTTATAAATTAAACCCTAGAGGTATGCCTTATTTGTTATGCTCATTCTTTGGCTTTTAATACAGTCTTTCAATTTCTTTTACTTACTTAAGCATCGGAGCGGCTACCATCGGAGCCAATCTGGTGGATCCTCTGATTATTTTTCTGAGTGTTTTATAAGTCACGAAATTCATATTTATTGTGACGACTGAAAAATACAACATCACTATTTAATTTTAATAAAAAAAATTAAATAAAAATGAAGCAGCGAACAAGACATTCGGCAGAGTTGCTTGATTTTGATAATTAGGAAGCAAACAAAATTAGGACAGAGCAAAAAAACGAATATAATTTATTAACGACGGGGGACAAGACAACACACACGAAGTCATGGATAAGACATGCCAACAAAATCATAATGACGTGCTGGATCAAATGACGCGTGGCATCATGCAATATCTTTTCAATGTTGCGGGTCCCACTTTGGTGGTTACAACCATTTTCTACGGATACAAACTTCTAACACCCACCTCCATTGTCCACAAATTCCAGAAAACTACTTAAATATATACTTGAAAACTATACTATAATTATTAGAATCTTATCAAACGCTGAATTAGTAAAGGAAATCGATTCATCCGTTTAATTAATTTTATAATTAATATATTAAAAATATTAATAAATATATTAAAAATTAAAAAATATTTTTTATTATCTAATGATAAATAATAAAATATAAGTATAATTATTAAAATTATCTTAATATATAAATTTAATATATTTATATATATAACAAAAATACATACAATAATATCTTATTTGATACTAAATTTCATCATTTAATTATCAAATATAAAAAATTTTGTGAAAAAAAAAATTGTAAGTGATAAAAAGACAAAAGGTGGTTTAACCTTTTTTTTTTTTTTAAATTGACCGATTCACTTAGTTTTTTAAAAAATCGGCCGTTCAATCAGTTTTTTTTTTATTCTTTAATAAAATCGGTATTTTAATTGAACCGAACCAGTTTAATACCTGATTCTATGTTCAACCGATTGAACAGACTAATTTGGATAATTATGCATAAAACTAATTATACTTGAAAATTTTATAATTTTAACCCTTAAAACTAATTTTAGTAAGACAACATAAGAGATAATTATTTATTTTTAAAATTTTTTAACTTTATTTGAATAAAAATATATGAGAACGATTAATCTTATCTTTACTAGTATAGGAAAAATAAACACATAAGTTTTCAACGCCTTGTTCAAGATAAATTCAATACAAATTTGTGACTTGCAATGTGGACAAATTATAGAAAAAATAAATAATAAACTAAATTACAATTTTAACCTGTAAGATTAAAAAAAAATACATATTGAAGTACTAATGAAATACACTTAATTATTTATTAATTTACATGCCATTTCAATTCTTTTTTTTTACTCTTTATTATTTTAGAATATTTTTAATTTTTAGTAATTTTCTTAATGAAGATACATTATGAATTATTTTCTTTTTTTCTTCACTTAAAACCACAAATTTGAATTTTTTAAATTTTGAAATTGAATAATGTTATACTTCTCAAATTTTTATTCCAAAAAATTATCCCAATGTAATAAAGTTATTGTTTCAACTAAGTGTTTCGAATTATAAGAAAATACTACTAAATAAAAATGTTGATGAAAATAATCAGTTAATAATAAAAATTATTTGATTATGGGGGTATAAATATCCTCTTTTTTTTTGTCCTTTGTATGTGATGCTGCACTTTTCGGCTCGCAATAAGTATGGACTTCGTGACCTGTAGAACACTCAGAAAGATGATCAGAAGACCACCGGATTGGCTCCGGCGGTAGCCGCTCCGATGCTTAAGTAAGTAAAAGAAATTGAAAGACTGTATTGAAAGCCAAAGAATGAGCATAAGAAATAAGGCGTACCTCTAGAGTTTAATTTATAGGTCCGTGGCTTTCCTAAGTTGATTAGGATTCGAAGCCATGAATATAAGGATTTGATCATCGGAGATTGCAGTTACCTTTCATAGAGATAACCATAGATGCCATGAATATAGGGATCTGATCATCGGAGATTGCAGCTACCTTGCATAGAGATAACCATAGATGGTAGTTTCCTTGTTGAAGACTGCTTCCTTGTTGAAGACTGCTTCCTTATTCCCTGCTCGGCATCCGCTAAGGCGGTGACGAGTTCTGGAGTGTTGGTCTGGACCCTGTGATCTGTTCTGGATATATATATATATATATATATATATATATATATATATATGTTCGGCCACTTCCGACCTTATATGATGATCTGGATGCTTGAGCTTTTAGTCATTGGCTGAGTGAGAATTATGTTGGCCGAGCATAGGTCGGACTGTGGTCACACGTGTCAAGTGTTGAATGGCCTGTTCTTTTATGGTATATCAGTTACTCCCCCCCAAGTCCTAGTTTGATGCTAGCAAGCAACTAGGGCTAAGCCTTTTTTGGAGAGTCATGTGTCTTGTCCGTTCGCCTTCTAAGGCATTTATTGCGCAGTCGGTGATTAGGTCTTTTCAAGGTCATCATTGTACTGGGCTGATAGTTAGGTTTCTCGAAATCATCATTGTTCTGAACCGTCATGGCGTTTGGGCTTGGTGGGTCCCTTCTGATACTGTGCTTATAAATACGGGATGAGATTTTGGAATGACCTTTCCCCCGTCATTTTCACTGTGCTAGAAGATTTCATTCGCCATTGTTGGTTCATGTGTCCTTGAAGAATACCGATTCCCTGAGTTAGAACAGGTTCGACTGATTTTTCCTCTTCTTTTGCTTCTTTCTTCTTAAGTCCGGGAATAATGTCTGCTCCTTCTAAATCCCCAATTGTAAATGAGGGAGTGGGAAATCCTCCTGAGATGGCTGTACCGTCTTCTGTGGAAGATGTGGGTAATCCTGCTCCCGAAGTTATTGGGGAGATGCCTGTTGATCCTCCCGCTAGTCCTGGAGTTAGGATAGTTGATGCTTTTGAGGAGCCTCGAGACAAGGCTGGGGAGACCTCTGGTAGGTCTTCCCGTAGAGAAGAGGGTGAGAGTGCTGTCACTCAGAGCCTTTTGGACGAATGGAGGGTGAAATTCAAATTTCCCTTAAATGTGACCTACAGAGTGCCAGGCCCCACGGATCGTCCCCATAATGTTGAAGCCGGGGAGATTTGTGTTTACCTTGCCTGGTTTGAAATAGGCTTGAGACTCCCATTGCCGGATTTAGTCAGGCAATTCTTTTGTTGGTACAGGCTGTGCCCTACCGACCTAAATCTCAATAGCTGGCGGCAACTTTTAGGGTTTGTGGTGTTGGGACACCTGAACAAGGTGGATGTGTCTCTGGACTTGATCCGTAGCAACATGGATCTGAAGTTCAAGCAGGCAGAGGGCCTTTTCTATATGTCCTTCGAGAAGGGGTTCCGACCCTTGTCCTCTGTTCCACTTCCAACAAAACGTGGAAGAAGTGGTACTTCTTCGTCGGAGGAGGATGGGAGCATGAAGGCTTTCAGGAAGGAGAGGCCTTGTCGTTCCCTCGTGTTACGGGTCATAAGGGTAAGGCTTATTCTTTTAGACTTACTTTTAGCCTTGTTATGCCTTCCGAACTGATAAACTGGTATATCTTTCCTTACTTGTGTGCAGTTAGGAGTGTTTGGAAGAGGTCCGATTTCACTGAAGCACTGCGGGATCAGTACCGAGTACTGCTTTCGACTCTTGACCGGGCTCATTCTGTCATTATAACTCCAGCAAACTTGATGGCTGCCCGTAATGTAGAGCTTAAGAAGAGGTTGACGTCAAAATGGGCTGTGCCGGAGGCCCTAGTGGTGGGGGAGTCTTCCTCCCGAGCTGAGCCTGATGCCCCTCTTGAAGTAAAGAGGAGGAGATTGATTTCTGGCTCTCCTGAGCCAGCCCCTGCCGAGGCTGAAAAGGAGGCTGAACCTGTCGTCCCTGTTTCGGCTGCTCCTCTTGCCTCTTTTGGTCCGAGCAGGAGGACTAGGAAGGGGAAAGCACCTGCTGCACCGTCCGAGCCGTTTAATGAGCCGGACTATCAGATTGCCAAGAGGGCATTCGATCAAATATAGGCTCATGGCCCGCACCGATACAGAGGGGATGACCCCTCCAAGCTGATGACTGAGATGATGAATCTCTAGATGAAGGTAGCTTCTGAAGCTTTTTCTTGACTTTTCTGTTTGTCTATTCGTTCAATCTTAACCGTCTGTCTTGCTTTGTGCAGAGTTTGCATAGCTTGGCTGCTCTGATGGTGACCCCCATGGGCCTTGAGGAGGCCGAGAAGTTGAGGGCTGAAGTGGAAGAGATGAGGATGGAGCTTGGGACAGCCCGATCCAAGATTCAGAGCATTGAGGAGGATCTGAAGGAAGCTACCACCAACCTTACCGTGGCAGAGTCTGAGAGGGACATAAATGCTCAGAAGGTTGAGGGGCTTGAGGCGGAGTTGGTTAATCTCCGGAGTTCCTTCGATCAGAAGGTTCAGGAGGCAACTGATCATACCAGGGCTGAGACTGAGATGATATTGAAAGATGAGGTTGAACAGATGGGTGATGAGCTGATCCTGTTCGGTTTTGAAAGCTTCCGAACTAGATTCCAGATTCAGTTCCCAGGTTTTGACGTTTCATCAATTGTTCCCCCTGAACCTACCTCATCTCGTCTTGATCCGGACAAGACGGCTGGGGCTAAGGCTCTTAACTTGGAAGAGGACGCAGGCCCTTCTGGGAAGTTTTGAGGCTCTATGGGTTTTTATTTTTACTACTTCTTTTTGATGTAATGAATGAATTCTTCCGATCAATAAAATTGACTTTCCTTCAGATTCTCCTTGTGTTCCTCCCTTTTGTGCAATTTTGTCGTAAGTGTGGCTGCTCTGAGCCTTTTTCATGTTAGATCAACTGTTCAGCAATCAATAGTCGCTTTCTGAACTTCGATACTTGTCACTGAATAGTGAATGTAGGCTAACTTCAACTGCCTTATTATAATAAGACAAGAAAGTAAATATAATTAGATAGACAGAGCCTCATAGAGTGGGAGTAGACTTCTGTAGAGCTCTGAGATAGACTGCTCTGAATCAAGAGCTTGTGAAGATAACCAAGCAGCTTGTGCTTGTCATTATGATACTCGGCATGCTGTGTTCGAGTACTTACGGTTAGGATATATCCGAGCTATTTGGCCCTTGTCATAAGACTTGGCCTGTCATAAAATAGTTAAGACTGAAAGATCTGAATCTTAAATAGGGGGTCTGTACAATTAGACTTTGTTCCCCTCTCTGCCGATTAGGGAGCTTCAGTGCCGGACTGTGGTCTCTGTTTAGAGAGTTCTGTACCCTGTCCCTTGGTATATTGAAGGGGCATATTTAATGCACTGTTTATTTATTCGACCGTCGTTTAGGATTTTGAGGCCACTCTCTTTTTCACCGTTGCGACGGTTCAGTTGGGTGGCTTTTGGACTTCAAGGGTCTATATAAATGGAAACGAGGGCACACAGTTGCGCTCAACCTTTTGATTTCAAATTGTCCCCTTGTGAGAGAGACTTCATATGCTGCCGGAGTTTTGTCACTCGCCCGGAGATTATGGGTGATTCCTTGCCTGAGTTAGGAACGATTAAACTGTGGCCAAGAGTTAACCTTCCCCTATTTTCAGTCTCCAAGGAAGGATTGAAGGAGGTACAAGTCTTCTTGTTTCCTCTGGCATCTGGTCGAGATTCCTCCGATTGGTGGTGGCCCTTCCCTGATTCAACCGAGGCCTGGAGCATTGGTGATGAAGACGAGGGTGAGTTGCCTCCTCTTCCTTACGTCTCGTCTGAGATCCTCGCTCCAATCGGCCAGGGTGTGACAACTGCTTTGAGGGAGATGAATGTGGGCTGCCTCCTCCCCCTTGTGACTTGGCAGAGACCCTTGCTTCAATCTGCTGGGGTGTCATGTCGATTACAAAGGTGGAGAATGAAAAGTCTCTTGAGGCCCAGAGCCCTCATCATCCGTTGGCCATGGAGTTGATGATGATGATGATGAAATGGCCTGGGCGCTCCTTGATGCAGACTGGGGTTCAGGGCCCCTTCCTTTCAAATGGAGCCTGCGGCGGTGGTAATGGAAATTGTGGATCCTGTGCCCTTTTATCATCCCGTGAGGGAAAGCCACATGTTGAGAATTGTAGCTTCTGTAATAGCTTCTGTAATAGATTCTGTAATAGCTTCTGTAGTAGCTTCTGTAGTGATGTGTTTGTACTGATGTAAATCTTCTGATTTATCAATAAAATTGAATCTCTTTTTCTCAGATCTGATGTCTTTGCATTCGATTGTGCTTTTCTGTAATTAAAATACTTTCTTGTGCACTTCTGAATGTTCTGAGAATGAATCAAAGAAACTTTAGAAAAAATGCTTGAATCAAAGTGTTTCACTCCTGATCGGTACCATAGTACTTGTTGTTCGTTTGACAGATAAGCCAAGCAATATAGATATCAGATTTGAGGTGTTCCAATCTAAGAAACTTTAGTTTGTAGATGTCCGGGACTTCTGTCTTTGGATGGACTAGATCATAGAGTTTGCTAATCGAAGACAGACCAGGCTCGGAAGGCCTGTCCATTAGAGTGGTCCAGGCTCTGGAGGCCTGTATTTTTCAGAAATAGACCAAGTATTTAAGACCTGTATACTATGGACCAGGCTCTGAAGGCCTGTGCATTATAGATGGACCAAGTACTGAGACTTGTACATTTTATGGACCAGGCTCTGGAGGCCTGTGCATTAATAGATGGACCAAGTATGAAACTTGTACATTTATGGACCAGGCTCTGGAGGCCTGTGCATTAATAGATGGACCAAGTGAAGACTTGTACATTTATGGACCAGGCTCTGGAGGCCTGTGCATTAATAGATGGACCAAGTAAACTTGTACATTTATGGACCAGGCTCTGGAGGCCTGTGCATTAATAGATGGACCAAGTGAAACTTGTACATTTATGGACCAGGCTCTGGAGGCCTGTGCATTAATAGATGGACCAAGTGAAACTTGTACATTTATGGACCAGGCTCTGGAGGCCTGTGCATTAATAGATGGACCAAGTGATGAAACTTGTACATTTATGGACCAAGCTCTGGAGGCCTGTGCATTAATAGATGGACCAAGTAAACTTGTACATTTATGGACCAGTGATGAGTGCGCAAAAGTGCACTCTAAATACCCAATTATTGGATTAAAATGCTAGAATGTGACCCTATTATGAGAGTATAATGTTTAATATTTTTAGTTCATTTATATTTAATTTTATGATATATATTCTCTGTTTAAGTGAGCTAATTAATATATTTATTGAATTAGGGAAGCACTGAAGGTCAAAGAAGAGTTATGGAGTAGATTGTGCAATTCTTGGCTTTTTGGTAGATTCAACCATTGAGTTTCAATTGAGATTTGGATGGTACTAGAATTTCAGAATGAGAAAGTGGTTTTCATGAAATATTTAGAGGATGTCTTGAGCTTTTTAAAAAGGTCTGGTTTGCAAAAATCGGAGTTCATTTGGGCATCCAAATATTATTTCAAAGACAGGCCTGGAAAGCTGCTATGAACATGTCCGTCTAGCTAACTTGAAGAGGCCATAATTTGAGCTTCCAAAATCCAAATCAGGTGATTTTTAAGCCTAAAATTATCTACTCATCTGGGGTACAACTTTCATGAAGAACTCGAATCGATATTCCATCGTTATCCAATGAAAAAATGGGCTTGAACATTGCGGCTGTGTGCATATGCAACTGGAAAAGAAGAAATAAAAAGAATTAAAAGGGGGGCTTGGTTGTACGGCTGAGCAATAGTGCAGCCAAGACAAAAGGAGAGAAATAAAGAAAGAAAGAAAAATATATCAAGAAAAGTCAAACTTGGTGGCTGATCAGGAAACCAAAAGAAAAGCAATGAAAATAAAGAGACCAAGTGATGCGGCAGGCTTGGCTTGCATTCAGTGGTGGGCCCTATTGGATGCAATTGAGGCGCATGGGTTGAATTCAGAAAGCAATGGCTAGCCTATTGTGCGGCTATCTTGAAGCTGGGCGCTGCTTTGGCTTGTGGGGCCCAACGCCAAAAAGAAAAATAAAGAAAAGAGAGGCAATTGGCTGATCCATGCGGCGCAAGAGTGGGCTAGGGGCTTGAGGGTTTTTTTTATGCAAATAATATGAAGTCCTGCGGCGAAAAGACAGAGAGGAGAGCAGGACGACGGCTGGGAGAACAGGAATAGAATAGAGGCACTGTGCGCAGCAGTTCTGGCGCAGAAAAGAAGTCACGGCTACTCCATGGCTCAGTTTTTTTTCGTGAGGTTTATGTTACCCGTCCTGTACATGGGTAACTAAATTTTTAAGTGGGGTTAGGGATGAACTTGCACCATAAATGATTGTTTTAATTTATTTTTAATTCCTGTACGTGTTTTCACTTGTTAAATTCTTTGATGATTATTCATAATTAATTGTTGGATTTTTATTGTCCGAATAATTAAAGGTTTTAGTCCGTTTATAGATTCAGTCATGCTTTTTCTATCGAATGGATTAATGTTTTGATTATTTTTGGAACAATTAAATATTTATATTGATTCAATTCTCTGCTGCAGTATTGCTTGTCGGGTATATTGTCGTCATTGTATTTTATCAATGTGAATAATAATTTGAGTGATTTAAAGATGATGAATGATTTTTCGAAGGATTATTTTTAGTCTAATTTTGATGCATAATTTTAAATCTTCCGATTGAGATTTTTGAAATTTAATTTCTCAATTGAGTTATCTGTGAATTAAAAATAATTGAAATACCATATATGTGCAAGGGATTCCTGACACTCTACTGTTCGTTAAATTTGAGTATTTTCTTCTATTAATCAATTTTTTTAATTTTTAATTTGCATTCAAAAATCACTTTTTATATTTTCTTTTCTCGTTAATCGGCTAATATTTCTGTAGTTTCAGAAATTCTGTTTATTATTCTTTTAATTTAGTCTCCCTGTGGAATCGACACCCAAAAGCTACACTACAACTACCGCGTTATTCTTTGGGCGTAATCAAATTTTGGCGTCGTTGCCGGGGAGACGGTAGAAGAATCATTAGATAGATTTTCTTTTCAGCAGTTTGTAAAGGCGGTAACTTCGTTCCCTTCTTTTTACTTGCTGTACTATTACTATTACTATTATTATTATTATTATTATTTTATTATTTATTATTTATTATTTTATTTCTTTTTATTTCTTTTTTTTATTTATTTATTTTATTATTGTCATCTTGCATGCATAATAGGTATAGGGACGCATTAGGCCGCTTTGCTTGTAGGCCTGTGTTAGAGTCGGATTTAGAGTCTAATTTTTCTTGTTTTTCTAATTCTTTGTTTGATAATACTTCTAATTCTGCAAATATGAGTGAATATGAAGATCAACCCACTAGGACTTTTCAGGATTACCTTCACCCTACACGCACAGCTACACCATCATGCATCATGTTTCCACCCAATGCTCGTCTAATTGATGTTAAAACGGGAGTGATACAGTTACTCCCTACATTTCATGGTTTGGAAAATGAGAATCCATATGTGCACATTAGGGAGTTTGAAGAGGTAGTTGTGACTTTTCATAGTCAGAATGCAACACAAGACATTGTGAGACTTAAGTTCTTTCCTTTCTCTTTGAAGGATCGAGCTAAGAGTTGGCTATACTCACTGAGACCACGGTCAATTAGATCGTGGAATGAGATGACCCAGATTTTCTTTATTAAATACTTTCCCCAACATAACACCAATGCTTTAAAAAGACAGATTTCTACCTTTGCACAAAAGGATAGTGAGACTTTATATCAGTCTTGGGAGAGGTTTAAGGAGTTATTAGGTATATGCCCTCACCATGGGTATGAGAGTTGGCGTGTAGTGAGCTATTTATATGAGGGACTTACACCTAGAGAGCGCCAATTTGTAGAGATGATGTGTAATGGTGAGTTTTTACAGAAAGATCCTGATGAGGCCATAGAGTATCTTAATGAGCTTGCTGAAAAAGCTCACACTTGGACAGGACCTAGTGCTACTGAGAGCACAGATAGGTCACGACCCATAGGGAACCAATAGAGTGGGGGAATTTACCATCTTAGGGAGGAGGATAATTTGAAAGTTAAGGTTGAGACACTCACTAGGGAGTTAGAGATGTTAAAAGCTAGGGACTTAAAGCCAACACACTTGGTTAATCATGCAGATTCTTTTAGACCATGTTCTGTGTGTGGCAGGGTAGATCACCTTGCCCAAGAATGTCCCACATTAGCTGAGATGAAAGGGATGTATGAGGACCAATGTAATACCTTAGGTATATACAAGAATCCTTTCACACCCTACTCTGAGACTTACAATCCAAGGTGGTACAATCACCCCAATTTTAGCTGGAAGTTTGAAAACCAGCCACCTGCACAGCCCCCTAGATCATACCCTGCACCATATCATGCATCTTCATCTTCTAGGACTTCTTTAGAAGACACTTTGCATGCATTTATTGAAGCACAGGGTAAGACTAACCAAAAGATTGAATCTTTGATTACGCAGGTTGTGGAAGAAAACAAGGAGATAAAGAGTCAAGTGTCCAAATTGATGAGCTCTTTGACTGTGAATGAGCGAGGTAAATTCCCTTCCCAAGCTCAGTCCACACCTTATGGTCAACACATGGAGCAAGAGAATTTGAAGGAGGTGAACGCCATTGTGATTCGAAGTGGTGAGTCATTACATATCCCAAGTATGGACAAATCAGGGGATGTGGAAAAGGATCAAAATGGTAGTAATGCTGAGCTGCCTAAGGAACTAGAGGTGACAAAGAGCCCTGTTAAGGAATTTGACATCACCATCAATGACAAGAAAGAAGTGGAGAATGTAGTGACTGACCATCTCTCGAGCCTCACATTTGAGAACATTTCTGCCCACCTATCAATCAGGGATGATTTTTTCGATGAGCATTTACTTTCTATTACTGCTCTACCATGGTTTGCTCATATTATGAATTATTTGGTTGCAGGTGAGATACCAGTGGATTGGGGTGCTCAGGATAAGATGAAGTTCCTGACTGAGGTACGTAATTTCTATTGGGACCCAGGAAGTTCCGTTGCTGGGACAAGCCCCTTTATAGTGAAGAATATTTTTGAAAATGGGGTAGTCGAAATAGAGGATCCTAAGGATAGGCGAGTTTTTAAAGTAAATGGCCAGCGCCTTAAAGTTTTGATTGATAGGCAAGTTCCGGAAGTGGAAGACATTCCACTTATGGACCCGGTCTATCCACCTTGATCACACCATGCAGGTATGTTTTATTTTTTTATTTGTTTTTATTTATTTATTTTATTTTATTTATTTATTTTATTTTGTTTTGTTTATTTTGTTTTGTTTTTGTTTTCTTTTATTTTCGTTTTTTTCTTTTTGTTTGCTGCTGTTTTTCTTTGTTTTTATTTGCAGGTTAGTTTCATTTTATCAAGTTTAGGATGCCATCTTTGGTGCTTAGCGAGCTTCTCACGACACATCAGGTGTATTCTCTCCTTTTTAGAACCCTCCATTCAATTTTGATTGTTAAACATTGAGGACAATGTTTCATTTAAGTTGGGGGGTGGGTGATTGCAAATTCATATTTTCATGTGTCAAAATTTTTAAAATTTGCATCACACGTGCATCTTTTTCACACGAGTACTCATTTTCATTCATAGCTATTTTTGTGAATTCACCGAATCCACTATAATCATTCTACTGAGGCATTCACAGAATTTTTAGTGCACTTATCCAAACTTTGTGGTAAAATGGTGGTTGACACATGTAGCTAGAGAACTCTTTTGCTTAAGTATTCATGTGTGTTTTGGAGAGAATTGAGAGTTTACAAATTCAGTTTGTGATAAGCATTCATTGATCTGTTGAATTGGGCACTTCTTTTGAGAATATCATTACATGGTTGGTGGTATGACGGCGGATATACTTGGGATATGACGAAGGTCAATTTAGGATTAACGTTTGAGCCTTTCAAGCTAACCCTTCTCATCATAGACCCTTAGTAGCCAGCTTTGAGCCAACAAACACATATAATTCTTTTTCATGTGCCTACATCATCCATACCTCTCCACATTGGAGTATAGCCTATACTTTAATTTTTTCTACCCTTGTTGCTTCCAAGTGTGTACTAGGTGTGAAATTTGCGTTACTTGCCTTTTGTGTTGCATTGAAAAAAAAAAAAAACAGAAAAAGAAAAAAGGAAGAAAGTGCAAAAGTGTTCAGTTGGGTGAGCATCAAAGCCAATGAGCATCAAATTTTATTCTATTGAAAAAAAAAAAAGTTGAAAAATTTGAAAAAGGTGAAGAAAAAGAGAGAGAAAGAAGAAGAAAAAGGAGACGTATTGTTATTCAGAGATTTGGAAAGTTGAAGAGTACATCAAGTGAAGAGTTTGGTTTGCGATGATTCTTAATAAAATTCTCTTAGTATGTACTTGGAAGTTTTTGAATCCTTTTTATCTTGTTCTTCATATAGCCTTAACCCGAGCCACGTTACAACCCTTTTATGTTGATCTTTCTGATCTTGAGTAAGCCTGTGGAAAGAGTGGTGGAAGTCTCATTTGTTAGTGCGCCTATCATAAGATCAATGTTTGCTTGTTGCTTGTACATAATTGCCTAATTCTTCATTGAGCGTGTCACCCCTTGTCAACTCCATAGAGAGAACCCCTACATGAAACACTTTTATACCCGTGAGATATGGAGTTGAACCTTTTGCTCAAGATGCTCTTGATGTTGCATGTGTCATGGTTTGTGGTTAGATGGATATGGTTTGGAACACACACACACTCTGTGAATTGTTATAAGTGGATTGATTGTTACAGGGTTAATGAATTCCTAAAATTGCTTTGATTTGAGAATCTAAAAAGTGTGATTAAATGTCCTCTGTGTGTGATCTTCTTTGGCCTCTTTTGCTATTTTTGCATGAAAATTGCTAGGGACTAGCAATGAGCAAGTTGGGGGGTGTGATGAGTGTGCAAAAGTGCACTCTAAATACCCAATTATTGGATTAAAATGCTAGAATGTGACCCTATTATGAGAGTATAATGTTTAATATTTTTAGTTCATTTATATTTAATTTTATGATATATATTCTCTGTTTAAGTGAGCTAATTAATATATTGATGCTGCACTTTTTGACTCGCAACACGTGAGGGCTCCGTGACCTGTAGAACACTCAGAAAGATGATCAGAGGACCACCGGATTGGCTCCGGCGGTAGCCGCTCCGATGCTTAAGTAAGTAAGGGAATTGAAAGACTGTATTGAAAGTCAAAGAATGAGCATGAAAATAAAAGCGTACCTCTAGGGTTTAATATATAGGCCGAAGCTTTCCTAAGTTGATTAGGATTCGACGCCATGAATATAGGGATATGATCATCGGAGATTGCAGTTACCTTGTGGGCATTGAGTCGTAGATGGAGATAATCATAAATGGTAGTTTCCGTATTGGAGACTGCTTCCTTATTCTCTGCTCGGAATCCGCTAAGGCGGTGACGAGATCTGAAGCTATGGTCTGGACCCTGTGATCAGTTCTGGATATATTTGTTTGGTCACTTCCGACCTTATGTGATGATCTGGATGTCATTGGCTGAGCGAGAATCATGCTAGCTGAACATAAATCGGACTGTGGTCATACGTGTCAAGTGTTGATTGGCCTGTCCTTTTATGGTATATCAGTTACTCCCCCCCCAAGTCCTAGTTTGATGTAAGTAACTAGGGCTAAGAGAGTTATGTATCTCGCTTGTTCGCCTTCCAAGACAATTGTTGGGGCGCCATTTATTGCGTTGTCGGTGATTAAGTCTTTTCAAGGTCACAATTACACTGGGTGGACAGTTGGTTTTCTCGAGAACATCATTGTTCTGAACCGTCATGGCGTTTGGGCTTGGTGGGTCCCTTCTGATACCGTGTTTATAAATACGGGATGAGATTTTTGAAATGACCTTTCCCTCGACATTTTTACTGTGCTAGAAGATTTCATTCGCCATTGTTGGTTCGTGCGACCTTGAAGAATACAGATCCCCTAAGTGAAAACAGGTTCGACTGATTTGTTCCCCTCTCTTGCTTCTTTCTTCTTGAGTCTGAGAATAATGTCTGTTCCTTCGGAATCTCAAATTGTGAATGAGGGAGTAGGAGACCATTCTGAGATGGCTGGTCCGCCTGTTGTAGGAGATGTAGGTAACCCTGCTCTTGAAATTATTGAGGAGGGGCCTATCGAACCTCCCCCTAGTCCAGGGGTTAGAATAGTTGATGCTTTCGAAGAGCCCCGAGACAGGGCCGGGGAGACCTCTGGTAGGTCTTCTCATAGAGAAGAGGGTGAGAGTGCCGTCACTCAAAGCCTCTTAGATGAATGGAGGGTGAAATTCGAATTTCCCCCAAATGTGACTTGCAGAGTTCCAGGACCCATGGACCGTCCCCAAGATGTTAAAGCCGGGGAGATTTGTGTTTTCCTTGCCTGGTTTGAAATGGGCTTAAGGCTTCCATTGCCGGATTTAGTCAGGCAATTCTTCTGTTGGTTCAAGCTCTGCCCCGCCGACCTAAATCTCAATAGCTGGCGGCATCTTCTAGGATTTATGGTGCTGGGGCACCTGAACAAAGTGGACGTGTCTCTGGACTTGATCCGTAGCAATATGGATCTGAAGTTCAAGCAGGCAGAGGGCCTCTACTATATGTCCTTCGAGAAGGGGTTCCGACCCCTGTCTTCCGTTCCTACTTCCAACAAGACGTGGAAGAAGTGGTACTTCTTCGTTGGAGGAGGATGGGAGCATAAGGACTTCCAGGCCGGAGAGACCTCGTCGTTTCCTTGTGTTACGGGCCATAGGGGTGAGACTTATTCCCTTGGGTTTGCTTTAGCTTTGCTTATATCCTCAGAACTGACAAACGTGGTATTTTTCATTTCCTTTGTGCAGTCAAGAGTGCTCGGAAGAAGCCCGAGTTTACTAAGGCTCTGCAGGATCAGTACCGGGCTTTGCTTTCAACTTCTAACCGGGCTCATACTGTTATCGTCACTCCGGACCGCGTGATGGCCACCCGTAGTGCAGAGTTTAAGAAGAGGCTAGCCTCGAGGTGGGAAGTGCCGAAGCCCCAAGTGGTGGGGGAGGCTTATTTAATACACCGCTTAGTCATTCGACCGTCGTTTGGGTTTTCGAGGCCACTCTCTTTTTCACCGTTGCGACGGTTCAGTTGGGTGGCTTTTGGACTCCAAGGGTCTATATATATGGAAACGGGGCATACGGTTGCGCTCAACCCTTTTGCTCCCCGATTTGTTCGTGAGAGAAACCTCATATGCTGCCGGAGTTTCTCCCATTCGTTCGGAGATGATGGAAGATTCCTTTCCTGAGTTAGGAATAATGAGCCTGTGGCCGAGAGTTAACCTTCCTCTTTTTTCAGTCTCCAAGGAAGGATTGAAGGAGGCACAAGTCTTCTTGTTTCCTCTGGCATCCGGTCGAGACTTCTCCGATTGGTGGTGGCCCCTCCCTGATTCAACCGAGGCCTGGAGTGTTGGTGATGAAGACGAAGGTGAGTTGCCTCCCCTTCCTCACGCTCTGTCAGAGACCCTTGCTCCAAGTGGCTGGGGTGAAACAGACGGTGTGAAGAAGAAGACTGAAGGTGGGTTACCTTCTCCCCCATATGACTTGGCAGAGACCCTTGCTCTACTCTTCTGAGGAGTCATGCCGATTACAAAGGTGGAGAATGAAAAGTCTCCTGAGGCTCAGAGCCCTTATCATCCGTTGGTCATGGGACCAGTGATAGTGATGATGAAATGGCCTGGGCGCTACTTGATGCAGACTGGGGTTCAGGGTTCCTTCCTTTCAAATGGAGCCGATGAAGGCGGTTTTGAAGGTTTTGGATTTTGTGCCCCTTTATCATCCCAGGAGAAGAGCCATTATGTTGCCAAGTGTAGCTTCTGTAATAGCTTCTGTAATAGCTTCTGTAATAGCTTCTGTAGTAGCTTCTGTAATAGCTTCTGTAGTAGCTTCTGTAATAGCTTTTGTAATGTCTTGGTACTGATGTAAATTTTTTGAGTTATCAATAAAGTTGAATTTCTTCTTCTCAGATCTGATATTTTCTGTGAATGTGCTCTTTTGAAACTTAAGCACCTTCTAATGCATTGCCGATTGTTCTGAAAATAAATCAAAAACTTAGAAAAATGCCAGAATCGAAGTACTTCACCTTTGGTTGGAACCATAGTACTGGTTTGTTTGGCAGATAAGCCAAATAATATAAGTATCAGATCCGAGGTGTTCCGATCTAGGAAACTTTAGTTGATAGATGCTCGGAACTTCTGCCTTTGGATAGACTGGATCACAGAATCTGCTAATTGAAGACGGACCAGGCTCGGAAGGCCTGTGCATTAGAGTAGTCTAGGCTCGGTAGGCCTGCATATTTTATGAGCCAAGTATTTAAGATCTGTATAGCATGGACCAGACTCTGAAGGTCTGTGCACTATAGATGGACCAAGTCATGAGACTTGTGCATTAATAGATGGACCAGGCTCTGAAGGCCTGTGCATTATAGATAGACCAAGTCATGAGACTTGTGCATTGATAGATGGACCAGGCTCTGAAGACCTGTGCATTATAGATGGACCACGTCATGAGACTTGTGCATTAATAGATGGACCAGGCTCTGAAGACCTGTGCATTATAGATGGACCAAGTCATGAGACTTGTGCATTAATAGATGGACCAAGTCATAAGACTTGTGCATTAATAGATGGACCAAGTCATGAGACTTGTGCATTAATAGATGGACCAGGCTCTGAAGACCTGTGCATTATAGATGGACCAAGTCATGAGACTTGTGCATTAATAGATGGACCAAGTCATAAGACTTGTGCATTAATAGATGGACCGAGTGAACACTCGTACATTATGGACCAGGCTTTGGTGGCCTGTGCATTAATAGATGGACCAGGCTCTGAAGGCCTGTGTATTATAGATGGACCAAGTCATGAGACTTGTGCATTAATAGATGGACCAAGTCATGAGACTTGTGCATTAATAGATGGACCAGGCTCTGAAGACCTGTGCATTATAGATGGACCAAGTCATGAGACTTGTGCATTAATAGATGGACCAAGTCATAAGACTTGTGCATTAATAGATGGACCAAGTCATGAGACTTGTGCATTAATAGATGGACCAGGCTCTGAAGACCTGTGCATTATAGATGGACCAAGTCATGAGACTTGTGCATTAATAGATGGACCAAGTCATAAGACTTGTGCATTAATAGATGGACCGAGTGAACACTCGTACATTATGGACCCGGCTCTGGTGCCCTGTGCATTAATAGATGAACAGTTTTAAGGAAGTAAAAGAAAAAATCTTCATTGATAATACTTCCGCAAGTGTTCTACGTTCCATGGCCTAGGAACAGGTTTCCCAGTCGTGTCTTCAAGCCAGTAAGTGGTAGGTCGAACGACCTTCGTCACTTTGTAGGGGCCTTCCCAATTTGGTGACAACTTTCCCATGGTGGGATCCTTGGTGTTCTGAAAGACTCTTCTTAAGACGAAGTCTCCAACTTGAAAGCTGACTGTCTTGAGTCCTATCCTGGATTTATTGACCATTCTTTGTTGGTAGGCTTCCATCCTGATGCTAGCCTGATCCCTTCTCTCTTCGAGCAAATCCAAGTTCTCCATCAGCTGCTGATCATTGGATTCTTGCTCAAAGGCCTCAGTCCTCAGAGTTGGCATACCGATTTCAATCGGAATTACTGCTTCTGTCCCCTAGGCTAATGAGAAGGGTGTTTCAGAGGTGGGAGTTCTTCTGGTTGTACGGTAGGCCCAAAGGACTCCTGGGAGCTCTTCTGCCCACTTCCCTTTGGCTTGCTCCAACCTTTTCTTTAACCCATCAAGGATTGTTCGGTTGGTGACCTCTGCCTGCCCATTTGCTTGTGGATGGCCTGGAGAGGCAAAGTGCTGCCTGATGTTGAGATTTTCGCAGAATGCCTTGAAGCCTTTACCAGTAAATTGTGTCCCATTATCCGAGATAATTACACGTGGTATGCCAAACCTGCAGACAATGTTCTTCCAGGTGAAGCTTTCGACTTCCTTCTCTGTAATATGCGTTAAAGGCTCGGCTTCGGCCCATTTAGAGAAGTAGTCGATAGCCACGAGGAGGTACTTCCTGTTTGGAGGTGCTCGTGGTAACGGGCCCACAATGTCCATTCCCCATTGAGCAAAGGGCCAGGGACTAGGAATCGGGATGAGCTCGTGCTGAGGCTGGTGTTGGTACGAGGCGAATCTCTGACATTTGTCACACTTCCGAACATATTCTTTAGCCTGTTTCAGCATGCCGGGCCAGTAGTAGCCCTGTGATAGAGCTCGGTGGGCTATAGTTCTGCCCCCATTGTGATTCCCGCAAATTCCCTCGTGAATTTCAGCCAAAACATATTGTGACTCGTCTAGAGCCAAACACTTTAACAGAGGTTGAGAATATGACCTCCTGTAAAGTTTGTTGTTCAAGATCAGGTACCGAGCCGCTCTGATTCGGATTCTCCTGGCTTTGTTTTTATCCTCTGGGAGGAGCCCGGATTTTAGATACTAGAGGATTGGGGTCATCCAGCTCTGGGTCTGTTCATTAATTTGAGCAACTGATGCTTCCTCAATGCTGGATCCTGGCTGAAAAGAGATTTTAACGGTGGAGTCTGTTTCAGACTTGAGACGGGAGGCCATGTTAGCCAGAGCATCTGCTCTGCAGTTCTAACTTCTCTCAATCTTCTGGATAGTGAAAGTCTGGAAAGAATGCTTTAAATGGTTCACCAATTCGGAGTACCGAAGCATCCTGTCATCCTTAATGGCAAACTCTCCCAAAACTTGGCTTACTACCAGTTGGGAGTCAGAGAAGACATCGAGGTTCTGAACCTCGCATTCCAGGGCAAGCTTCATCCCTAAGATTAGGGCCTCATATTCAGCTTCATTATTAGAAGCTCTAAATCCCAGGCTGATTGCTTTTTCCGATGTAAGTCCATCAGGGGACTGTAGTACCAGTCCTACCCCTGATCCTTGATCGGTTGACGATCCATCAATATACAGCAGCCAGGTTCCTGTAGTTTCGGCGTTTTGTGCTTCGTTCTGCAGTGTCGGGGTGAACTCGGCCACAAAGTCAGCTAAGGCTTGCCCTTTAATGGAGTTTCGGGGTACATATGCTATGTCAAACTCCCCTAGCTCCACAGACCACTTGACCAATCTTCCCGATACCTCGGGTTTCCTCAGTATTGATTTTAGAGGATAGGCAGTTGGAATCTCAATTGGATGGGCCTGGAAGTAAGGTCGAAGCTTCCGGGCTGATATGACCAAGGCATAGGCCAGCTTCTCTACTTCTGGGTATCTTTTCTCCGTGTCAAGTAGTGCCCTACTGACGTAGAATATAGGCCTCTGTACTCCTTTGTCCTGTCTGATTAGTGCGGAACTGACCGCGTTCTCAAAGACTGCTAGGTACAGGAGCAACTTTTCTCCTTGTACAGGTTTTGACAGGAGCTCTGGAGAGGCTAGGTACTCTTTTAGTTCTTGGAAGGAAAGCTCGCATTCTTCTGTCCATTGCAAAGCCTTGCTGCCCTTTAGAGCTTTAAAGAAAGGTAGGCAGCGATCGGTGGACTTGGATATAAATCTGCTCAATGCGGCGACTCTACCGTTCAGTGCCTGAATCTCCTTTCTGGTCTTTGGCGACTTCAGTCCAATCAGGGCTTGGATCTGAGTGGAATCTGCTTCGATACCTCTTTGAGAGACGATGTACCCCAAGAATTTTCCCTTCGTAACTCCGAAGGTACATTTCGAGGGGTTGAGCTTCATCTTGTGCTATCTGAGGATATCGAAGGTCTGGGCTAAGTGCTGGAGGTGGCTGCCTTTCTGGAGGCTCTTTACCAGCATGTCGTCGATGTATACCTCCATGGTGCTGCCAAGCAGTGGGCTGAACATCTTGTTCACCAACCGTTGGTAAGTGGCTCCAGCATTCTTTAAACCGAAAGGCATCACTCTGTAGCAGTAGAGTCCTTTTTCGGTTATGAAGGCGGTCTTTTCCTGATCTGGAGGGTACATCTGGATTTGGTTGTATCCAGAGTAGGCGTCCATGAAACTCATAAGCTCATGCCCTGCAGTGGCGTCAACCAGTTGATCTATTCTCGGCAGTGGAAAGCTGTCCTTGGGGCATGCTTTGTTGAGGTCTGTATAGTCAACACAGACTCTCCACTTGCCGTTCTTCTTCTTGACGAGCACAGTGTTGGCTAACCACTCGGGATAGAAAACTTCCCGTATCATCCTGGCGTCCAGCAGCCTCTGGACTTCTTTGTTTATAACCCGATGCCGTTCGGGAGCGATCGGTCTTCTCTTCTGTCTGACCGGGGGGTGATCTGGATCTACCATTAGTTTGTGAGTTATCAGATTAGGATCTATTCCCTCCATGTCCCTAGTTTCCCAAGCAAAGATAGAGAGGTTGTTCTTCAGAAACCTGACTATCTTTTCCTGCTCGGCGGGCGTAAGGTCTGGGCCGATGTACAAATAACGCCCCTCTGCTTCTGAACTGACCAGTATCTTGATGGGCTCGCCAACAGGCTTGGCTCGGTTATCACGTCCCCTTGGGCTCAGGGGCTCTTCAACGCCGGATGGGCAATCTTCCACCTCGGGAGTGTGAGTGAAAACCGGATCTGCACAGTCCCGAGTGTACTGTAATTGCTATTTTGGAGCTGTCTCCTTGAGGGCAATAGCGTGACATTCTCGTGAGGTTGGCTGACATCCCCGGACCGAGTGCACGCTCTGATTGTGGACGTACTTCAGACACTGATGAAGGGTCGAAGTGACCGCCCCTATCTGGTGTAACCAGGGTCTCCCGATGATGACGTTGTATGGAGACTTCATGTTCAACACCATGTACTCAGAGATGGTGGTCTTCTGCCCTTCACCTTCCCCAATAGTGGTAGGAAGGTCAACTCTCCCCAGGGGGGTGCTGAGGCTGCCATCAAAAGCTGCCATTACGGCAGTGGTGGGCTTGACGCTGTCCTGGTCTATGCCCATCCGCTTAAGCGGTTCATAGAATAGAATGTTGACTGAGCTGCCAGTGTCGACTAGGACTCTTCTAGTTTCAAAGTTGGCGATTCTGAGGGTGATAACAAGGGCATCACTGTGAGGGCAGTGTACCCCTGCTAGATCTTGCTCGGTGAACTGGATCTCTGGCCCTGGCTTGAGCTTCTTTTCGACGTTGGAGACCTGCAAGATGTTTGAGGCGGTTCTGGCCTCCCGAGCATATCTTTTTCTTGCCCTGTTGGACATTCCTGTAACAGGGGAGTCAGCATGGAGGACGTAGATAACATGGTTGTTCTGCCTCTGAGGCTCGTTTCGTCCTTCCCGCTGCTCTTGCCTCTGTTCGGGCCTCTGATCTGGCTGCTGCTGAGGCTTGTCTTCTTGGGGGTTCTGCCTTCCGTCTTGTTTGACGAACTCCCGAAGACGTCCCTTCTTTATGAGCTGTTCTATCTCATATCGGAGGGTCCTGCAAGTGTTAGTAGTATGCCCATGATCTTTATGGAAATTGTAGTACTTACTTTGGTCCCGCAGGCTGGGATCTCCTTTGATCGGCTCTGGCCACCTCAGGTTCTCCCGATCTCGGATCTGCCGGAGTACCTGGTTCGGAGTAGTGTTCAAAGGCGTGAAGTTGGTGAACTCCCTTGGTGCGGAGTTGTACACAGCTCTGGGAGCTGTTTTCTTCTCTGGGCTCCTGACCCTCTTTTTGTTGGAGTCTCTTCTGTGATCCTCCTTCTTATGGTCCTCCCGCTTCGGATTATCCCTCTGGGTCTGATCCTTGCCCTTCTGGGCTGAGCGGTTGGCTTCTTCCAGGTTGATGTATTTTTTGGCCCGATCCATCAATGCTGCCATATCGGCCGGGGGGCTCTTTGTCAAGGAATCTCTGAAGCCACCTTGGGCAAGCCCGGCAGTAAGGGCCGCAACAAGGAACTTCGGGCTGCAATCCGTGATCTCAGTGAGCTCGGTGTTGAAACGGGCAATGTAGGCCCGGAGGGATTCCTCCCTGGTCTGCTTAACATTCAGCAGGAATTCTGGCCCCCTTCTGAGCCTTCTGCTGGTCATAAATCTATCCAAGAACTGTCTACCGAGCTCGTAAAAGCTGGCAACGGAGTTCGGAGGGAGGTTGTGGAACCACTTCAGAGCTGTTCCCTTCAAGCTGGTGATGAACGTTCGGCACATGAAAGCATCTGAAGCTCCGTGAAGGGCCATCGTATGCTGATAATGAGATAGGTGATCCCCTGGATCTCCAGATCCGTCATAGAGAGTGAATTTGGGCACCACGAACTTTCTAGGCCTCTCTTCGGACATGATGGCGTGGGTGAACGGTGTGGCTAGTCTTCCGAGTAGCCTGGCCAGTTCGTCTTGCTCTGGAGGGTTCTGAGGTCCTCTTAAGCCGATTGTCCGGTCCATAGACTCGGCAATCTCCTCTACCCTTCGCGGGTCTCTGAGTCTGACATCTTGTGAACCCTGCCTGACAGCCTCGGCTTCAGGGTAGTAGGGTGGAGTGCGCCCTTCAGATGGAGGAGGAATCTGAACCGGTGGGACTGGCGCTGCATGATAAGGTTCCTGTGGTGCCGGGGGTGCTCCCGAAACCCTAGGAGTTGGGGCTCGAGTAGTGCTCCGGTAATGCACGTCGGGGACAAAAGCGGATGTTCCCCAGCCAGGAACTATTGATGGCTGTGGATCTCGGCCAGCGTGAGCAACGCCTGAAGGGTGCTCAGGCTGGTTAGTGGGGGCCTGCCCACGAAGTTCTTCATTCCCCGTGGCAACCGGGGGTTGCGTTCCTGCAACGAAATTGACCGGCGGGCTAGGAGAAGCCGCCGCTTGGTTCTGCGTGAGCGTTGCCAGCGTTCTAGTAATGGCTAGCAACTGCTCCTGCACCAGGTCATTGTGTCGTTTTATTGCTTCGATCTCTTGTCGCATAGGGTTGGCCGCTGGTCCTCTTGTGCGTGGAGCAGGCGGCTGACGCTGAGCGTTTTGCGAACTCTGAGTATTCTGTCGGGGTCGGAGATTTGGTGCCATGGTTTTCCGGTGGGGAAAAAGATGAGTTTACGAATAAAGCACGTAGAGATTAGTCGGTTCCCACAGACGGCGCCAAACTGATGCTGCACTTTTTGACTCGCAACACGTGAGGGCTCCGTGACCTGTAGAACACTCAGAAAGATGATCAGAGGACCACCGGATTGGCTCCGGCGGTAGCCGCTCCGATGCTTAAGTAAGTAAGGGAATTGAAAGACTGTATTGAAAGTCAAAGAATGAGCATGAAAATAAAAGCGTACCTCTAGGGTTTAATATATAGGCCGAAGTTTTCCTAAGTTGATTAGGATTCGACGCCATGAATATAGGGATATGATCATCGGAGATTGCAGTTACCTTGTGGGCATTGAGTCGTAGATGGAGATAATCATAAATGGTAGTTTTCGTATTGGAGACTGCTTCCTTATTCTCTGCTCGGAATCCGCTAAGGCGGTGACGAGATCTGAAGCTATGGTCTGGACCCTGTGATCAGTTCTGGATATATTTGTTTGGTCACTTCCGACCTTATGTGATGATCTGTATGTCATTGGCTGAGCGAGAATCATGCTAGCTGAACATAAATCGGACTGTGGTCATACGTGTCAAGTGTTGATTGGCCTGTCCTTTTATGGTATATCATATATTTATTGAATTAGGGAATCATTGAAGGTCAAAGAAGAGTTATGGAGTATATTGTGCAATTCTTGGCTTTTTGGTATATTCAACCATTGAGTTTCAATTGAGATTTGGATGGTGCTAGAGTTTCAGAATGAGAAAGTGGTCTTCATGAAATATTTAGAGGATGTCTTGAGCTTTTTAAAAAGGTCTGGTTTGCAAAAATCGGAGTTCGTTTGGGCATCCAAATATTATTTCAAAGACAGGCCTGGAAAGCTGCTATGAACATGTCCGTCCAGATAACTTGAAGAGGCCATAATTTGAGCTTTCCTAATCCAAATCAGGTGGTTTTTAAGCCTAAAATTATCTACTCATCCGGGGCTACAACTTTCGTGAAGAACTCGAATCGAGATTCCATCGTTATCCAATGAAAAAATGGGCTTGAACATTGTGGCTGTGTGCATATGCGGCTGGAAAAGAAGAAATAAAAAGAATTAAAAGGGGGCTTGGTTGTACGGCTGAGCAATAGTGCAGCCAAGACAAAAGGAGAGAAATAAAGAAAGAAAGAAAAATATATCAAGAAAAGTCAAACTTGGTGGCTGATCAGGAAACCAAAAGAAAAGTAATGAAAATAAAGAGACCAAGTGATGCGGCAGGCTTGGCTTGCATTCAGTGGTGGGCCCTATTGGATGCAATTGAGGCGCATGGGTTGAATTCAGAAAGCAATGGCTGGCCTGTTGTGTGGCTATCTTGAAGCTGGGCGCTGCTTTGGCTTGTGGGGCCCGACGCCAAAAAGAAAAATAAAGAAAAGAGAGGCAGTGGGCTTCGTGTGGGCTGCCAATGCGTGGGGCGTTAGCTTGCAATTGGCTGATCCATGCGGCGCAAGAGTGGGCTAGGGGCTTGAGGGTTTTTTTTATGCAAATAATATGAAGTCCTGCGGCGAAAAGACAGAGAGGAGCGTAGGACGGCGGCTGGGAGAACAGGAATAGAACAGAGGCACTGTGCGCAGCAGTTCTGGCGCAGAGAAGAAGTCACGGCTATTCCATGGCTCAGTTTTTTTTCGTGAGGTTTATGTTACTTGTCCTGTTCATGGGTAACTAAATTTTTAAGTGGGGTTAGGGATGAACTTGCACCATAAATAATTGTTTTAATTTATTTTTAATTCCTGTACGTGTTTTCACTTGTTAAATTCTTTGATGATTATTCATAATTAATTGTTGGATTTTTATTGTCCGAATAATTAAAGGTTTTAGTCCGTTTATAGATTCAGTCATGCTTTTTCTATCGAATGGATTAATGTTTTGATTATTTTTGGAACAATTAAATATTTATATTGATTCAATTCTCTGCTGCAGTATTGCTTGTCGGGTATATTGTCGTCATTGTATTTTATCAATGTGAATAATAATTTGAGTGATTTAAAGATGATGAATGATTTTTCGAAGGATTATTTTCAGTTTGATTTTGATGCATAATTTTAAATCTTCCGATTGAGATTTTTGGAATTTAATTTCTCAATTGAGTTATCTGTGAATTAAAAATAATTGAAATACCATATATGTGCAAGGGATTCCCGACACTCTACTGTTTGTTAAATTTGAGTATTTTCTTCTATTAATCAATTTTTTTAATTTTTAATTTGCATTCAAAAATCACTTTTTATATTTTCTTTTCTCGTTAACCGGCTAATATTTCTGTAGTTTCAGAAATTCTGTTTATTATTCTTTTAATTTAGTCTTCCTGTGGAATCGACACCCAAAAGCTACACTACAACTACCGCGTTATTCTTTGGGCGTAATCAACCAGGTTCTGGAGGCCTGTGCATTGATAGATGGACCAAGTGTTGAAACTTGTACATTTATGGACCAGGCTCTGGAGGCCTGTGCATTAATAGATGGACCAAGTGTTGGAACTTGTACATTTATGGACCAGGCTCTGGAGGCCTGTGCATTGATAGATGGACCAAGTATGAAGACTTGTACGTTTATGGACTAGGCTCTAGAGGCCTGTGCATTAATAGATGGACCAAGTACGAAGACTTGTACATTTATGGACCAGGCTCTGGAGGCCTGTGCATTAATAGATGGACCAAGTACGAAGACTTGTACATTTATGGACCAGGCTCTGGAAGCTTGTGCACTAATAGATGGACCAAGTACGAAGACTTGTACATTTATGGACCAGGCTCTGGAGGCCTGTGCATTAATAGATGGACACTTTATGGAAGTAAAAGAAAACCTCTCTACTGATAATACTTCCGTAAGTGTTCCACATTCCATGGCCTAGGAGCAGGCTTCCCAGTCACGTCTTCTAGCCAGTAGGTGGTAGGTCGAACAACCTTTGTTACTTTGTAGGGGCCCTCCCAGTTTGGTGACAACTTTACCATGGTGGGATCCTTGGTGTTTTGAAAGACTCTTCTTAAGACGAAGTCTCCAATTTGAAAGCTGACTGTCTTGAGTCCTACCTTGGATTTGTTGACCATTCTCTGTTGATAGGCTTCCATCCTGATGCTGGCCTGATCCCTTCTTTCTTCGAGCAAATCCAAGTTTTCCATCAGCTGCTGATCATTGGATTCTTGCTCAAAGGCCTCAGTCCTCAGGGTTGGCATACCGATCTCGACCGGAATTACTGCTTCTGTTCCATAGGCTAGTGAGAAGGGAGTTTCAGAGGTGGGAGTTCTTCTAGTTGTTCTGTAGGCCCAAAGAACCCCAGGGAGTTCTTCTGCCCATTTTCCTTTGGCCTGTTCCAACCTCTTCTTTAACCCGTCAAGGATTTTTCGATTGGTGACCTCTACTTGCCCGTTTGCTTGTGGATGGCCTGGAGAGGCAAAGTGTTGCCTGATGTTGAGATTTTCGCAGAATGCCTTGAAGCCTTTACCAGTGAATTGTGTCCCATTGTCTGAGATAATTACACATGGTATGCCGAACCTGCACACAATGTTCTTCCAGGTGAAGCTCTCAACTTCCTTTTCTGTGATATGTGTTAAAGGCTCGGCTTCGGCCCATTTAGAAAAATAGTCAATGGCCACCAAGAGGTATTTTCTGTTCGGAGGGGCCCTTGGTAATGGACCCACGATGTCCATCCCCCACTGAGCAAAGGGCCAAGGGCTAGGAATCGGGATAAGCTCATGACGAGGTTGATATTGGTACGGCACAAATCTCTGGCATTTGTCGCACTTCCGAACATATTCTTTTGCCTGCTTTAGCATGCCGGGCCAGTAGTAACCCTGTGATAGAGCTCGGTGGGCTATAGTTCTGCCCCCATTATGATTCCCGCAGATTCCCTCATGTATATCAACCAAGACATATTGTGACTCGTCTGGAGCCAAGAAATTCAACAGAGGTTGAGAATACGACCTTCTGTAAAGCATGTTGTTCAGGATCAGGTACTGAGCCGCTTTGATTCGGATTCTCCATGCTCTATTTTTGTCCTCTGAGAGGAGCCCGGATCTTAGATACTGGAGGATCGAAGTCATCTAGTTCTAGGGCTGTTCATCAATTTGAGCAACTGGTGCTTCCTCAATGCTGGATCCTGGCTAAAAGGAGATTTTGATTGTGGAGTCTGCTTCAGACTTGAGGCGGGAGGCCATGTTAGCCAGAGCATCTGCTCTGCAATTCTGGCTTCTCTCGATTTTCTGGATAGTGAATGTCTGGAAGGAATGCTTCAAGTGGTTTACCATTTCGGAGTACCGGAGCATCCTGTTGTCTTTAATGGCAAATTCTCCCAAGACCTGGCTCACTACCAGTTGGGAATCAGAGAAGACGTCGAGGTTCTGAGCCTCGCATTCCAAGGCAAGCTTCATGCCTAAGATTAGGGCTTCATATTCGGCTTCGTTATTAGAAGCTTTGAATCCCAGGCTGACTGCTTTTTCTGACGCGAGCCCATCAGGGGATTGCAGTACCAGGCCTACCCCTGATCCTTGATCGGTTGACGATCCGTCAATGTACAGCAGCCAGGTTCCCGAAGTTTCGGTGACTTGTGCTTTGTTCTGAAGTGCCGGAGTGAACTCGGCTACGAAATCAGCTAAGGCCTGCCCTTTGATGGAGTTTCGGGGTACATATGATATGTCGAACTCCCCTAGCTCCACAGACCACTTCACCAATCTTCCCGATACCTCAGGTCTCCTCAGTATTGACTTCATAGGATAGGCAGTTGGGATCTCGATTGGATGGGCCTGGAAATAAGGTCGAAGCTTCCGAGCTGATATGACCAAGGCATAGGCCAGTTTCTCTACTTCTGGGTATCTTTTTTCTGTGTCAAGTAGTGCCCTACTGACGTAGAAAATAGGCCTCTGTGCTCCTCTATCCTGTCTGATCAATGCGGAGCTGACCGCGTTTTCGGAAACTGCAAGGTACAGGAGTAGCTTTTCTCCTTGTACTGGTTTTGACAGGAGCTCTGGAGAGGCTAGATACTCCTTTAGTTCTTAAAAGGATTTCTCGCAGTCTTCCGTCCACTGCAGAGCTTTGCTGCCCTTCAGGGCTTTGAAGAAAGGTAGGCAGCGATCAGTGGACTTGGATATAAATCTGCTCAGGGCCGCAATTCTGCCATTCAGCGCCTGGATTTCCTTTCTGGTTTTTGGCGACTTCAGCCCAATCAGGGCTTGGATCTGAGTGGGGTTTGCTTCGATACCTCGTTGAGAGACAATGTATCCTAAGAATTTTTCCTTCGTAACTCCGAAGGTACATTTCGAGGGGTTGAGCTTCATCCTATGTTGTCTGAGGATATCGAAGGTCTGGGCTAAGTGCTGGAGGTGGCTGCTTTTCTGAAGACTCTTTACCAGCATATCGTCGATGTATACTTCCATGGTGCTGCCGAGCAGTGGGCTGAACATTTTGTTCACCAGCCGCTGGTAAGTGGCTCCAGCATTCTTCAAACCGAAAGGCATCACTCTGTAGCAGTAGAGTCCTCTTTCGGTTATGAAGGCAGTTTTCTCCTGATCTGGAGGGTACATTTGGATCTGGTTGTATCTAGAGTAGGCATCCATGAAACTCATAAGCTCATGCCCTGCAGTGGCATCAACCAGTTGATCTATTCTTGGCAGTGGAAAGCTGTCCTTGGGGCATGCCTTGTTGAGATCTATATAATCAATGCAGACTCTCCACTTGCCGTTCTTCTTCTTGACAAGCACGGTGTTGGCTAGCCACTCGGGATAGAACACTTCCCGTATCATCTTGGCATCCAGTAGCCTTTGGACTTCTTCGTTTATAATCCGATGCCGTTCAGGAGCAATCGACCTTCTCTTCTGTCTGACTGGCAGGTGATCCGAATCTACCATCAGTTTGTGAGTTATAAGATTAGGATCTATTCCCTCCATGTCTCTGGTCTCCCAAGCAAAGACAGAGAGGTTGTCTTTCAAGAACCTGACTATCTTTTCCTGCTCGGTGTGTGTTAGGTCTGGGCCGATGTACAAGTAATGCCCCTCTGCTTCTGAATCGACCAGTACTTTAATGGGCTCGCCAACAAGTTTGGCTCTGCTGTCGCGTCCCCTTGGGCTCAGGGGTTCTTCAATGCTGGATGGGCAATCTTCCACCTCGGGAGAGTGAGTGAATACCAGATCTGTACAATCCCGAGTGTGCTGTAATTGCTATTTAAGAGCTTTTTCTTTGAGGGCGATAGCGTGGCACTCCCGGGAGGTTGGTTGACACCCTCTGATAGAGTGAACGCTCTGATTGTGGACGTACTTCAGACACTGATGGAGGGTCGAAGTGACTGCCCCTATCTGATGCAACCATGGTCTCCCAATTATGACGTTGTAGAGAGACTTCATGTTTAACACCATGTACTCCGAGATGGTGGTCTTCTGCCCTTTACCTTCTCCTACAGTGGTAGGAAGGTCGACTCTCCCCAATGGGGTGCTGAGGTTGCCATCAAAAGCTGCCATCACGGCAGTGGTGGGCTTGATGTTGTCGTGGTCTATCCTCATCTGTTTGAGCGGTTCATAGAACAGTATGTTGACGGAGCTGCCAGTATCGACCAGGACTCTCCTGGTCTCGAAGTTGGCGATTCTGAGGGTGATTACAAGGGCATCACTGTGAGGGCAGTGTACCCCTGCTAGATCTTGCTCGGTGAATTGGATCTCTGGTGCCGGCTTGAGCCTCTTTTCGATGTTGGAGATCTGTAATACGTTCGGGGCGGCTTTGGCTTCCCGAGCGTATCTCTTTCTTGCCCTGTTGGACATTCCTGTGATAGGGGAGTCAGCATGGAGGACGTAGATGACGTGATTGTTCTACCTCTGGGGCTCGTTTCGTCCCTCCCTCTACTCTTGCCTCTGTTTGGGCCTCTGGTCGGGCCGCTGCTGAGGCTTGTCTTCCTGGGGGTTCTACCTTCCGTCCTGCTTGACGAACTCCTGAAGACGCCCCTTCTTTATGAGCTGCTCTATCTCATATCGGAGGGTCCTGCATGTGTTAGTTGTATGTCTATGATCTTTATGGAAATTACAATACTTACTTTGTTCCCGTAGGCTGGGATCTCCCTTGATTGGTTCCGGCCACCTCAGGTTTTCCCGATCTCAGATCTGCCGGAGTACCTGGTTCGGTGTGGTGTTCAGAGAAGTGAAGTTGGTGAAATCCCTCGGTCCGGAGTTGTATACGGCTCTGGGAGCTGCTCTTTTCTCTGGGCTCCTGGCCCTCTTTTTGTTGGAGTCTCTTCTGTGATCCTCCCGCTTTGGATTGTCCTTCTGGGTCTGATCTCTGCCCTTCTGGGACGTGCGGTTGGCTTCTTCCAGGTTGATGTATTTTTTGGCCCGATCCATTAATGCCGCCATATCGGCTGGAGGGCTCTTTGTCAAGGAGTCTCTGAACCCACCTTGGGCAAGCCCAGCAGTTAGGGCTGCTACAAGGAATTTCGGGCTGCAGTCAGTGATCTCCGTGAGTTCGGTGTTGAAGCGCGCAATATTGGCTCGGAGGGATTCCTCCCTGGTCTGCTTGACGTTTAGCAGGAATTCTGGCCCCCTTCTGAGCCTCCTGCTGGTCATAAACCTGTCCAAAAACTGTCTACCGAGCTCGTAGAAGCTGGTAACTGAGTTAGGAGGGAGGTTGTGGAACCACTTCAGAGCAGTTCCCTTCAAGCTGGTGATGAACGTTCGGCACATGAAGGCATCAGAGGCTCCGTGAAGGGCCATCATATGCTGGTAATGAGAGAGATGATCTCCTGGATTTCCAGATCCATCGTACAGAGTGAACTTGGGCACCATGAACTTTTTGGGCCTCTCTTCTGACATGATGGCGTGAGTGAATGGGGTGGCTAGCCTTCCAAGCAGCCTGGCCAGTTCATCTTGTTCTGGAGGGTTCTAAGGTCCTCTCAAGGTAATTATCCGGTCCATCGACTAGGCAATTTCCTCTACCCTCCGCGGGTCATTGAGTCTGACATCTTGTGAACCCTGCCTGACAGCCTCGGCTTCAGGGTAGTAGGGTTGATTACGTCCTTCGGACGGAGGAGGATTCCGAACCGGTGGGTTTGGTGCTGCATGAGGAGGCTCCTACGGTGCCGGGTGTGCTCCCGAGGCCCTTGGAGTTAGGGCTCGAGTAGTGCTCCGGTAATGGATGTCGGAGACGAAAGCGGATGTTCCCCAGCCAGGGACTGTTGACGGCTGCGGATCTCAGCCAGCACGAGGAACGCCTGAGGGGTGCCCAGGTTGGTTAGTTGGAGCCTACGCATGAAGTTCTTCGTTCTCCGTAGCAACAGGAGGTTGCGTTCCTGCAACGAAGTTGACCGGCGGGCTAGGAGAACCCGCCGCTTGGTTCTGCGTGAGTGTTGCCAGGTGTTCTAGTGATGGCTAAGCAACTGCTCCTGCACCAGTTCATTGTGTCGTTTTATTGCTTCGATCTCTTGTCGCATAGGATTGGCCGCTGGCCCCCTTTGTGCGGGGAGCAGGCGGCTGACGTTGAGCGTTTTGCGAATTCTGAGTATTCTGTCGTGGTCGAAGATTTGGTGCCATGGTTTTCCGGTGAGGAAAGAGTTGAGTTTATGAATAGAGCACTTGGAGATTAGTCGTTCCCACAGACGGCGCCAAACTGATGCTGCACTTTTCATCTCGCAATAAGTATGGACTCCGTGACCTGTAGAATACTCAGAAAGATGATCAGAGGACCACCGGATTGGCTCCGACGGTAGCCGCTCCGATGCTTAAGTAAGTAAAATAAATTGAAAGACTGTATTGAAAGCCAAAGAATGAGCATAAGAAATAAGGCGTACCTCTAGGGTTTAATTTATAGGCCGTGGCTTTCCTAAGTTGATTAGGATTCGAAGCCATGAATATAGGGATTTGATCATCGGAGATTGCAGTTACCTTTCATAGAGATAACCATAGATGCCATGAATATAGGGATCTGATCATCGGAGATTGCAGCTACCTTGCATAGAGATAACCATAGATGGTAGTTTCCTTGTTGAAGACTGCTTCCTTATTCCCTGCTCGGCATCCGCTAAGGCGGTGACGAGTTCTGGAGTGTTGGTCTGGACCCTGTGATCTGTTCTGGATATATATATGTTCGGCCACTTTCGACCTTATATGATGATCTGGATGCTTGAGCTTTTAGTCATTGGCTGAGTGAGAATTATGTTGGCCGAGCATAGGTCGGAACTGTGGTCACACATGTCAAGTGTTGAATGGCCTGTTCTTTTATGGTATATCAATATGGCAACTAGTTTGTGTGCGTGTGTATATAAGAAACTATATAATATATATTACATATTATAAAAAAATTAAAAATTAAAAAAAATGTATATTTTTAATTTAATATAAAATTAGTATATAAATATATTCAAATATTTAATTATTTAATTCAAATAATATTGTTTTACTCACTAGTCCAAATAACACTTTCAAACTATCAGGAAAACAAATAATCTCCGAATATGAGCAAACCATTCCATAAACATAAAAGAATCCTCTCAAAGTCATAGATGAACACTACCAATATTTGTAATGTGGCAAGGCGGTTTTGTTCAGTTTGCGTCAGCCCATAGTCTCAGTACAATGGTAAGCCGGTTTTGTCGATTAGCCTCAACTCGTAGTTAGTAAAACTATGATTATGTGTAATTATTCACATGACACGTGGCTTCTTTCGATAAAGCTTATACCACTTCCATTATTTAATAAGAAAAAACCCATATCCAATTGTAGTTTCTACTGTTTTTTTGGCTAGTTTCTAGTCTCTACTCCATATTGGATTGGACCCAGTTTTGATGAAAAAGATTCTCCCGGCCCACCACTGTCTTCTAATCACTAGGACATGTAACAAGAGGCATTGACTGAAACATTTACGGATTGCAAGTCCATGTATTTTCGATTTCCAAACTGAAGTAATGAAAATATAATAAAATTGTGATGCAAAATGCTTGGGTATGTAAAGAGAGTGTCAAGAAAAGAAGATAACAGTTTTTATGTATTTTCGACATTGATTGTCTTAAGATTTGTTATAAGATTAGAGATACTGTTTTAGTTAAGATATGACTATTCAACTGATATTTCTTTCATTAATCGTTTTGTAACGGTTCAATCTTGTAACAGTTGTATTGTTTTATTTTAATTAAAATATAACATTCCCCAACTTTTAATAAAATAAAACATGATTAAAATATCATAAAATCTCTCTCTCTCTCTCTCTGTCTCTCTCTCTCACACACACACACATACATATATAAAAGTTTGGGCAACTTTATATTATACCATGGATGTAGCTGTCTTTTGACTTAAACGTCAGTTAGTATTAATTTGTTTCCATTTGACCATTTCAGTTAGACTTCAACTAGTCACGCATATAGTATTAATGCAACACAACACTTGTGAACAAGTAACACCATTATAATCATGTGTTGATCTTGATTCTCTTGGAACCTTTAGAGAAAAACATAGTTCTCATGTTGCAACCTCACGATAGGACTCATTTAGGTGAACTCTCTAAGGGTACATGTGACCAAAAACTTGTAGGAAAATCTTACCTCAATCTCACTAAGGGTGTTATATAGGCGAGTCCTCCAAGATACAAAATTAGTGCCTCATAGGAAAAAATCCTGCCTTACTCCCATAAAGAGTAACACCCATCCTACATGTTACATATCAATAACAGGATGAGTATCTTATCAAAGAAATGCTGAAAAAGGAGTCATGCAGTATGAATTGTTCCTACCTATTGAATTTTCTTTAGGAGAACTCCAATCACAAAGGTCGGGTTACCTTCGAATGTCGTGAATATCTATGAGTCCTTTGACTCATTAGCTTTATCTTGTCTTTGTGACTATTGTGATCCCTTTTGTTGTGGACATTATTTATGAGTACCCGAGGTTGTGTCTGTTACAACGCCCATCTTGGCTCTTTGGATGCTGATGACCCACAGGTTGGTGTTTGGGTATGGTACCCTAACACGCAGTCCTGATGAGGACATGATTATTTGATAAGAGTTCTTGGTGCCATTCAGGGAAACCCAAAGATGAGTGGTGAACCTGAGTGAGTACTGTTAGGGGGTAGTTGGGAGACCGATTTGTTGATATCATCTATTTGAATCAATTTGTATATGTTTGATTCCACATTATGATTGCTGATCTATTTGACTCAGATCTTAATATGTTTGATTCTTTTTCATAGATTTTGATTTCCCATTCCTTTATGGGTTGGAGTATAGTAAGTTCACTCAGTTCATTTCTTTTTTTTAAGTCTTGGTGGATTTATTGAAGATTCTTAGGGTATTCTTTTACCCCAGTTACTAATTCTCTATATAACAATCTACTTTTGAAAGTACTATTAATTATGACATCGTATTTGTTTCACTTTAAACCTTCTACATCAATTTTGAACAATTCAAATCTTAAAGTCCTATGAATTTTTTCCAATAATAGTCATTATTTTTTGTTTCCATTACTTTTGCACAAAAGGTTACTCAAATGTTAAGTTCCTCATACTCATTGTCATATTTAGTCCATCATTATATTATGTTTCCTCAGTCATTATTCATTTATGATAGATTTTTTCTCTTAGAGAACTTATTTAATTGTATTGGGAGTACTTTGTATGTTTCTTAGCTCCAGAGCCACATAACAAGGTGATCAATTCCACTTATGACTAAGGATTTAATAATATACTAGTACTCATTCATTTGCAAGTATTGTTATCCATAATTTCTTTTCTACATTTTGGACTTCATATCATATCTCAGAATTGTTCAAGTCAATTAGTCATCTCATTGTTATTGTCATTACATTCGACACTTAAGGTTTATCAAAATCAAGTAAGGTCTTCTAACCATAGGAGTTCTCAACTTCTTTAGTATCACAAATTTAGTTATTCTTACTTTTTTCCATAATCATAATTATTCTCATAGGTACCTCAACGAATTTTGTATGCTTTACTATAGTCATTGTCCTCACAAGGTTTTCTTGGATTTTTACTACAAGTTCAGTCTCTTCAATCATTGGATCACATTGATCCTCAAAAGTTCTTCGGAATCATTAGTCACTTACTTATTGTAATGAATTCAGCCAACTCGATAGAATATCACCCATAATTGGGTCTTACTGTCATTTAGGTCAACAAGATCTATTGAATTCCCCAATAATCATTAATCATGTGTTAGTCTTCTTGAACCATCATATTTCACAATTTTAACTTTGATAATCTCGCTCAATCAGTGATTGCCTCTCAAGGCTCTATTTGTCTTTACCCTATCAGGGTCTATCTATGACTCACTTAGGAGTCCTTACATTTCTGGTATCTCATCAATTCATCTAGAGTCTCAAACTTCTCATGTCATTATATTTTAAGTCTTCTACAGACTATCTCTTCTATAGCTTTATTGTTAGATTCACCAACTTTCTAAAATTTTGCAATTCCAACTCTATGTCACTCTATATTTTTCAAAAGATCATTAACCGTTGCCTTTGTTCACACTATAGTTTCCCAAAATTCACTAATAACTAGTATTATTCTAGCACTTATATCAAGACCTACATAGACATGTGGAAACTATACAGATTTGTGCTCCAATAAGGTATATCAGCTACCCCCCAACCTCAGTTTTGTGGGATTCATCCCAAGCTGAGGTTAGGGTTATGACGTGACAGTTGTTCAAGCATTAAATATGTCGCTTCACTTCTAAAGACAATAGGCATTGGGCTCCATTTATGTCCATTTTTGGCAGCCATTATATAAAAACCGATGATTTCCATGATCCACTACAGCACATCTTCAAGTTCTACTATAAGGTTGGAAACGCTCCAGTTGGGCATTAAATGCCTTCATGTGCCTATAAAAGAAACTTGAAAAAGAGATTTTTGGCAAACTAAAGCTTCTACTCTGACAAGTCTTTGTCTTCTCTTCGTTTAATTATAGGTTAGGCACTCTCCTTCATTTTCTTTTCATTTACATTCAATTGCTTTCTTCCCCCTTTGTTTTTACTTTCATAATGGCCACTTCGAAAGGGTATGATGAGGTTAATAGAGAGCAAATAAACCCCCAAACCAAGCTAGGATACGCCTTAAAGGTTAGGATAGTAGATAGTTTTGAAGACATTGATGGGGTAGGAAATAGTGAACCTAGAGATAAAGAGGCTAACAATATTACCCCAGTTGTTCTAAACTGGACCGTATCAGGGAAATGTATGATTTCCCTAATAATATTGTATGCAGAATCCCGGAACCCTAAGATCGTCCATGGAACTCAAAAGCTCGGGAGATCTATGTATATTTGAGTGGTACAAAATAGGTTTTCGATTTCTTTTTCACCCACTATTTAAATAGTTTTTTTTATTCATTTTAACCTCTGCCCTATTGACCTCAATATCAATACTTGGAGGTTTTTAATAGGAAACTTAGTTTTAGCCCACCAAAAATTGAGAGGTAGATCTTGACCTAATTAGATGTGGTATGAACCTAAAAAAGGCCTAAGAAAGTCTATACTACATGTCTTTTGATGGAGGGTTCAAACCATTGACAATGTCCCATCCTTTAATAAGACCTGGAAGAAGTGGTTCCTTTTTGCTCGAGGAGGCTAGGAGTTCTCAGACTACTCCAAGGAGACTAAGTGTGTTTCCTTGGATTACGATGCTCATAGGTGAGGCATTTAATTGTGTGAATTTTGATCCAAAATTATTTATATCCTTGTCGTACTGACCTTCTTTGCTTTATTATTTTAGCTTGTTTTACCCTAAATCGGCCAGCTTTTAACAAGGACATCAAGAAAGGCCAAGGTAGTTCTTGATGCATTCTACCTCGTACTCACCAGAGCATCTTGAGTCTAGAAAGTATGAGTGCTACCAAACTCATTTAATAAAAAATAATGGACCTGAAGAAGTATTTTTTGGCTTCCTACTGCCCTAAATGGGGAAAAAACCATTGTTAGCCCTGTCCTTTAGGCTAGCTGTTACAGCCAAAAAAATGAGGCTTCTCTAACTTAATGAGGAATCATCAGAGAGGACAGAGTCTAATGACTTGGAGGTGTTGTCTTCCAATCCCTCACTAGTTAGTACATGGGGAGGCACTAAAGGAGACCTTAGTGGTCACCACCCTAACACAATCAAAGGGGAAAGGCAAGAAGGGCCCTCCCCTTTCAAGCACAACTTCCTCCATGGTGAGTGCGATGAAGTCGGTCTGGGTTGAGACCTGGAAAACCAAACCCAGCAAGGTGAAGGACTCCAACACTAAGAAGATCCTGAATGAAGGCCTGACAGCCTAGATAAAGGTAATTTTCATAATAACTTTGTGATTTTTCCTTGTTTGTCTTTTCTGTCGAGTTTTTCTAACTCATCAATGCTTAATTTTTACAGGTTATCCATGCAATGGCCCACTTGTTCAGCTTTTCTAGGGACCCTGAGTAAATTAAGGAGCTTCAAGAAGAGCTGGACGAGACCCGTCTTCAATGGGGGTCTACTCAGTCTGTCATTAACGAGTTCAAGAAAAAATAGATGGTGACAGCCACTGAAACTCTTAATCAGGAGTCCGAGCAAAACGGGTTGAAGGCCAAGATAGAGAACCTTTGGAAGGAGTTGTCAGATTCCCTAAAAGAGGCCAACAACCTTTAACATCAAGTTTACAATAATTTTTCCAAGCATGCCAAGAAGATCTAGATGGCCAAAGCTTAGGCTTAGGAGGAGCAAGACGCTGACGTGTTGAAACTTGGGGGAGAGTTGGCCGATTACGGGTATCGGCTCTGCCTTAAGAAATTGGCTATGGCTTTCTCGAATTTGGACACCTTTGCCCTAAACGAGTTGGAATTTAAGGATGATGTTAAGTCGGAAGCCCCTGGTGAGGATCCTGAGGAGATTTCCCCTAGTGATGAAGACACCTTGGCGAACGTGGGTGCCGAGGCAAATCAAGAGATCAGGATTGAGACCCCATCAAGGAATGAAGTTCCCCATTTCTTTTGTAACTACTCTGTACCATCTTTACATTATCAATAAAAGTATATTTTGTTCCCAACTTTGGTTCTTGTTCTTGAGTTTGGCTTCAATAATGCAACCGTGTTTCTTGACTTTGTTATCTTTTTTAGCCGAAACTTTCAAAACCTCATAATCTTGTAGGCAACTCTTTAACCTTCCAATTTGCAATACTTGGTAAAATTTCATCTATAACTTAAGGGCCTTGAATATAAACTAAGCAACGACATTCAGAACTCGTAGGGTAAGAATTTTAGCCCTTGGCTTGTAACACTTGAGAACCTAAGCTTCCAAGCTAGTGGAAAGTCTGCACGGTTTTGTCCTTATAGACCCTAAGTCCAAAATACATCACTAAAAGGGAAAGAGATCGCCTCCCTTATATCCTTCAGGCTTGTAACGCTTATTAGCAATGTGGAATAAAGTTATGAAAAATGCAATACTTGTATATGCTAGAGCTTCCACATAATCATAGTTGATGAGCATATCATCCTGCCTACATGGCACTATGTTAAGGAGCTACTAGGATCTCCATAACCTAAACTACTGCCTCAACTGCGATGATCAACCGTATATTTCTAAAAATCACTTAGATATCAAATATGTCACGACCCGAAACCCACCCTATGCCGATCTCGTGTCGTGGGGCCGACCCAATGGCCAGTACCTATTTTTTTTATTCTTCCTTTGTATCAGTATCAATGACCACAATATAGATAATGTAAAATTTAAACAGTACATCAGCGGAAGTCTTAATATAAAATATTGTTTGACAATGTTAAATATAAACTGACATAAACTTAACATAATACCACTCTTAGGTGGTGAGTACATGGGAGAAACTTCTAACATTACTACTAACATAATAGTAAGTTGAGGTGAGCTAACAAAGCTCAGTAAGTAAAAAGCATATCTCCAATACAGGTTAGGGTTAACATAGAACATATAAACTCATAGGTGAACATGATAGCCAATCATAGAACAGTTGCAGTTAATGGTAAAAATGTCATAATGACCAATAAATAGTAAGACACGATAAACAAGTATGAGTAATGGTAGCATAAATATGGGAAAAAGCTCAATAATGATAGTCAACATAAATATACTGCCATAATAATTCGGTTACAAGTCAAATCCAATAAATAAGGAAACTATCAACATAGAACTATTCATAGGGAAATGAAATCATCCTATGAATCCAATAACGTCAATCATAACAATCAAACATAAGTAATGCATTTACTCTTGTCAAGGTTTGGCGAACCCTTGGTCTTTTGGGGGCGCAACATACCCCTTAACATGAATGCATATAAAATGCCCTTATAACTCACTGCATAAAAATGCCATCATTGTCATGTTTCCGTTCACGAACTCAACTCGTAGGTCCCATTAATCAACCCGTAGGTCCCATTAATCAACCCATAGGTCCTGTCAATCAGATAACGTCGAAAGGAAATTGTGTCTGACCACAAAGTCTGGCATTTTATCATAAATCAGGATTCTATCATAATTCCATAAGAAGTGTATAAAGTATGGAATATCATGCAGTAAACATACAATGATAGGCCTTTCAAGGCACAATACGACAAAGCAATCATGAGTGATAGGCCTTTCAAGGCACAGTACAACAAAGCAATTATGAGATAACAGTCAATAAGCATCCACCAGCTAGGACAATATCAATGGTCAGACAATAGTAGTGGGTACGTACATGAGTACAAAATTTTGGCAGTAATAGAAAGAATGTGGCTTGGAAAGCCACGTATAAGAGATAGGAGTTTACTTACCTTTTATCCATGTGATCTACCTCAGTATCCCGTAGCTTTTCCTTTTCCTTTTGAGTTCCCTATCATTCAGTAGACATGTTTCAGTTCTAATGTTATTCATCAAATTTCATACTTTATCACCATAAGTATTTCTTTTTCTAATTTATACTCTACCAATGAGCCCAGATGTCAATTAAAATCAGTTTAGGCTTTCACGGTTTCTAATTTGGACTTCTATACTAAAAAGGGTAAAATAGTCATTTTACATGTCTCTATTTTTCAGGACCTATTTTCATAAATCGGACATCATCGTTGAGTCCAGGATGTTTGAACTAATAAAGATTCACTATTCATTCATTTTAATTAGAGTCCGTTTGACTCATATTCAACTCAGGGCATTTTGGTCATTTCTCTCATCTCTAATTTATTAAATAAATATTTAATTAATTTACTTCTTGGGTCATTTCATAATAATCATAAGTCTAGGGTCTATTTGTAATTTCATTAAACTTTGGGCCAAATTAGAAATTCAGATTTTACTTCAGTAATTAAGGCTCTAAATTGGAATAGGCTATCTCTATTTCCAAATTAACCCAAATTTGATTTCATATTCGTGTATCCAATACCCCCAATCCCATTTTAATTTTAAAAGTCAATGTCAAAGAATTGCACTTACCACAGTGGACAATAATTTTATCAAGAAGCTTCTTCACGAACTGCTTAGCAGCATATCTCCAATCTGTGGCACTCCTAATGATCCCATTAAACATGATTACCAGGTGCTCAAGCCCAACCTTCTCCTCTACTGACACCGCATCAAAAACATCTTCGCCGCAGTTTACGGAATCAACCTCCACCTTTTTGGCCCTTCTTCGACGGATTTGTGAAACACCCTTACTCAATTTTGTTTTTAATCTATTTCATCTTATCACGATCCCATGATGCTTGGTATTGTTCTTTGTCGTGCTTCAACCCAAACCTTATAATGAAACAGATCACTCCACAGCTTTCCTCAACACCTTTTCCTTGGCCATTACCACGATACTCTCCTCCATTACCCAATTTGCATTCTTTACCACGTCCTTTGGCGACTTATGGCCACCACCATTGACCTAAACCTTAAGATCACCTACCAAACATGGTTCTGAACCCACCTCATTCCTCCTCTTTTTATGAACCTTAACCCTATTCGAATGGCCAACAATTTTGGAATCCAACAGCCAACGCAACCCACAAACCCCGATTCGAACAACAATACGACCATGGCGCAAAACCTCGATACTTCACAACACAATCCTTGTGAGTGCAGTGCTCACAATCAGGGCAACGATAATAGTTATTTTTTGTTGTCTCATGAAACAATAAGAGCACAATTCATCGGATTGAACACTTTTTGGGCATTTCTTACAACTGAGTATGATGCACCACACATTATCTAGGATTTGAAGTTTGTCTTTTGGGTTAGTGTTGCTGATTCAGAGTCCACAATTGTGGAAATCTAACAAACTAGGCAATCTCTAGCTTTCTTTCAAAAATGATCTAATGATGAATCCAATGAGAGAGTCGAGTCAGACGATACGGCAGACGTGCCCTGTCTCGGCTTCGAATTGGCGAAGAGTCATTTTCGAGAAGGAAAACCAGTAGGAACAGAAGAAGAAGGTGCTTTGTTGGCTACTTCTTTTCCTTCGTTTGTTCCCTCTTCTTCTCTTCCTTCCTCCGTCTTCTCCTCTCCCCTCTCTGTTCTGTTATTATAACCTCCACCCCCCCAATTACATTGCTTTAATTGTGGGGGTTACATATATAAAATACTACACTATATATATATATATATATTTGTTACCAATATCACACATTATATATATATATGTTATAACTCATATTTTCTCTATATATATATAACATGAATTTTTATTTATTTATTTATTATTTTATTTTATTTTTATTTCGATATTTGTTCATGGCTTGCTCGGGCATTGCCCAGTATCATCCGTACATTCGAACTATTTAGATTCCAACCCCTCTAGTTCATTTGATATCATAAAATAAAGCCCTAATGGCTCGGGTTTATTTTGGTATTACATTCATTGGCTCGGTTTGCCTCGGTATTATTATTTGACTCTTTTTAGGCATTTTTGGAATTAGTCCGATTTATTTGGGTCGAGGTGTTATAAAATAAACCAAGTAACTATAGTCCGATAAGCAAGCAATAAGTTGTTCTCATAGTTTAACCGTCTATAAGAGTAAAGCACTAAGCTGCCCTAATAGTTTGATCATCTCTAAGAGGTTCAAAAATAATCGACTACATATCCCAGTGCACTTCAGAATCTCTGTTAATTCAAATAGAAAACTCTACAAAAATATATATCTTTCCCTTACTCGTCCAAAAGCAATGATCAAAACTAAAGTATGCCTATATCAATATGTCAATAGGTTAGGACCATGCTAACAAGACCGCTTACAAATTTCTCAAGACAAAACGAGAAATCCCTAAAGGAAATCTCTATGGAACTCAAATCCAAACATAGTCTACTTCACCTATGTCCTCCTTATTATAGGACAATCACCTCCAAGTGGTGAAAACTAATTCCATATATGTCAACAACCATTTAAAAGATCAAAATACTTTCTTTAAACCATTTGTGGCTCCCTTGATCATCGTGAAGCCAATTGCTCGATGAAATCTAAGGTTTCACCGACTTACAATAGTTTTAGGTCACAAATGAACACTTGAGCAAGCAAACTTTGTGCTCTTTGTTCATTAACCTTGAAGCCAAAAACTTGATCCCCATAGAATCATCTTCTAATTCTCCACAGAGGAGATAATGTCTAAGTTCATCTAGAAAGCTTCTAAGATCCAACATGTGCGACAATCACTGAAGAAGGTGGATGGAGACAATTCTCACCACTTGGTAGAATCTCTCTACATATTCAATATCCTTTTTGGGATAGAACATTTTCAAAAAAGATAAGGCATAATTATTAGTTAATCAATCCTACGCAAAAAAGAGATTAACCATTCTCAAAGCTTGATTATTTGCTAATTTAGCTCAACTTATCACCCAAAGCACTATTAGTATAAAAAAATTTTGCTTCTATATAAGAAGAAATATTCACTTAAACATATAGAACAATAGTAAAAATTTATCTCTTCAATCTCACAAATATGATGAGAAAATATTTTACATTTTCTTCTACATAACTAATGATCTTAAGAATCTTCCTCTAGTGGTACAATCCTAACTAATGGTACACTCCCACTAGGTGGCAAGTCACTTCCACTATTCAAAACATCATCTGTGATTAAAGAATGAGATAACAATTTCCCACCTTTGCGAGAGATGGTATGACTTCTATAAATTCTATTAACCCACAAAGTTAAAGATCCTTTATAGCTTTCTCATTACGCAACTCAATTTAGTCATTCCTTTCGGGTGTTCAACTAAGAATCCAATGTCCCTTCAAACTTTCAAAAAAAATATTTTAAAAAGAAACATTTTTAAAACTTAGGGCCAAGTTTTCACAAAAATATTAAATAATGTGAACAAATCATATAAACTCCAAAAGGAGATAAGCCCTCCAAATTAGGCTTTTCACCATTCTCAAGCTTAAAGGAGTTGACTATTAGGGCACTTGATTTTGGATATAAGTCACACAAAATATATTTGTTCCATTATCGACCTAACTATATTCAACGAAATCCAATTTCCTCATTTTTCTCATATAATTATCTTGAATTAAGTAGACAAGTACTCTTGCTTACAATTTGAGTAAAGAATTTCTGACTTCTTCATTTTTGATATTCAACCTCTTAAAAAGTGCTTAAAGCAACTAATGCTTATAGCAATGCTCAAAACAACTAATGCTTGAGTTAGGTGAGCAATCACAGCACGGTAACTGAAGTAAAAAAATAAGAGCTTCTACTATGTGACTAATTTCTAAAACATCATGAGTTCGCATATGCTATTATAACCAGCTCTAGTGGATAAGGAGTCGGTCTACCTTACAAATAAGGCTTCTTATAGGCCTTTTCTAATCAAATAGGGTTTACACACTGATTGGCTGATTTTTGTGAGTAACTCTAACAGGTCTTCTCAAGCTAATCTAAACATCCAATCTAGTTAAATGTATCTATGTTATTGCTAAAAAATTACATCGTGGAAAGCCATAAAAAGATAAGTCCAAAACTAGCAAATAATCCAATGAGGTAGAGTCACTATTGTTATGACCCGAAACCCACCCTATATGGATCTCGCGTCGCGAGGCCAACCCAATGCTCGTCCCTACTTTTTTAATTCTCCCTTTGTATCAGTATCAATGACCACAATATAGATAATGTAAAACTTAAATAGTACATCAGCGAAAGTCTTAATATAAAATATCGTTTGACAATGTTAAATATAAACTGACATAAACTTAACATTACTTCTAACATAATCCTCAAACTGTCCCCCTATGCTCTTGGACTCCTACTGTGGTCTTGTAGCATCCTTACCTGAAAAATAGTAAGTTGGGGTGAGCTAAACGAAGCTTAGTAAGTAAAAGCCCATCTCCGACACGTGTTAGGGTTAACATAGAAAGAACATGAACTCGTAGGGTGAACATGATAGCCAATCACAGAAACAGTTGTAGTTAACAGTAAAATGCCACAATGAACAGTAAGGCACAATAAACAAGTATGAGTAATGCATAGCATGAATATGGGAAAGCTCAATAATAACAATCAACATAAATATATTTCCATAATAAATCGGTCAAAGTCAAGTCCAATAAATGAGGAAACTATCAACATAGAACTATTTATAAGGAAATGGAAATATCCTATGAATCCAATAAACGTCAACATAACAGTCAAAGATGAGTGATGCATTTACTCTATTCAGAGTTTGGCAGACCCTCAGTCTTTTGGGGCCCGACATACCCCCCCTTAACATGAATGCATATAAAATGCCCTTAAAACTCACTGCGTAAAAATGCCATCATTGTCATATGTCCATTCATGGACTCGCCCCGTAAGTCCTATCAATCAAATAGCATCAGATGGATATTATGACTAAGCACAAATCCAGCATTGACAATATCATGCAGTAAACATACAATAAGTAAACATACAATAGTAAGCTTTTTAAGGCACAGTACAACAAAGCAATCATGAGATAGCAGTCAATAAGTATCCACCAGATAGGACAATATCGATGGTGGGACAATAGCAGTGGGTATGTACATGAGTACAAAATTTTGGCAGTAATAGAAAGAATGTGGCTTGGAAAACCGCGTAGAAGAGATAGGAATTTACTTACCTTTAATTCATATGATCTACTTTAGTACTCCGTAATTTTTTCATTTTCCTTTGACTTGCCTATACATCAATAAACATGTCTCAGTTCTATTATCATTCATCAAATTATATACTTCGTTACTCTAAATATCTCTTTTACTAATTTAGACTCTTTCATTGAGTTCGGAATGTTGAATAAAGTCAGTTTAGGCTTTCAAGGTTTTTAATTTGGACCTTTATACCAAAAAGGGCAAAATGGTTATTTTACCTGTCTGTATTTTTCGGGACCTAGTTTCACAAATTGGATTTTGCCGTTGAGTCCATGAGGTTTGAAATAATAAAAATTCACTATTTACTTAGTTCAATCGGAGTCCGTTTGACTCATATTTGACTCAGGGGCATTTTGGTCATTTCAGCATTTCTACGGGTTTTTTATTTTTTGGAACTCCATCTCATGAAACGGACCTCTCCATTGGATTCATAAGGTCCAAAATAGTAAATTTACACTATTTTTTTACTACATTTGGATACCAAAATTTAAAATAACAATTAATTAATTTACTTAACCATATAATATATATATATATATATATATATATATATATATTAGTTACACCTTAGAACACAAGTGCCCTTGTGGCACAGTGGTGGCCTTAGTGGGCATAAGGCTTCCAGCTCTAGTGCACCCAGGTTTGAATCACCTCAATACATTCCGCCCTTTTTTCTTTTTTAAATAAAGACAAAAGCCCCTCAGCCTCTTTCAATAATGATGGGTCATCACTGGGCCTAGGCAGGTTCTGACCTGACCCGACCCGCCAGTGTCCCTTCCTTCTTCCCCCGCTATTCCGGTGACCCTCAGGCAATTTTCGGTCACCTGCTCCGGCGCCAGTGACTTGCTCCAGCGCTGGTGACCAAACTGTAGTACAAGAATTTTTTTTTTTTTCAATTGTTTTGCAGTTTTTTGCACTCTCTTCAATTCTAAATTATTCTAAAACATTTTTAAAATATCTTAACACAATTTTAGGCCTTTAAAACTCATTGAAAATCAAAATTTCTACCATTACATCTTTCTAATAAATTTATTTTTCTCCTTCATTTCTTCACCGTTTTATATACGGTTTCTTCCTACGTGTTCCATTTTTCTCATAGAATCTAACTATACAAATATTTCTAAGCTTCATGCAAGTTCATAAAAAGCCTTGAAAATAAATTCATTGTGAATAATTTTTGGACTCACCTCCTGTGACTACCCTTCTCCCTTTTCTTTTCTTCCTCCTCTTCCTCTTCTCCTTTTGTTTCCTCTTTTCTATTTTTCTCACGCATGCAAGGCATGCCTTGGCTTATAACAAAGCCTCACCCTTTCGATTTCCCTTTTTCTCTCTCTCTCTCTCTCTCTCTCTCTCTCTCTCTTTTTTTTCTTTCCTTACCTTCCTCGTCTGACTTTTCCTTTTCCAATTTTTTTGTAACCTCCTCCCCTTCATTACTTCTGCCATTATATATATGTAGTTAACATATATATATATATATATATATAACGGTGCAAACGAGCCGAGTCGAGTCGAGTCGAGTATTTGATGTTTGTACTCGGCTCGTGAACAATTACAGTGTGGCTCGACTCAACTCGAAACTCGACTCGAGCTTAAATGTATGATCGAACTCGACTCGTCAATGGATTGTCAAGCTCGAGCTTGAACTCGACTCTACTCGAGAAAATAAACGAGCCTCATTCAAGCTCGAACTCGAGTTACTCAATTTTTTTTTTTTTTGTGTTCGATTGAATAGAAATTATGTCATTTTCACATAATAAAAAAGTACAACTCACTGAATAAATCAACACAACTTTGAAATTTTAATATGATTTTTTTAAGAAAAAAATTCATTGTATACCAATACCATATAGCTAGAGTCTAGAGATTAAACAAACAGAAAACCTTGATGAAGAATATGCTTGAAGAAACCCCAGAACAGCAAAAAAAAAAAAAAAATGAAGTATTTATACTATAAAAAAAATGAGTCACACGAGCCACATGTCGAACCGAGTTTCAACGAGTTTAAAAGAGTTTGTTCACGAGTCTAACGAGTCGAGCCTTCTTTTGACTCGACTCGGCTCGTTTATTAAATGAGCCCAAATTTGAGCTCGAGCTCAGCTTGTTTATTAATTGAATCGAGTTTGGACGAGTCGTAATCGAGCCGAGCTTGAGCTGTTCATGAACGGCTCTGTTTGTTTGCACCCCTAAGTGTCTTTAAATATATAATTGTTACACTATATATTTTGGTTACCCTTTATATATATATATATCCATATTTCATGCATTTTTATTTTTATTTTTATTTTATTTTATTTTATTTTTCTTTTTGTTTCATTTTTTATTATTATTATTTTTTATTTTAATTTCGATATTCGTTCATGGCTTGTTCGGGCATCGCCCGGACATCGTGCATACATTCAAACCATTGAGATTCCAAAGCCGTCCATTTTATTCGATGTCATGACGTAAAGCCCTGACAGCTCGGGTTTACATGATTCGCTCGGTTACAATTTGGGTCGAGGTATTACAACTATCATACTCATATAACAAAGCAGCTTCTAACATGTGGTAGATCAAACTAATTACAATGAACTATTATTTCACAAAGAACAAATAGTTTCATTCAGTCCTAAAGATTGAAATTTAAAAATGAGAAAAGTACAAGAAATAATTGGTCAAGAGGTGGACCAAACAACTAGTCAAACACCAATATCTAATTAATTTATAGAAGGACATATGTTGCTCAAAAGAAGTAATCAGCTCACTCTTGTGACGATTAATTCTTATGCTACCACTTATGCATAATATACAAAACATTATAAGCATTGTCAAGTCGCGTTCTTTACGCACCATTTTATGTTTTTTTATTTAATCTCTTCTCTATTTTGAATTAAATAGTTAACTTTGACTCAATACACTTACGAGAAAAATGATTCCTTTTATTCTCAAGTAACAGTGCATTCTATAACATTTCTCTTCATTTGTCATAAATGCCCCTATGGCACTTGACTTTCTTGCCTATTTTTGGTGTAAGTTTCTCAGCCTCACCCTACTTAGCAAGTCTTTCTCATCTTTAAACATAAACCCAAAAGCCTTGTTTGGCCCGTTCTAGGCGACAAGATTAGCTTAGGAGTTTGCTTCTTGGCGTTCTACCTTTATCTAATTTGTCGCACTATTTTTTTAAAAAGAATTTAAATAAGTAGCGTCATGTAAGGATTTTCTTTAAAAAAAAAACTTTTAAATACGACTCAAGGTACTATTTGGTAAGAATTTGCTGCTTATTAAAGGTAAGTCTATATTTTTCATGAAACAAATCCAAACAAATTTTCAATGAGATTTGTATATATGCCGCTCTATATAACAAAGTGCATGCACCAATTTAATTAATTATGACAAACTCCCATGTCTCAAGGTTTTGGATTATATTTCCTATTATCAATGTCTACACATTGGCTATATGTGTGATGTGGTCATCTTAATCATTTATGTTGGTCAAGCCTGCATTCACATTCATTGAGACTATTTCACTACTATCATAATGCACACGGTAACATTTAAACATACATTCATCATATTATTTTGCTACCAGAAATTCAATTAAAAATATTATTCTATTTTGTACTGTGAGATCGAAAATTTCGTTAAGCTCGTAATCATATTTCATTTATGTAAACAAAAGTATATTTTTAAATAATTTTGAGCAAAATAATTTTGAATTAAAATAAATTTAATTTAGTCACACAACAATTCTAAATTAAAGTAAATTTAATTCATCCACATAATAATAAAAATAGCCAATAAAATATAGACTCCACTTGAGTCTAATTGACATTCTACTACAACATGCTAAGGATAATTTTTGGATATATGAATCTACTGCAAAAGCACATCCCCTTACAAGACTTTATAAATAAATACAACATTTTCTCAAATTTATTAAATTGTAGAATGAACCCATTACATCAATCTAAGAAAAGCAAAAAAATAAATGGAGATGTCACGCCAATATCTCATATATCTTAAAACTAACCTTGTTATTCCATACATCACACAACAAATAAGTTTACTAGAATATTAATTAAATAAGTCTATCCAATCACAACATACATCTACTTGCATAATGGTTTTGTACATATGGCTTTACCACAACTCACCACAATAGGAGTGGGTATTTGGGTCTCACAATTAAAGGGATCAACAATATGTAACAATAATGAAATAAATAATTATCCACGTGACAATTAAAGCAAAAATAATCCACACATGACCCAAAAAGTATGATTCACACAGTGTAATTGTTTTTAATTTTCAAAGTTTTTCCAAAGAATTTTTCACATTTAAAAAAAAATTTAAAATTTTTAACCAATTTTTGGGATGAAAACAATCATGTGGGTTAAATAATGTATAATATTTAATGTATGATTTTCTCTCTTAATAAATATACATGGATATAACACATATATTAACGAACACAAACCTATGGCTCTAATACCAATAAAAGAAATACATAAAAATATAAACAGATGTTAACCCGATTACCTCTTCAACAAGGATGGAGCCAGGGGGTAGCTAGGGTAGGTTGTAGATCTTCCTAAAATCTGACCAAAAGAAAATTACTTGTAAAATTTTAATATTTTATAAATTAATTTATCCTAAAATTTTAGCCCAGCTTAATATAAAAGGAATGGGGTTCACTTTGGAATATATCTTTCAAAGTTGTATGGTAAAATGCTAGGATTCATGCTTCAATTTACATTGATTTTTCCGAAATCGACGATGAAGTCGGGGCAAGCTTACAGTAATATTAAGGAACAAGTGGCTCATATCATTAAATATTGAAAAGGACTAAACAGCTTTTGGGATTAGAACTTTGGCCCTTCCTTCTCTTTTATGAACGACGTGTAATCTAACGCTTGAATTATCAATACATAAATAAATCCTACAAATATTATTAGTAGATATATTACTTATTTTTACATTTGATGTGAATGGCCCTCTCTGGACTCTAACTAATTAAGGGTATGATCCACTTCTACCTAGTGTAATTTTAACGCTTTTTAAAATTAAATTCTTGTTAATTTGACTATTAAATTATACATTTTATTGTATTTGCCTTGTTATATATATATATGAAAAGGAATTATTGACAATTATGATATTGTTTATTTTTATTGTGTATGTGGAGATGTACATATATATATATATATATGAATACATACACACATACATACATGAATACATACACATAATTGTATATGTATGCATGTACAATTTTAAATAAAAAATGGACATCAAGAAAAACAGTGTGCGCGCTACATCTCTTATGCTATAATTTAGCAAATTCTGAATTCTCCTAATGGTACAAAGTGGCATTTTTTGAAATACATTAATATTAAAATACAATATAAATATATTAAATATAAGCATTCACATATCAAATATATTATAGTGTATGTAGTAGGCAAAGGATAAGGTTTGCTTCTCCACTGAAAAGATAATTAGGATTCACAATAAAACAAAGGAGTTTCAATGATTGGTTAGCGTGATAATGACATGCCATCCATCCACTTTGAAGAAAGGAATTATTAAAAGAATAGTAAATCATTTTGTTGGCATAGATAGCATTGGTAGCGTAAGAAGTAACCTTTGGCTTGCAGAACCGATATTCCAACCACAAGGAGTTTCTATGCATGCATCTATATAATTTTGTTGCTTGTTCTCAATTATTTGAAACTATCTTTACCTGTGTTGGATGTTGGCTGTTGACATTTTGGTGAAACTAAGGACATGGAATGTTAGCGTAATTTGCCAAATTTTAAATTCTCTCTATCTTTAATCGATGAAAAAGTAATAGCCAATGTGTGTGTGTGTGTGTGTATATATATATATATATATATATATATATATACACTCTTTTTTCGAATTGTAATTGTTTTTTGTCTTAAAATGTTAATTTTATCAAATAACTCTTAATAGAAGACAGGAAATATAAATTGGGAGAGAGGTTCCAGCTTGACACCAAAGGTTGGAAAGTAATAGCCAGGAAAGAGAGCAGTAGATTTTATAAGTTGCACAACAACAGTCCAATTTCTGTCACTCACTCTATCTGAGAAAGGTGCTGGAAAGAAGACTCTCGGTGTGAATGCCACAGAGATTTTAACTACCACAAGGAGGTGTTTTCCACTTAGTAATCACTTCAAAGTGACCTCCATGCAAGACTCCTCTAAAAGCTGAACAGTTGTCTTTAGAAATCATTAGTCCATTCCAGCTGCTGTTAAAGTTATACTTCCTTCAACTTGGCTTCCAAACGCACTCAAAATCTTGGTCAAATTTTGTCTCTCCCTTTACAACAGTAAGAAATCTTGGTACATATCCAATAATTTAAGAATCACGACTACCATAGCGTCTCTGCCTCTGCTGAAAGGATCGTAATGCCTCTAAAAACTCAGCTTCTCCAAAATCAGGCCAATGTGATTGTGCAAAAAATAGTTCGGTGTAGGCCAACTGCCACAACAAAAAGTTGCTAACTCTAAGCTCACCACTAGTCCGAATTAGTAGATCGGGGTACGGGATCTCAGTGCAGTTTGTTTCTAATTCCTGCTCTATTAGAAGCTCATTGATGTCTTCAGGGTCAATAAGATTTTCCTTTACTTTCAGAGCGATGCTTTGGCAAGCTTGCACAATGTCATAGCGTCCACTATAGCTAATTGCTAAAATCAGTTGGAGTCGTGAATTGTGCTTTGTTGTCTCCTCAGCATTGGTCAACAGTTCCAGCAGGGACTCCGGGAGCTTAGAGGAATCCCCAATTATAGAAATTTGAACGCCTTCCCTGTTAAATACCATCAAATCAAGTAGAGTTTTATGTATTTCTTGCACATTCCTCATTATAATCCATTAACAAGTTAATAATGAAAATATCTACATCAGAAAGAAATAAGATGAGTTTTAACATTTACCTTTTCTTGCTAAGTAAGATGGGGTTTTTAACATTCACAGGGTAGTAATGGCACAATCACCAAGTAAAGTTTTGAATCTGAGAAATCGGTCTTAAATCAGCACCCTAAGCAAATGTGACTTGCACATTGAAATCAGAAAAAAAGTAAAATCATTTTTGAATCAACGGGACTCTCTTTGGGAGGGTAAAGAGGGGGAAGGAAGATTCATCCGGTTCATTGGGAGAAACCGAAGCTTCATTCAGTAGGGGGTAGGTTGGAATTCAAATATTTGAAATTATTTAATAGAGCTCCCTTGTGGAAGTGGATGTGGAGGTTCAACGTGGAGGAGGAGGTCATGTGGAGGGAAGCAGTCTCTATCAAATATGGATGTGAAGTTGGAGGGTGATATTTGACAGATGTAGTGGAGCCTTACGGGTGCGGGGTGTGGAAGTCTATAAGGAGGGGTTTAGAAGCTTTCAACCAGTTTACTTGCTTTGAGATGGGGGAAGGGTTAAGGATAATATTTTGGGAAAGATCCTCGGAGTTGTGATATGCCCTTGAAGAGGAGTTTTTCATTATTATGTAGTTTAGCACAAGATTGGGGAGGTTTCATTTGCAAATTGTGTAGCTTTGGTGGGAGATTGATTTCGTATGGAGTCCATGTTTTAGCAAAAATTTACATGACTTGGAGCTTGGAGAGGTGGAGGATTTTTGGGGATGTTAAGTAGATTCAAACTATGAAACACGGACACTATTTTGGTTCATGTATCAATGTCAAACACACGTCAGACATGAATACTTTCGGACACATCTCATAGATGTGTGAAAAAAGAGTATTCAATTTGTTTTTATTTTTTTTGAATTTCGGATACATTCCAAAAACATTATGGACATGTTAGGAATATGTTTTTTGGATTTACCCCCTCTTTTTCTCCGCTTTTCTTTTGAGTATATATATATATATATATATATATATGTTTCATGTAATAGTTAGTAAGTTTGTTTTGTAACTTAAATCACAGATATTGATGATTAAATGTTTATTTAATGGCTTTGTTATTTTGATATCTTAATAATATTTTTGTGATTTGTAAGTTTTCATGCCAAATTTAATTGATATATTGTCAGATTTTTATTACATAATTATGTAAAAATAAATAAATATATATATATATATATATTCAACATGTCTCCCACGTATCCGCGTTTTATTTTTTTAAGAAATGTCATGCTCGTGTGTTCCATGTCCATTTCCATTCTTAGGATTCAAGGTTAGAGAAGGGAAGGAGGATGTGATAGTTTGAACAGTGAATAATCCCAAAACATTTAATCTTTATTCTTATTACAAGGCAATGGAGGGTAGCAATGAGGTGTCCTTCCCATGTAATTTAATATGGAAATCCAAGATTCCTGTGAAGGTTTATTTTTTTTGAATAGTTGATAGCTTGGGGTGCCATTTTGATAACGAAGAACCTTTCACATAGAGGTTATCATCTGGCAGTATTAAGTGCAAGAAAAAGGAGGAAATGGTCGATCATTTTCTTATTCATTGTGATATGGCAAGGGATGCATGGTAATTAATTTTCTCCTTATTTGATTGATGTTGGGTAACACCAACATCCATGCTGGAAGCTAAGAAGCACAGACATGAATACTAACACAAATACGACACCACATTTCTAAAATATATATATATATATATATATAGGACACGCAATGGAGGTCCCAAGGAAGTGCTAGGGCCTAGGGGCCCCAAATTGTTGACATTTTTTGTTTTTTACCCCTCTGTTGTATGGAAATTTTTTATTCTTGCCCCCCCAATGTCCAAAGTGTAGATTCACCATTGAGGAGATGGATACATTAGACACGTTGAATATATGTATTTTATGTTTTTACATGATCATGAAATAAAAACCCTAACATCATTTCAATCAAATTAACATAAAAACACACAAATCATAAAAATATTATTAAGATATCAAAATAACAAAGTCATTAAATAAAAATCGAAAACTTTTTTATTTAATCATCAACATCCATAATTCAAATTCCAAAACAACTTCACTAACTACTACATAGAATATATACAAGTATATGTATGACCAAATAAAAAAAAAAAAAAAGAAGAGAAAAAGAGGGGAGAAAATTATTCTTAGTCGCGACCTACTTTGATTCAAAAGGCCTTCCCTTTTTAATCATCAAATCTATGATTCAAATTCCAAAACAACTTTACTAAGTACTACATAAAATATATAGAAGTATATATATATATATATATATATATATCACCAAAAAAAAAAAAAAGAGGACTTTCTTTTTTAATCATCAAATTCAAAACAACTTTACTAACTACTACATAGAATATATACACGTATATACATCACCAAAAAAAAAAATGAGGAGAAAAAGAGGGGAGAAAATTATTTTCAGTTGCGACCTACTTTGATTCAAAAAAAAAAGAAAGGCCCTTCTTTTTTTGCCTAGGAAGAAAAAGGAAAAAAAAAATTCAGAAAATGCGTTCTAACATATCCGGAACGTGTATGAAATTTAGAAAAAAAAAGACATTAGTCACTTTTTATTTACGTGTTTGGGACGCATTTGACACGGACATGTAAATTAAAATAGAGTCTTTGTGCTTCATAGTCGGGAGGTGGTCTTGAGATAGGGATCTAGCAAGGTGAGGAAGGAGGTTAGTGCTTGGAGAATGACCCCCCTTTGTCTAGTATGATGTTTATGAAGAGAGAAGAAGAGGAGAACATTTAAGGGGCAAGAGCGGTCCATTTTATGTTTTAAAGATACTTTATTATGTTTAATCTATTTTTTGGCTCAAAGAGGTCAACCCTATGTATCTAGATTCTTTTGTAGATTTCTCAGGGGACCTAAGGATTTAATATTGTAGCTAGTCCCTTCTTTTGTAATTATGGGTTCAACCCCCCTAATGCCTTTGTTTACACATTTTTACTAATAAAAAAAGAACTACTAAAATTTAAATAAATAAAAAAACATAACCCAATGTTAATCTAGCCAATGTAGGGTGTTTCTTTTTCAACCCCGGGGGGGGGGGGGGGGGGGGGGGGGGGGTGTTAAAGCCAGATATAGACCTATCTTATAGCAATTTTTTTGCTTAAAGTGACTACTCTCATACTTAAATTCACATTTTTACACTTGGCAGCCCAAATTATTACTACTACAAGAACCAATGGCCCTTAAAATACACAAGTATATCAAATTGACTTTTGACCATCCGTTTTAACCACATTGCTTTAATGATAGAATTCTTTAAGATCAGATAAGATGGTCCAAAATTGTCCAAATCTTTAAAAATTTGGCGTTGACACTCCTTTATGAGACTTTTCATGATAGACAGCACAGTTATACACTGCTATAGTGCTTGAAAACATATGTTTTTTATTATGAGGATTAGATGCAAGGACCACTCTGCTAGTAAAATAATGGAAAAACTGATTATTCATGGTAAGATGATATTTGAGTACAGGGACAATTGATCAATACTGGCAATATTGATCAATACTATACCAAAATGAAATGGCAAAGCAGGGAGCCAATCTACTCAATGATTTATCTTTGAAAAACCACGTTAAAGCCACAAACAACATATGCTTTCGATGTTAAGAAGTTCAAACAATTACTTACCAAAAAAAGAAGTTCAAACAATTTCCTCTACATCCAGGAATATACTTGTAACAAGAGATTTTGCTCTCAAATGATTTGATTGTGCCAAGTCAGCTAAACAGTTACCAATGAGACTTTGTTCACCCTATTAAAATCATTTCATGAATAAATATTGTTATTCTTCATATCATTATTTGGTAAGTAAAATAGTACTTATTTTCTTGACTCCATCAAAAGTAAGGTAAGTGCAAACAGAATACCAAGTACCAACTTAATGCACCCTCTGGGAATCATTGTCAGGAGAATTTATTCTCCTCATTACATAAAATAAAATGAAATGATTTCTTTGTAAAAGCAATCAAATCTATCAAGAGTACTTGTTTTCCTGATTCCACTGAAAGAAAAGAAAAAAAACTTTCCCCCCTTCTCAAAAGTACAACAATTGCTTCCAAAATACCAACCTAGTGGTATCGGTTACGTTTTATGGCCCAAGTAAGTTCGCCCATGTTTTTTGCACATCTAATGTGGCAGTGCCACATCAGTAAATACAAGACAAATCTCAGTCTGACTTTTCCGTGGAACAAAGCCTAAAAAAAGGCTGACTTGATGTTTTTCTACTGACCCACGCAAACAGCTCCCTCTTCCCTCAACGCAAGTCTGTCAGGGCCCCTATCTCTCTTCGCGCACTCTCTTCCCTCTCACTAATCATATTCACAATGTAAGACAGTTAGAGAGAGAGAGAGAGAGAGAGAAGAGATTGCAGGAACAGAGAGGGGGCCCTAACAGACTTGCATTGAGGGCAAGAGAGAGAGGGAAGAGACAGGCTCATTGCGTGGCTCAGTGGAAAAAATCAAGTCAGCCTTTTTTTTTGGCCCTTGTTCACGGAAAAGTCAGACTGAGATGTTTGTCTTGTATTTACTGAAGTGGCAGTGCCACATCAAATGGGCAAACTTACTTGGGCCATAAAACATTACTCTATATAAATTCTGCAATCATAAAGGTAATATTGTGGGTGTAGTAATGAGATCATGTAAAAGATATACAGAAAATATTAACAACCAACAATAGAAGGGCTGGTCCCAAAAATCTCATCAAACTTGTGGATATATTACATATACTCAACAAAATCTTATCCCAAATATCGGGAATCAATTACTTGAATCCTATCTCACCATTCTACTTATTTAAGGTCATGCTCTTGGTTAAATCCACATGCTATTGTATCCCTTTTTGTTATCTCAATTCAATTTAATTTTGGTCACCTCATTCCCCTAGCATAAGCGTTAATGTGAAACATATTGTTATTCCTTACTCGTGTACTTAGTACTTACCGTCCTTCATTGCACATGACTAAACCACCTAAATTTTTTCTCAATTTATCTCCTAGGTACTACTTCCATTATCTCACAAATGTTTTTTTCATAAGCCATCATCTCACAAATATATTTATTTCTAATTTTATTTTTTCTTGTTTTACTATACATCAATCTCAATATTCTCATTTCAGTCAAACTCATTTTATGCATGTATTGTTTCTTACATGCCCAGCATTTTGTTTCATTCAGGATCACTTTTCTAATAGCTATTTCAAAAAATTTATGTTTCAATTTTAGATGTATACGTCAATTAGATATCTTCATCTTAAATCTTTAGCATTCCAATATATTCAAATGTATAAAAAAAAAAATTATAATAGCCACAGGAAATGTAAGGATCTGAATTTTTGAAGTAAATTTTATTATTATTATTATTATTATTATTATTTATTTAAAGATGTGTGTATGCATGAAATGTGTATGAATAGTGTGTTGTATATGTATATATATATATATATGTATGTGTAATATTATATGTTATATGTATATATATACACATGTGCTTAAAATATATATATATATATATATATATATATACACAATGTGCACAACAGCTGTGTGTGCAAATGGCTGTGTGTGTGTGTAAAGACTGACCGTGTGTGTGTGGTGTGTAATATACTATATACTATATATACATATATATATATATATTTAGAAAAAAATCAAAATGCAAGCAATGCATTAAATGCAAAGCTGCTTTTTTATGGGGAGGAAAAGAAGAAGAAGTCAGGGGCAGTAGGGCTGCTGTAGTAGGTCTTGCGTGAGGATATGTGTATATATCTATGTATATATATATATATATATATATATAATGGTTGTGTGCATTGGTTAGAGAGAAAATCAGAAAGGGGGAGGCTGAGTTGGAGAGGTCGTGAGACACTGAGAGACTCAGAGGCTTGAACCAAGAGGGAGAAAGAAGAAGAGAGAAGCTTGCAATAAGGAGAAACCCGAAAAACAGATATGCCATGTTAGTTCTTGTCATTAAATTTTAAAAGCATGATGTTTAGTTCTAATAGTAGGGCCATAGTGAGCATGAGAAATGCAAGAAAATGCAAAAGGAATCAAAAAGAATGGTAAAGAAATGAGGTTAAAAAGTGAGGTTGCAGGTGTAGAGAATAATACGGGTTCCAGAAATTTATGGGTTGAAACCTTGTTTTAGGTTTTGGAAAATGTTACTAGGTGATGCAGAAATCCATTAGAATTGAATAGGAGTTAAAACAGTTGAAAACCAAGCTTGAAAATCGTGAAAACACAGTCGGCCGGAAAGTCGATCGTGGCTATTTGACCCTCAATTCGTGAAGTTCTAATAGCTTAAATGAAAAACTAGGGTTGGGGTTGGAATCCTTGAGAGAGGGGGGGAGAGAACGACATTGAAAACAGGGTTGAAACTTGGCCGGAAAACAGTCGTCGTCGCTGGAGATGGCGACGGAACCCTAGGGCAACAGTAGCGAGGGCGTGGGGAAGAAGAAGACCCCGCTGAGCCAACTCGCGAGTCGACTCAGCCGAGTCCTGACCGAATTAGGTTGGGGCTGTGTCAACTCAGACACATGTCGAGTGGACGGGGGAGCCACCGAATAAATGAGACGGCGTCGTTTTGATGAATGGGGCCTGTTTGGTTGGGGGGATATGAAATGGGGATGAAATAAACCGAAGAGGACTGGGATAGCCTATCCTCGATTTGGGGTGTTGTCTACCGTTTGGCAACCAAAAGATTTGAAAAAAAATAGTGCAGGGGCGACTCAAACCGTGGTGGGGCGCGTGGAAGGAGGCGCGTGAGACTAGTTAAGACAGGACAATCCCATACCCTTTTTGGCACAGAATATATATATATATATATATATATATATATATTACACTTTAACTTAATTCAATTAATTAAATTAAATAAAGCGAAATGGCTCGGAGTCCAAATGGGACAAGTCATTAGTATATTTTGACTATGTCGACCATTCTGAATCCAACGGTGAGGTCCGTGACACGAGACGAGATCCCGAAAAATAAAAGTCCCGTAGAAACATTAAAAATTACTAAAATACTCCTGAGTTAAAAAGCAATCAAACAGACTCTGATTAAAGTGAACGAATAGTGAATTTTTATTATTTCGAGCATTCCGGACTCAACCGTGGAATCCAATTTGAGAAAAGAGGTCTCGGGATGTAAGAACCCGTAAAAGTGCAAAATAACCGTTTTGCCCTTTTTAGCTCGAATATCCAAATTGAATTCCGCGAAAGCCTAAACCGATTTTGTTTGACGTTCCGGACTCAATGGTAGAGTTTATTTTAGCAAAATAGAAACTTATGAAATAAAGACATAAAATTTGATGAATAGCATAATTCAAGTGGCAATAGACTGAGTTACATTTCATGATTTTAGGGACACCGAAAGGCAAGGAGAAGGTGGTCCAACCTTCTACATTATCACTGTTAGTTCAGCTACACAGCGAGCATGACTTCCTAGGATTAAACCAAACCCGTCAGGTATGATATTTTGTTAAGTAAGGAATAGGATTAAGTTAGGATTGATTTTCATATTGATCTCATGATTCATGTATTCACCCGATTGTTTATGTGCTTATGTGTTTCTTGTTATTTCCTTGGAGGTTTGGTTGAGTAATAAATGTGGATCATGATTACACGTATATTCCATGTGTTGGTATAGTGTGTGATTGATATTCTTTAAGGATTGTTCAAATTGAGAATGTGTGACTTGAACTTGTGCTTAAATGAAATATGTATAGCATGTACACATGATGAAGGAATCTTGGTGATTTAAGTGTTATTGTTGTTCTAAGTAAAAATGCATTGTTAAAGCATGCTCCATGTGTGGATAGAAATGTTTCATTGAGGTTGCATTATTGCATGGTGGAATCAAGGTATATTGGCATGATGTGATTCCTTGAAAACATAGTGTGAGTTGAGCACTTGGTGCTATGCATTATGAGGGTGTAGATCCTGTGGTAAAAAACCCAACATTTGGCCAGTGTATCGATGCCTTGCTTGATCCGACGGGAGCGGTCTATGAAACAAGGTGTGGTACTTGAGTGACCATCGGGGGCGATCCGTGAAACCGATACATGGGTGTGGCATAGAATTGCATGGGTGCGTCACGCATATTGTTCATGTATTGCATTGATGAATTGGATGACATGTAGATATGACTATACACTTGCACATGCCACGCCTTAATTTTGTTCCTTGCATTATCATCATATTATACCAACAGTTGAGCTGACCCATTCATGGGATACCATATTACATATGATGCCCCTGCTACATGAGATTTGATGAGATCTTGACAAAAAGAAGGGAAAAGAATTTAGAAGTGTATTTGGCCCTTGGGGCACGTTTTGAGATGTAAGGGCTTAAGCCCAACTGATGTGAACAATATGTTTATCGAATGTATTTTATGTGTTTATATGTTGAAGAATTGAATGTCTGTTTAAATTGAATCCATTAGATTGTCTTTTATTTCCTTTTCTTATTTCGCTTCTCACTCACTCCCCGCATTCGCGAAAATTCGGAGCGTGAAAGGAAAGAAAGCCAGGGCCTTCACCCTACAATATACAAATTTCAACCAATGCAACTGAACTGGGAGTTCAAATTAACCAGTATCACATTTGTCAGTTGCAACTAAAAATTGAACAATTTATTTTGTGTGTTCATTCATGTGAAGAATGCAGTAGGGTACTGGAACTTAAGTTCTCAATATAGGAACTCAATTTCCACCAAAATTGATCAATGCTACTCTATTCAGCACTTCTTATGAGCTTGAACAATATCTCCCACTAACTCGAGCTCCAAAAGCTACACACACATACACAGACACGACCAAGAACATCAAGCCAGTAAATTCAGTTGCATTCAGGACACTCACCTCAAAAAATTATTCAGTTCATCATTCGTTCCCGTTTCAAATAAACTCATCAAGAAATCGACTTCCACCTGCAACAGACATGACGATCAAACCAATCACCTAAAATTTCCGCACAATATCGACCATATATATGTATATAAATGTATACACACATATACACTATAAAGAGAATACTGACTTTGGGCCTAAACCAGTTGTCGGAGGAGAATGCAAAGACAGTGAGAACCCTAATTCCCCATCTGCAACAGAGCTCGACTAGAAGCCTCAGGGCTCGGATACCAGCTTCGTAACCCGACCCGACCGGCAACCCTCTCATCCGTGCCCACCTCCTGTTACCATCCATAATCACCGCCACGTGCTTCGGCATCAACTCCCTCCGGAGCCCCGCTGGCAACAGCAGCACTTCCTGTGCCAGAGCACCTCCGTATGCGACTGCCCCATTAACGATGCCGTTTTCCTCAACGATGACATTCTGTGGAGTGGCACATAGGGGACGAGAAAGGGGTAGACTGGTCCTGAGACAGTGTTGTTGTTGAACGTGTAGTAGTAGAGGTTTGTGATTAGGAGAGGGTGTGCAAGCGTTGGCGATGGGAAGGAGAGACAAGTTCACGGAGAGCATTACTAGGGTTTTGTAAAATGAAAAGCACCGCACTAGCGTGCGCGTCTTCAAAGTTCAAACATGAGAAAAATGGGTTTAGATTTTGCCGGCCAATTGATACGGCATGAACGTTCCGGGCCTCAGGACACTCAAGACGGCGTCGTTTAAAGGGTAATTAAGCTTGGAGAGCAATTTCAACCCTACATACTCCCAAATTTCCCTCCTATTTTACCTAAAATAACTACAAAGACAATTTAGAAAGCCACTTTTGAAAAGTTTACTCAAACCACACTCTCTATTTTAAATAACTTTGAATTTTTTATTTAAGTTTTGAAATTTAAATTATCACAATTTAAATTTATTCCAACAACTATAATTTTTTAACAGTTATTTCTCAACGATCATTTTAAATAGCCATTTTTCTTTTAAATGACCAGTTTTTTACAATCATTTTTTAACAATCGCTTTGTAAAATAATTTGATGTCATATCAATAAAGAAGATCAATTCTTCTTTTTTTTTTACACTCATCAATTCCATTTTTTTCTCTAACTTTATAATATTACATGTGGCTCATAATCCTTTACTTAATAAACTTCCAACAATGATGACTCTCATGATGAATTCCAATTGTTTGTAATGGCGGCCATAAAAGACGAGGAACCACTTAGAAAGAGACAAGCACCATGTCATCGTGTTTCTGATCCATATAATGTTATCATTTAGCGTAATAGAGTTCAAGGTCATCAAAGATTTTATTAGTGATTATTTTATTGAAATACCGTTTATTAGTTATAAAAATCTGCCTAGCCGTTTCAACTTGTGAATTGGTCCCAAATTCAGGTAGGTTCTTCATTTTGACTAGAAATGTAATAGACCTAGATTGGACTGGATGAACCGATCAATTGAACCACAACCCGTGTGACCCTATCGAGCCATCCAATTTTTTTAAAGATGTTTACTTGAAAAATCTTGAAGAAGGACATCCATAGAGCATCTTTCCACAATATTCTTCTCTGCATTCCCTCCCCCCCCCCCCCTCATCTTTTCATATTATGTTCTTTTAGTTTTTACATTACTTTCATTAGCTAGCGAGCTTTTTTTGGGTAATATGAGCAAGACTAGTTCACCTTTTTTTCTAGCACATGAGCTCTAAGAAGACTTGTTGATCTTAGAGAATCTATAGATGTTTCCACCCTTCATCTAGGGAGGCTCAATTACTTTTAGACAATGTTACGCGCCTCACAAACTAGCTCTCTCCAATCTATTTTTTTTCTTTGGTTTACATTTTATAATCTATTCATTATTCTATTTTTTATATATGTCTCTATTTTCCAATGCATGATTCATAACCTACAGTTGATATATCAATTATATTAACATGTAGGACACATGCTAGCTGTATAAGAAGCTTTATCCATGAACAACAAAAACGTTCAAATGAAGGAATATGAGACAAATGGTAGCAACATGACAAAATCCCACTACTAGAGAACATGGGGGGTGCATAACTAGTTCGTGTTGTCATTGCCATCCAACATGGATTGCTGCCGTAAAACGTGGGATATAGATGGCCAAATGGAGAACCTGTAAGACATTAGCATAATTGACTCTTGATGATGCTTATAAATATTAGTTCTAAAGATGGATTTAGGACCCCAGCGTCATTTAACATCATAACCTAGTATTAGCCTAACATTAGAATAGCTTAGCTTAGCTTAGCCTAAAATACGAGCATTAGTAGTCATAACTTAGTAAACTTTCGTTCATCTTCTTTGCCTACTACCATCACCATATAACTTGTATTTACAATCTTTTGTAACTACACCTCCTAAGGTTGTATTACATTACTTGTTCAATATAAGGTTTTTCTTATATGCTTCATTGTTTTATTTTATCATGTTAGTCACCCTTTTAAGGCAATTGGACCTTAAGGGGAGGAAAATTCCCTACTTCCTAGTATTGCCTAATCCAACACACAAGTACACACACACGAACAAAAATAAATTTTGCATACACGTGAGCTTGTCCAACTCAGGCACGCTTCCATATTTCATTGAAGAATTATTTTTAAGTTAAACAAGTGATTTTCTATAGTTGAAAAGCACTTAATGTTGGGCTAAACAACCACTATTTATATTGTTGTTATACCATGAATCACTAATCACTCCATTTATACATGATTTTAAAAACTATGCATGCAACAAATATTCATTCCACAATAAGTCTTCTAGGAAAAGAATTTTAAATGTGTTCCTTAACGTTTCCCTTCTTCCTATTGAATGGTTTGAATTTTGGCATAGTGTAGCCCTCGGGGTATATAGATATGGCTATTGCTTCAGAATAGGGTGGTCGTAGATCGAACTCAAGGCAACGTTATAGGGTTGTTTCTTTCCATCAACAAGAGGGTACATACTTGCTATGTGGTCGTAAAGGCAGTTACTGATGGTATTTTGGAGGGAGTGATTTGAGTACTTGCCCTTGAGTTCGCCATGGGGTTCAAAGCTGTAATTGGCATGGCGACAAGGGTTAGCTAAGGGATAGCTTCAGGTATCGCACTAATAGACACGACAATCTTTGAACGGGTCTGGACAACTGGTGAAATAGGTACAGCTACAAGGGTAGCTTGAGGTGATAGTTACGATAGGGATCCTTATGTTAAGGCTGCCAGAGATCCTTTCTTAGGTCTCCTACATATTCATCATGGCCTCAAGAATAAACAAATCAACATACGGTTCTGGGGCAATAGTTGTAGTGGGTCTAGCCACTACGGGTGCCCCTCGAGCTGTTGGTAGTGCTTGGGGGCCTATAGAGTGTCTACCTCAGTTTTGGGCTTTCTTTGGTGCCATCTTCAGAGTGGTGCAATCCCTAGTGGAGTCACCAACTTGTAAGTAAAATATGGGGGTTGCTAGGAACCTTCCTCCCAAGATAACCAAAGATGAGGTGGAATTAGTACTAGGGTACAAAATCAATAGAGAAAAGGGTAAGTGGGAGGTTAGGACGATTAAAGTTAGGTCAGCAGTTGTCCATTATGACAAAGAGGACTAATTAGGGTCCTTTTCTGTGGAGGAATGTTCTATCTTTTCCATTTTAGGCAAGGGTGCTACTTATAGATGCCTCGAGTGTACGACGATTAGGGTTCTTGTCATTTGCGTTTGCCATGATGTTTGTCATTTCCTCATTGGCTTGGGTACCGATAGGAAGATTCCTTGATCAGTTAATACAACTAATAGTCTATCAATATGGAGGCAAATGTATGAATGAGAGCAATTAGCTATGGATTGGAGATGATCAATTTTAAGAATATGATTTAATGGTAAAGGTCATAACTTGATAACGAATTACGATTAGCATTAACCGAGGATTAACACTTGAATAATTTTGAAAGATTAGTGCATAAAATACACTTAAGGCAAGACTAATGATGCATGAATAAAGTATGCTTAATCAAGAAATATTGTAAAGGTTATAAAAGTCTTTTGGAGACAAAAATGCTAATTTTAGGGGTAAGTAAAATACTTTAACATGTAATATAATGCATATACAAAAAGAAAATAGAAAGGAATACGCCAAAAAGGCTCCCACCAAGTTTTGAACCTTGCACCTTGTGCAAGTAAATGATAAGCTTCCAAAAAGAACACCAACTAGGTTAGCAGCACTTTTGTGCAATTATACCTACTTAAAATGTATATATACAATAAGATGCATATATAGGTTACATACAAAAGGTGGGTGTCCTCACCCCATTGGACCAAAGCCTTAACCAACCAAATTTCATATAGTAAAGACCCAATGATGTGTATTCAGACTTGAGTGTATATGGGGTAATTCAGACCTAGGTGTGCAGCTAAAGAGAGAGGAAATCTAGAGAGAGAGAGAAAACTAGAGAGGGAAAGCCATGGAGAGTGAAGAAGAAGGCTACATGCCCCACTGCAATCCCAGTGATGACCAAAGGTCGGTCTTAGGTTCGTTTGGGACACAAGGCAAAGACCCAACAAGAATGATCAAGCTGCCATTGATGGTGAGTGATACTTTTTCTTTCCTCAAAGATTTTTCCTTTAATTTATTTTTTAAGAGTTTTTCAAAGCATGCGTGTGACTAATATCGTAAAGAGGAGAAAATGGGAAGAAAATGAGACTGTTTAGGCTAGGAAACCCTAGACCCGAAAAGAAGAAGATTGAGTTTTTAACCTATGATGAACCAAACTTCAAACCAATGCCATGGCTCATAAGAGCAAATAAAATGGGACACAAATCAATTTAAATCATAAGAAATGGTCAACAGACCAGTGAGAAATGGCTAGTTGCAGTCATGGGGAAGAAAAAGTCAAACCAAGAAGTTTAGATTTGTTTTACTTGGTTTTAGGAATGGGATAATGTTCCTTGAGATCCCAGAAGTTGAATAAGGCAAAAATGGAACGAAAACAATACTAACTACAACTCGACGAAATAGGAAAATAAAAAGTCACCAAAAAATCGAGGCTTCGCCGGAGCAGCAATTGTAACTGCCTATTTCAACGGCCAAAGTCCTACCAAACTCCATTTTAACCTCGAATATGAAACCCTTAAAGGAAAAAAATTCGAACCTCATTGGACCCCTCGTTGGAGAAGGCATGACAGTAATTTTGTTGACCAAATCAACTATTGATTCAGGTCGGTCAACGGGTTGGATCGAGTTGACCCGTTTTGAACAGATCCTAATAATAAATAGAACGGCGACGTTTTGATTTTGCGAAGGGCTGACATCATCATGATGCAAAGAAACCCTAGAATTGTTGGTTCTCATTCGTTTTGGACTGGTTCACTCGGTTAAGAACTAGACTGGCCAATTTTTTATTTAAAGTTTCCTAAAATTATATTTTGACCCCTAAATATTCTTATTAATTACGAAATGGCTCAGAAAAATAATTATAAATTTTTTTAAAATCCTTTTTAATTATGAGAAATTACTAAAATGCCCTTAAGCCAAAAATAGGCCAAATGAGGGCCAGTTAAAATGAAAAAAGAGTTTAACCTAACATTTTTGGGCATTCTGAACTCAATGGTAGATTTTGATTTATGAAATTAGATCCTGAAAATATGAACGAACAAATGAAATAATTTTAATTGTGTCCTAATGTATATATTAAGCTATTAATTGAATCCCAATGACTATGAAAATACCTACCTTAACATTTTGGGACATTCTGAACCTAATGGTGGGATTCATTTTATGAAACAAAGTCCTAAAAATATAGAGACGTGCAATGTTATAATTACCATTATTTTCTTAGTGATCAAAAAGCCAGTTAAATGTTAGAGATAACATATTCTGACTTTCTTTAACATTCCGGACTCAACGGTGGAGTCCACTTTAGCAAACAAAGTACCAAAAAAATGGAACACATGAAAGTGTAAAATTATGAAAATGCCCCTAGGCTTAATATAAGCTATAAATATGCAAATGAAGATCTAAAAAATTCTAAACTGATTATCTTCAATATTCTGAACCTGATAGTGACATCTTTTTGAGAAAAATAAATCCCAATAACAAACTAAAAAATGACAAATACGTCCTTATAATTTAATGAAGTTCCTAGAAGAGTATAGATGAAATTAAAATATCTTTGTAAATGTTTTAAGGGCCATTTGGACTCAAAAATGAAGTTTAAGGATATTTTAATCAGTCTAACTAAGTTCAAAAGAACTTAAAACTCTAAATAAAGATGTTTGGAATTAGAATGAATATTAATTCAATATACAATGTATTTTTGGTCCATGGTTATACGATCACCAAACGATGGAAAATGGAAAAAAAGTTATGGGATACCTATTATGGTACCAGTAAGGGAATGCAATGCTAAGAACCTAATCTAAGTAAATTCAAACTCTAATATGTGGATTTCTACTCTACCAATGTGGTCTACTTGCATAGTTGTCAATCTCTACTTTTTGAAACATCCATCAATAATTGCTTCAAGTCCACAACACATTGATTATTATGTTTCCATTTTGTGAAATTTGTGATTTGTTTAGATCCTATTTGTTGTGAATATCTATAAGCCTTTTGACTCCTTGACTTTATCTTATCTTGTGGCCATTGTGATCCCTTTTCTGTGTGGACATTTGTAATCTATGTATATGCACATACCTTGTGGAATTCTTTTGCTGATAACATTATTTGTGAGTACTCGAGGTTGTGTTTGTCACAATGCCTATCTTGACTCTTTAGATGCTAATGACTTACGGGTCGATGTTTGGGAATGATACTGAACATGTTGTCTTGATAAGGATACTTTGATATGATGATAAGAGCTCTTGGTGCCATTTAGGGGAACTCAGAAATGAGTGGTGAACCTGGATGAGTGTTGTGTGGGGGTAGCTGGGCCCTATTTATTGATAGCATCTATTTGACTCAATTTGTATATGTTTGATTCCACACCCTTTGTTGACTTGATGATGTCACTATTTGAATGATAAATACGTCAATGAGGCTTATCTTTTGTATTCAATTTGAATCCCTTTGATTTGGACAGCTAAACATTATATGTTGATAAATTTGTGCTTGCTGACTTGCTTAGTCATTCTTATCGCATGTGTGAACTCTTTATAAATTGTGTTATTCTGGCTAATTCCTTTGAACTTAAAATCTTGTGATTATTCGCTTTTATATACCCTTGTGTAAGCCATAGCAAAGTGAAGGATTTACTTACGGAGTTTAAGTTAGTTCACCCTAGAAATATAACAATTTTTTAGGTAACACAATATAAAAAGAAAGGTAATAATGGTGACTAATGAAGCTAGTGATATGCTTGTAGGCAACTTTGATGACGTACAGCTCTGAGCCTTAACTTGAACAAATCTTGTAAGGATTTTAATTTTATTAGATAATGTGACGTAGTAACACTAGAAGATGTCATTATGTTTGAATGGTGATTAATGATGATGGAAATTGTACTTAGAGATAATCTTCTTAATGATTGTTAAACTTTGATTTGGATATCAAATAAGTTGCATATATGTAGCTTTCGCACTTGATAAATAAAAGAAAATTTTTTTACTGTCTTGTGTAATTCATTTTATTTTGTACGGCTTGTCTGGGTGACAGTGTCGGTCACCGACCCCTAATCCACATAGATGACTCGCAACGCACCTTCTACGGATCAGAGGACCGTAACCATCCGACCCGGTGTAACACCCAGACCCACCGAAGTGTCATTAGTGACCGAGACCTTAAGTAACGAGGTCGGATTACAATATAGATACGTGAAGCTTTCAGTAAAAGTCCCGGGAAACCAGGACGATTGTACATCACTTTCATTGCAATCACCAACCTGTTTCCGTTGATCCCATTGAGACTGTATACTTTCACTCTGATCGCCAACCTTGAATCAAGACATTGTTACATCGAGTAGGTCAACAAAGTGAATATAAAAAACATGTTAAATACATGTTAAATACACACATTGATTATGACCATGAGTGAGTATAACCCAAAAGTATGTGTATGAATATATAAGTATAAAAATATATTTATATACAAGAATTTATGAAATATGTAACGGTGTATTATATATAATATAATTATATAAAGTATATGTATTAAAGTATATATATATATATATATATATATAAACAAAGAGCAAGAAAAGTAGAAAAGAAGTATGTAATAGGATTAAGTAGAGAGGAAAGCGGTGGGCACTGCTCTCCATGTCTCCTCCACGTGAGCTGCATGTGCAAGAAATGATGAAGAGGGAGGTGGCAGCCAGGTCATGTGTGCCATGCAAACACTAATGCCAACAGGTGGCAATGGTTGCCGACTTCAAGGCCGGTTTAGGAAGAGATTTAAGAGGAAGGAGAGGTGAAGTGAGAGAAAGAGAGAGACTGAAAAAGGAAGGAAAGGAACTGAAGAAGAAAAATTTCTGGAAAATAGTCAAACAGGTAAATTCTGGTTGACTTATATTCTATTACGTTTTTTATTTAAAGCATAAAATTATAGGGTTTTAAATTACCTAGCATGAGCTTTATTTTGCAAAAATTACGACTGAAAATCATGAAGTATCGAGTGAGAAATTCGAGTCACAGATGAACAGAAACAAAAATTAGGAACTTTGGTGCAGGTCTGAAATTAGCAAACCCAAACCTAAATTGGTGTATTGGGACTTCAACTAGACCTCATTAGTGTTTCCAAACCACTAGTCCATGACCGAAAACCTAAAAGAATAAACCCTAAAACATGAGTTGCAGGTTTCGGCCATAAAACCCAGTTTTAGTTTTAGATACTTAAACCTGATTTTGTGGATGGGAATCGAATCCCCAAACCATGAGGGTCAAGCAGAACCAAATCCCACTAAAAATGGTGACGAAATGAGGATTTATCATGGAGTTACAGGTTCGGCTATCAAGATTTAAACCGAACATTTAGGTTAGTTTCAAGGCTTCAAATGAATGCTAAAAGATTGGCTAACCCTCTAGGAACATGGAACACCCAAAAACAGAGAAAAACGGTGATTAAAAATGCACGAAAATGGAAAGAAGGAAATCCAGAAATTAGGGCAACACTGGTAAGAACGGTGGGGAAGACGATGAGTTGACTCGCTGTTTAAATCGAGTTCGACGGGTTAACTCGGGACACATGTTAAGTGGCGGGATGGTCACCGAATTATTGGAATGACGACGTTTTAGTTAGGTTTTAAAAATTTAAAAGGTTAGGGCTGACGTCATGATGACGTCAGCATTACGTGTTAAACCGAATCAACCGGTTGGTTTAGTTACAACCGGACCGGTTCATTTAAAATGAAACTAAACCCATTGGTTCAGTCCAGAAGTTTGAGGAATTGCACTTTGACCCCTGCAATGTTGGAAAATCCTACTGTGGCCCAACCAAAAGAATTTAATATTAAATGAAAATAATATTTAAATGAAAAATATTTCAAAAATACCCTTGGGCCATAAATGGAGCAAACGAAGTCCAAATAAAGTAAACCAATAGTAGATTTTGACTATTTTGGACGTTCTAAACCCAATGAAGGGATCTGTTTCAGGAGACGGGACTCTGAAAAAACAAGACACGTTAAAGTGTAAATTATTAAATTGCCCCTAACATGCCAAAAGCCAAATGGAAGTCCGAAAAAGTCTAAATTGACTTTCTTCGACGTTCTGGACTCAACGGTGAGGTCCGTGTTTTGAAATAAAGTATGAAAAAATATGACACGTAAATATGTGAAGTTAAGAAAGTGACCCTAAAAGTTAATAAAGCTACCAGAAGAGTATACGTTAAGAGATAACGCTTAAGATTGAAAGGCGAATTTAATTACGATCTAAGCATAAGTTAAGATCACCAATAGGTGGTATTCTAGCGACTATAAAGTTAATGAGACTACTTATGAATTGTTCTTAGGAACTACAAAGGAAAGGGAAGGGCACATCAATAGTGCCAACCCAGAAGTATATGGTGAGTAACCCTATATTTGAAGTGGAGATTTAACTCCATAGATTTGAAAAGGTTTTAAGTTCAAAAGATATGAAGTGTTTGAATTCCAAATTCAGTAGTTACATGATTCAGTTTTAAATTGTTTTGTTCTTATAAACTCTGTTATAACATGCTCAGTGAATGGGTTCTACCACAGTTTTCTTAAAATATATTTTAGCATGCCTAAAGTTTTAAATGCAAAAATTATGTAAAGTGTTCTGCATTTGTTTATATCAACTGTTTAAAGGATTTATTATGAAATTACGTACATGATGTTTTAAATGTTCATGAGAAGCACCTATTTGAAGAAGTCATGTATTAAATGTATTTGAATGTAAGAAAAGCTATGCATAAACACCACGGATTTTATGGGTTTCTTCGGAATTAAATTAATCCGAAATCTGATGGGATATTGATGTCACGACCCGAAACCCAGCCCGTGCGAATCTCGGATCGCGACCGTGGCCTTCAGGCCCGGGAGCCTGAGGGCAAGGTAAAACATAGGCGATGGTATCGGATGGCGGTGCGGCCTTGATTTGCGGAAGCGTGAAAACCCTTTTCTTTTTTTTCTTTTTTTTATTAAAAATCTGTTTAAAAAATTTCGCACAGCTGTCCGGTACTGTCGCTCTTCATAGCGGTACACATGAAAAATCACATCAGAGCATACTAAAACTTAAAGTCTTATACATGATACATATTCGAATACCTCAAAGGCTTAAGTACATATTTGGTTGCCTCTTGGGCTTAAATACATAATTGTCCAAAAGTACGACATCAAAATTCGATCAACCATAGGCCCTATTACTTCCCAAAATATCTCCAGAATCCTAATGGAGCTGCCTATCATTTCTCCCCAAATTGGGCAAGGGTCCACCCATCGTCATCACCTGAAAAATGTTAGGGAATGGGGTGAGCTTCGAGAAGCCCAGTGAGTAATTCTAACATCTGTCATGGGTTTCAATTGGTAGTGGTTTCGCACGTGAGAATTTTGTAAAATACTCACTACCAATTGCTTGTATACTTGGAACATAGAGTACATGCATTCTTTAAACAATGGCTTTGAAACATTAAAGTATTCAAGCTAACTTGTACTTTCGAAATAAAGTATATGAATTTCAAATCATGTAAATATGCATGGTGAAAATGAGGAAAAAGCCTGCTTCCATTTTCAACACACACCTTATCACTTTCATTAACAGAATCCGTTTCGAACCAGATTCCCATTTTACTTTTCGTGGAGATATCTCATATGCCTGGGGGATTAGATCCTGCTACCTGGCATTTATTCATATCGTAGTTGGGTTCGTAAGAAACCCGATAGAAATCCGTGGTGCTTATGCACAATTTATCTTGCATTTAAAAGCATTTAACCCATAATTCCTTCGTGTGGATGCATTTAAAAGCATTCAAAACATACAGTTCATAATCTCATGATAGGGTATTGAAATACGTGAAACATGTAAATTCAGGATATATAATAACATTTGAAATCAAAATTTTAAGCATGCTGAAGTATATCTCAAAGAACAGTAGTAAATTATTCAGGAAGCATGTCATAACAGAATATTTAAAACGGAATTGTGTAAAGACAGAATTTGATATTTAAAACATTATTCAAATCTGTGGAATTAAATCTCCACTTCAAATGTGAGGTTACTCACCTTGATTCCCCGAGTTTGCACTACTGGTGGGCTTTTCCCTTTCCTTTGTATTTCCTAAGAAAATTATAAAGAACTCGTTAACTTCACATTTACCTTAAATCGCTACCTATTCATGCTCTTTCATTTAATTTTAGGCCTGACATATCCTAACTTCCTAGGATTGGTCTTACTAGTCAACTTGTGGTGACTTGATGAGTTTTATTTTTCACGTGACTGAATTTTCAGTACCTATTTTGGTGTTATGGACTTCACCGTTGGGTTTGGAATGTCCGACATAGTCAAAATAGACTATCTTTTAGTTTCGTGTGGGCTTCGGGTACCTTAGGGGTAGTTTGGTCATTTCGCGCGTCATATTTTTTTAGAGTCCCGTCTCGTGAATCGGACCTCACCGTTGATCTCAGAAGTGTCGAGATAATAAGAATGCACTAATAACTCGCCTTATTTGGACATCGGGCATATTGGGGGCAATACAGTCATTTATACCTACGTGTTTGTATTTTTTGGAACTTGGTTTTCCAAATCGGACTCTGCCATTGAGTCTAGAATGCTTGAAATAGTGAAAATACACTATTCATTTGATTTATTCGGACTCCGTTTGACTTATTTATGACCTAGGGGTAATTTGGTCATTTTTATTTAATTAATAAATTAATTAAATAATTTAATTTATTATTTATTAATTTATCAGGGGTATAAATGGAATAAAATTCCAAAAATTGGGCCAGAGTTAAATTTCCTAAAACTGTTGGGGCTGTTTCGTAATTTCTAGAAAGTTGTAACTGAACCAAACGATTCAGTTAGCATGCAACTGAACCAGACCAGTCCAGTCCGGTTCCAAGGTAATGTGCTGACGTCAGGCTGACGTCAGCCCTACAATTAAATTTTAAATTTAACAGTAACAAAACGACGCAGTTTAAGTTCGGTTTATATCCGTTTTTATTCGGGTCGGGGCCCAACCCGAAGACCCGATCCAAACCCGTTACTGTTCATCGTCCCTACCCGTATAGGGCTACTGTTGCCCTAGAAATTTCAGAAATTTCTCCTTCGATTTCGTGGGGTTTTAAGCGACGATTCTTACTAGTTTTTGTTCTAAAATGTTTCTGGGAGTGGTAGCATTCATTTGGCATCGATTTCAAGCATCAAACGCATCAATGTGGGACTGTTCTAGCCGATTATTGTGGAATGTTACAGTCAGTTCGTACTACCTCATTTCTTCACCATTTTGCATGAGGTTTGATCCTCTGCAACCCTTACAACATGAGCTTCAATTCCCAACTCATCAATCTCGGTTTAGGGGTCAGATTTAAAGATTTGGTTTTTGGGCCGAGAAGAATAGCCTCGGTTTTGAGGGCTTAGACCTAGGTCTCTATGTTATGTATAGTGTTTTTCGGGGTCCTAGGATGGTCCATTTCATGCTTTGATAAGCAAAGGGTCACTTGGTTAAGGTCGATTCAGACTTGTAACCCGAGGTCTATCAATGGCGGTTTGCTTACAGGTTGGTGGTTTGTGCAGTTCTGTTGGTCCAAAAAGTTCACAACCAACCCAGTTTTCATTGTTAAATCTCTTTACATGCATTAACAGTCCTAAAAGAAATAAAACAATGGCCGAAATCCAAAGAGAAAAATGCTCAGAAAATTTTGAATTTCTTACCTTGTACACAGTGGTCTCCTAGGGTTCGTTTCAGTCAGAAGCCTCCCAATGGAGCAAGTCCGGTCTAGTGGTGCAGCCCTTCAGTTCCCAGTCCTTAGCCCCTTCAATGGATTCCCACAACTCAAGCTTTCTCTCTCTAACTTCCTCTCTCTAACCCACTTTGTCTCTCTATAAAATCAGCATTACAAGTTTCTCTACAGTTCTGATCTTTCCTCCATGCATATATGGAGATTGTATATCAATAATCAGATTTTCTCTTGATGTTTCATCTCCCCCAAGTGCATGATGGGTTTGCATGCAATTTGGTTGGGAGGAGATGTAATCATGGTGGGATAGGCATGATGGGCTATAGCATAGGGTGATGCATGCTGATGTGTTGCATGCTTGGTTATTGGTCACTTTGGGGAGAGGCCAAATCTGATTGCTATTTAAATATATATCTTTGCACATGTATACACAAAAGTGCTCCTAGCCTAGATGGTAATTTTTTGGTAACATAGATTCTGCCCAGTTTGGTCAAGGGATCAAATCCTCTTGGCCACATTTTTTTGGTCCTTTTTCCATATTTCGGGCTTAGGCCCTGTTTGGCTACGCATTAATGCAGTTTCACTATTTCATACTTAACTTTTATTCTGTAACTTATTTTTCGACACCGTTTCTTCTGGTCAACTCCTAATTAGGTTAGCTTCTTAATTATTCTTTATGTTTGGTTCAGATAAATGATTAGTAACTAATCATTACTTAATCAGGGTCGGGGTGTTACAATTGAGTTGTACGGAACTCAATTGACTATCAACTACCAGGTAGCAGGATCTAATCCCCCAGGCGTAATATATCTTCACGAAACGTAAAGTGGGAATCTAGTTCGAAACGGATTCCATTAATAAAAAGTGATAAGAAAATGTATTGGAAATGGAAGCAGGTTTTACCCTCATTTTCACAGTACATATTTATGTGTTTTCGAGTTTATATACTCTATTTGATGAAGTACGAGTTTAGCTTGAATACTTTAAATGTTTCAAAGCTATCTGTTTTAAGAAATGCATATGTTTCGAGTTTTTATACTCTATTTGAGAAGTACGAGTTTAGCTTGAATACTTTAAATGTTTCGAAGCTATTGTTTTATGAAAAGCATATATTCTATGTTCAAGTATATGAACAATTGGTAGTGATTGTTTTACAACTCTTATATATGCTAAACCACTGCCGATTGAAACCCCATGACAAATATTGGAATTGCTCACAAGCTTAGATTAGCTTACCCGAATTTTTATTCGGACCCCCCTTTCAGGTGATTAGCGGCAGTCTTGATTTTGAGGACGTTGATGATGAGTCTAGCCATTTTGGGAAGTTATGTTGAAGTAGTTCCTTTGTCTAGCACTACGAACTTTACGTATGAAATCTTGTATTAGTAAAGTGGTACCATGTTATGTATAAGCCCCACTGGGCAATTAAACATGTATTGTACATAAAGTCTTTAAGTTTTTAGTTATGCTCTGAATGTATAATCATGTATACCGCAATGTAAAGAGTGGCAGTATCAGGCGAATGTGCGTAAATTAAAAATAGGAAAAGAAAAGAAAAAATTTTTCACGCTTCCGCAAAACACATGTCGCACATCTATTCAATATCGCTGCTCATGTGAGCCTTTGCCCTAAGGTCCTCGGGCCTCAGGGTGGCGGTCGCGATGCGAGATCCGCATAGGGTGGGTTTCGAGTTGTGACACCCGGCCCTTTCGCCGAACCAGACCTGGTCATCTTGCTACACTATCATCAGTGTTGCTAACATGTGGTTACATCATTATATATAAACATAGTGGAAGACATCAATTGAAAGGTTACATGTACATATCATTCTACTAATACAAAAATATAGTCTATAAAATTTCTAATAGATCATCTCGTCCCCAGGACGTGAATACATCGGAGTACTACAAAACTGTACTATTATTTTCATTACTTGCCAAAAAAATGTCCAACCTATAGTCGCAACCTCCTACGGTTTATCCTCTTTGTCAGTCCCTGAAAAAAATATGTAAATTTTGAATGAGCTAAACCAAGCTCAGTAAGTCCCTTACTCTGCCATGTGTATATGATTTGTAAAGAAGCTGAATAATCCAATAACAAGGAAATGATAATCAGTCAATATCATAACAACAATCATAGCTCATCAATGAATATCAAATGATCAGGAATACAAATAATAATTGAAGAACATATAGTCTGAAAGACAACATCAGATGCTACCGCTCGTCAATGAATATCAAATGATCAGAAATACAGATGATAATCAAAGAATATCTAGTCTGAAAGACAACATCAGATGCTACAGTCGAAAGTTGTCAAATACATTATCGTAGTAAGTACTCAATAAAAGCTATGCAACTACATGATCCTTCATACAAGAACATGATCATACTATGAATCTCAATAAATAGATAGTGATGTCAAAACTGGTGGATGCGATCAACTACGGTGCTCGACATACCCCCGTGTGCATAAAGCACTGAGCTCAATAATGTAAACTGCGTCCTCCAGTACTGGTGTCATGCACTATGCCTCGATATTGCCATGATAGAAACTAGTCCCCTTACTCAGGACGAGACCCCTTACTTGGGTTATACTATCCATCCAAATGGAGTTTTTGACTGAGCACAAATCCGGCACTAATAAATATCAAGATCATGCTATTCTCCACGGAAGAGAATGTGGATCATAATTGGTTCAAGGTAACATAATATAACTATAACTTTTTACAATTATGTTATCGGGATGCCGAAAACAACTACATCTGGCCCCTCTTGGCCCTACGTACAAGTATACAAAATGGTCCTTTGCACAAATGTACAGGAACTCATGATCAAGATACAACATCATCAATAGATATAGGAACTCATGAGAAAGATACAACATCATCAATAACTATAGGATCTCATGAGCAAGACACAACATAATCGCTAAGCTATTCCACTGATGGGCAAATATCAGATAAGCGGAATAATAAAGAATCTAATACGATAGTAAATAACTGAGAGTACAAGTGCGTATAGAAAGAACTGTGACGTGGCTGAGTGTACTACATGCAAAGGTCGAATATTACTTACCTTCTACTATTCCCTAAAAGTCATACTACCATTCCCTTTCCTTTTTACGCTCTTGTCATTCGAAAGATATTACTTAGTCTATAACCGAAATCAGTCTTTGCTATGTATCAAAATATGTCTCATGGATATACGTATTTTATTTGTTAATTTGGACCCCTTCATCGAGTTTGAAATGTCAAATAAAATTAGTTTAGGTTTTTACAGATTTCAATTTAGGCTCTTGGACTAAAAAGGGTAAAATGGTCATTTTGCACTTTAACGTGTCTTTTATTTTTTAGAACCTATTTTCATAAATCGGACTTCACCTTTGAGTCCAGAAGGTCCAAAATAATAAAAATTGACTATTCATTTACTTTAATTGGAGTCCGTTTGACTCACATTTTGACTTAAGGGCCTTTTAGTAATTTCGCTTATTTCTAATTAATTAAATAAATATTTAATTAATTTATTCTTGGGTCATTTCATAATAAATCATAAGTCTAGGGCCCCTTTTTAATTTCTTAAAACTTCTGGGCCAAATCTAAATTTCAGAAACTACTATTCTAATTTGGAATAGTCAAATAGTGGGTAATCATTAAACTATAATAGGCTATCCCCATTCCCAATTTAATTTCTTATCTTCACATCCAAACATCCCCAATTCATTTTAAAACATAACCAAAAATGACATAGTTTCGGCATTTCATATGTGCGAGTGGGTCGGGTTTGACCCGAACTTGAACCGAACCCTGACCCGAACCCTTAATGGGTTCTGTCTACTCTAGCGACTGCCAGAAAATTCGGGCCAGTTTTATGGTTCCCTTGAATGTCATTTTCTTCCTAATTTTCCTAGGAACTCAACCATCACCTTACAATTTTAGTATTTAAACTCCACGAAATAGGGTTCAACCCCATCTCTGGTCACTACTCGTTTTTTCGGCCAGCTAAATTTTTTTCTATTTCACACAATGTCATCCACTGTTTTCACTTAGATTCATCATAGAACTCTATTACGCATGATTTTATACAATAATACATCATTTAAATTAAGTTTCTCACCTTAAATGACAAATTACAACATTATGCACGGTGACCTGCAAGTCCCATTTTCTCTTTCATTTTTGCCTCATTTATTTTCATTCTTTTTGCATTTTAACCCTTAAATCATGCTTCATAAGACCCTCTAAGTGACTCAAACTAAAAATTAAAATCTCAAAATTGAACTTACAATTTTTCTGCAAATTTTTTCCTTTTTTGAATTTGTTTTTTCTTTTTGCTTCTTCCTCCTTTTTTTGTTCTTCTTTTCTGTTGTTTCTAAAGTTCAATGGGAAATTTAGTTTAATTTTAATTTAGGTTTTGTTTTATTTTATAAATGATATGAAAAACACACGCACACGCACACGCACACGCACACGCACACGCACACATGGCTGCCATGCAGCCTTGTCTCTCTCTCTCTCTCTCTCTCTCTCTCCTCCAATTCTCTTTTCTTCTAAATTCTTCCTCAAGGTTCCTTACACTTCTCAATGTTTCTACTTACTTCCACTCTTCTAATTTTGATTTCTCCTTTCTTTTTCTTTTCTTTTTTTACATTACTTATATATATATATGTATATTCATAACCGTATATGTATTATATATCTATATATGTATATCTCATATGGATATATATATATATATTCACATACATAATTTTATGTCATATATATAATTATGTCTCTTTATATATATATATATATATGTGTGTGTGTGTGTGTGTGTGTGTGTATTTAAATACACTTACGTGCGCACTTTTCTATAAAAGTTAGACTTCTAGTACGATGGCTCTCGGGGTACTCAAGACTGCCTGTCACTCATACCCGTGCATCGTATGTCGAACACATTATGAAGTTATACATTCAGTCTTATTTACGTAATAATTTGGCTTACAGTTCGGGGTTACATGTTTTGGCTTGATCCAACCCGGGTCGGGTACTGCCTAACTCGAGTTGGGGTATTACAGGTTCTGGGTCGTGACAACATTAGAGCAAGACCATGACCACAGGATGGCGTGTGGAGCAAGAACACCGCGTCTTTAAGTTGTGACGTATCTCAGCTAGGAGGATCATCATAACTACGGGGTTAGAGCACGTAGCGTCTTTGGAGCGCACCCTAACCGTTGGTCCGAAGACATCACCTTCGAGTGGATGCCTTGCAACCGTCGTCTAGTCACTGCCTCAGACTAGCACCAATGGGGTTATTTGACTTTCTCGGGTGTTCAACTTTAAGGACCTCAGCATGTTGTTCTTTTAGAGAATCCCTCGTCCATGGTGGCAATTTCCATTACTTTAGTAATTCCCTCGGTGGTGAAATTGCCATATTACCCCCTCAGGTATTTCAACAGATTTGATAACCTCGGAAATAGTCTTACACCTATACCTACCATATGCAAACTACAAGTAATGAAATTAACCGAAGGCCATTTCCAATTTGATCCAAGGATTGTGTATTCTTATAATCATAGATTTGGTAGAGGGATTATTCACTCTAATTGTTAAACCATGTTAGGCGAATACATTTATAGTTGGCAGAGCATCTATTATAAAAGGTTTCATAAGATATTGGTAGATACATTGGAGTTTAATACAGACAAAGGCCATGGGAGAGAATATACAAATGTTTATCTAGAATCCAAAAGTAACTATTGAAACAGCCCAACAGACTTCTAGGCTTCAAGCAGTCCTTCCAAAAAGAAAAATGCTAGGATATCCTTTAACGGCAATCACTAGGGTGTTCACTTGAAAATTTATGGATAAATCTATATGAGCTTCATGAAAAGCTCGTGAGTAATGCAGGTGTCAAAATATAGTCTTTCCAAGATAACATTTGAAAATGTTTAAAGCTATTGATGTAACACCCCGACCCAATTAAGCGAAGTAATTAATGATAATGATCATTATCATAAGTTAATTTGCTTAATAACCATGGGTAACGCTAGTTATGACTTGTGACTCGAAATACGGAAGCAAAGGTATAAATGATGAAAACAATCAATCCTAAATAAGAGACAACCAATTTAAGAATGAAATTTAATGTCGAAGATCATAATTTGATAAAAGTTACGACTAGTATTAATCAAGGATTAACACACAAGTGAATGTGAAAAATTAGTGCACTTGAGCAAGATTAGCATAACGCACGAAGGGAGCGCATTTAATTAGGATTATTTTGATAATTATAATGGACTATTAGAATAATTAAAATACATTTAAATACATCAAGACGAGACAATGAAGGCTATGAAAACTTGATAAGATCTCGATTCACGAAATCAACACATGAAAAGAATAAATAAGTGATACAAGTACATGAGTAAGAGATAAAATGAATCGAGAATCTTCTGGTAAAAATAATATGTTTTTGGTATAAACCAAACATGATGGAACGTATCAAAAAAAATAAAAGGCGTGTAGGTGAAGCATACAAGAATAAAAAACATTACGAGAATACCAAAAGATTTTACGCCAATTGAAATGCAATGTCAAAATTCAAGAAACACACCCAAAATGTCAAACAAGGCATAAGAAGAGAAAATAAGAAAAAATAAGGCCAAAAGTGTTGGCCTAAAGACTTGAAGCCAATGTCAAAAAAATGAGGGAGAATATTATCCCAAAAAGAATAGTCAACTTGGTTGCAGCACTTTTGTGCTATATATTTCACAATATATATATATATATATATAAGCTACATAAAATTTTAAGTTTTCATGCTCAAGGGCTAAGGTGTCAACCTTGTATTGGGCCCTCACATGGACCAATCAGATTTCATGCAAATTAAAAATATATATAAATATATATATATATATATATTGTGTGTATATTATAAAAGAAAAGAAAAAAATAAAAACAGAACAAGAGTGTGTGCTTGTGTGCATATGCGTGCGGGTAGAGAGAGAGTTGTAGAGAAAGAGAAACTTGTTGAGAGAGAAAGTGAAGAAGAAGAAGAAGAAAGAAGAAACCAGAAGCAAGAAGGAAGAGAGAGAAACAGTAGAAAGAGAAGGAAAAACTAAGAGAGCTAATTTTCTCTCTCTAAAAAATTTGCCAAAAATTCAATTTTAAGCTTGTATATGGCCTAGAATATTCATACATGTGTTTTATATTATTGAGGGAAGAAAGTAGAAGAAGAATGGTAAGGTTTAAGCTAAGAAAACCCTAAGAATCCTAAGACCCGAAATTATGGAAAATTGAGTTTTTGATCTAGCTCAAATAAAGCTTGAAACTAACTACATAGCTTAAAATAGCATTAAAATTAGAACATGCAGCAACTTAAATCACTAAAAATGGTTAAGGAACCATTGAGAAACAGTGAGTTTCAGTAAGGGGAAGAAAGATTGAAAACTTAAAATTGGAATTGGTTTTGTTGTGTTTTAGGAACAAGAAAGTATTCCCTAGGGTTCCAGAAACATGTAGGAAGAATTTGGGGCAAAAGGGTTGCTAAAAAGCTTTGAAATAGAAAATGTATAGCTCGTCAGAAAATCGAGAGTCGCTGGAGCTGCGACTGTAACCCCCTATTTCTTGACGGTAAACCCCCCAAATCAAGAAATAAATTGTAAAAATGGAATCCTCATAAAATTTAGGTTCGAACCATGTTGGGCAGTGGCCAGAATTCAACCGGCGATGGTCGCCGGCGTCGGAGAAGGCCACCGGAGCCCTTACCGAAGTGATGGGGAAGAAGAACAGCACCAAGTCAAGTTTCGAGTTTAATTCGGGCCGGCCCCTGACCAAATTATTAAATGGGTTTAAGACACTTATCGAAACGTCGTCATTTTGGCTTAAAAGGATTAAAAAATAAAAATAAGGCTGACGTCATGATGATGTCATCATGATGCAATGAACCGGATGGACCAATTAGTTTAGTACGGTTTTGGACCGGTTCACTTGGAACCTAATTAAACCAATAGGTTTATTTAAATAGTTTTTGAAATAATAATTAGACCCCTAGAACTTTTTGCTAATTACAAAATAACCCCAATAGTTTTGATTAATTACAGATTGGCCCCAGAAATTAATTAAATATTAATTTTAAATCCCTTTAATTATATGAGAAATTACCAAAATGCCCTTAGGCCAAAAATGGGCCAAACAAAGGTAATTAAAATATAAGAATAGTGCAACTCAATATTTTTGGGCGTTCTAAACTCAATGGCGGAGTCCGATTTGTGAAATTAGATCCCAAAAAATATGAACGGGTAAACTGGAGTAGTTTCAAATACGTCTTAATGGTTAGTTGAGTGACCAATTGAACCCTAATAACTGTAAAAATACATACCTTAATATTTTGGGATATTCCGGACCCAATGGGGGGATCCGTTTTATGAAACGAAATCCCAAAAAAATCGACATGCAAAATATCAAAATTACCATTTTACCCTTAGTAATCCAAAATCCAGTTAAATGTCAAAGGTGACATATTCTGACTTTCTTTGATGTCCTGGACTTAACAGTGGAGTCCATTTTAGCATACAAAGTACCAAAAAATGTGACACGTGAAAATGTAAAATTACGAAATGCTCCTAGGCTTAATGTAAGTCACAAATAAGCTAATTAAGATCCGAAAAAGCCTAAATTAATTATATTCAATATTCTAGACTTGATGGTGACGTCCCTTTAAGAAAAAATAAGACTCGGTAACGAATTAAAAAAATGACGAATATGTCCTTAGGACTTAATGAAGTTCCCAGAAGTATAAAAATAAAATTAATAAGTTCACATAAATGTTATAAGGACCAAATAGACTCAAAAAGGAGTTTGAATACGTAAATTGTGTACGAGAAAATAAGGGACATTAAAAAGTGTAGATTACTATAACGCCTTTGAAGGGCCAAATAAGTTATAAGGCATCAGGGAACCCTAAATAGGGAATTTGAAGACCCTTAATTGAATAGACTAAGTTTAAAAGAACTTAAAATACTGAATAACAATGGTTGGGATTAGAATGAATACTAATTCATTATGTAATATATTTTGGATACATGATTATACGATCACCCAAACAATGGATAATGGAAAGAAAGTTATGGGATAGCTATTATGGTACCCATATGGGGATGCAATACTAGGAACCCAATGTAAGTAAACCCAAACTCTAATATGTGGTATTTTTTTAGCCATGTCACAATTATATTTTCTCAATGTTGCCAATTTGTACTCTTATACATACCTGACATTTATTAATTTTATAATTTGATACTGGTTCTATACCTTTGATTTAGATATTGAAAAACTACTATTTTTCTCACTACTGAGATTTTGATATTCCATATATATATACATTCCTTGTGGAATTCTACTGATCATGATATTATTATGAGTGTCGGGAGTTGTGTCTCTCATAACGTCCATCTTGATTCTATAGATGCTGATTTGGACCTACAGGTCGGTGATTGGGAATGATGCCCAATACTTAGTCTATGGAGGACATGATATATGATAAGAGCTCTAGTGCTATTCAGGAACCCGATTAAGGGTTGAACCTGAATGAGTGCTTTTGAGGGTAGCCGGGCCCTTTTGATTGTAAGCATCTATTTTGTTAGTATCTCATATCTTTTATTTAAATCATAATTTGATGATGCACTATTTGGTTGTTGACATGCTTTGCAAGCCTATCATTGGATTTGATTTGGAATCTTGTGATATTTGGCAGCTGATTGTTGTATAGGTTGAATCCTTATTATTGCCTTACTAAACTGTTTACATCACCTTGTTCAAACTGCTTTGGGATATGCCTTTTCGGACCCATGGGTCATCTTTGGTGATTTACTTTCCTTTGTGACTAACTATTGCTATATATCCTTTCGCTTTCCATTTGGTTGTATTCTGTTACCTAAACTCACCCTGTCCCATAGTAGAGCGACGGAATTTACTTACTGAACTAAGTTAGCTCACTTCATTTTTATAACAATTTTTCAGGTAGCACTATATAAGAGGAAATGTAATGATGGCAACTAGTGGAGCTAGTGATGTGCTTGCAAGCAATAGTGATGATGTAAAACTCCAAGTCATAATTTGAGCACATAATCTGTAAGGCTTATCTTAATATTAGGTATTGTGATAGTGTAACCTTAGTAATGATGTCAGAATTAAATGGTGATTCATGTTGATGGAAATTGTACTTGGAGATATTCTGATTGATGGTTATTAGAGTTCGATTTGTGATCGGATGAGTTGCATATGTGAAGCTTCCACCTTTAATAAAAGAAGGAAATTTTTTTTATCACTCTTATGCAATTCATTTGATTTTGTACGGCCTGTCCAAGTGGTAGTATCGGTCGTTGCCCCTAATCCGCGTACGGTGGGTTTTGGGTCACGACAATTGGCATTTAAAAAATGTACTTAAAAGCTAAGTTCACATAAAATAGTTGCCATACAAAATTTATGCCAACCAGTTTTGCAAAGTAGACAGATTAGATTCAAAATAGAGCAGTTTAAATCAAATCAAACATATTAACAAAATAGATTAGACTAGTAGATAAAATGATTGTAAAATCAAGTAATGATAATGTATTTATACCATTCGGACAAATCTAGTTGACATATGAGACATATGTATTGTGTAAATGATACTTGCAATTTAGAGCTCGTGACCTACAAAGGCCTATCGAGAAAGTATTTCCTACGTGGTAATAGATATGTCATGATAGACAACACTTAAAATTATATTTAGTAAATATAGATGTTATGGGTATCCAAAGGTTTCAAAACACATAGCAAAGTTAAGTAATAAATCATGTTTTTCAAACAAAAAAAAAATCATTGTAAAATGCATCAAAAATATAGAGCTCTTAACAAAAGTGCATTTAAGATATAAGGTTGTTATTTGAAAGGATTTAGATAGAAATAATGGCATTCCAAGGTACAAGGTTATTTACCTGAAGTCAAGTGCTAAGCAAAACACTTGATCTTTAAGTCTTACTTTTATTACAGTAATCAGACACACATTAATCACTAATTTAAGGCACATTAATCTATATTACTATTTTAAATGCCTTATTAGATTAAATGAACTCCACCATTGATTCCAGAATACCTAAAAACGTTAAGAATGGTTCTTTCTTATTTTTCAATACTCTTTTGGTAACTCATTCAAGTCTTAAGGACGTATTCATCATTTTATAATTTATTCTTCTCATGTTTCAGGATCTGATTTACCCAAGCGGTCATCATCGTTGGGCCCAGAATGTTGAAAATATTCAAAATACTCTCTCTGACATTTAATTGGCCTTGACCATAGCTAAGGATATAATCATAATTTTACATTTAATGTATTTAATTTTTCAGTATCTAGTTTGCCAAAATGAACTCCGTCATTGAATCTGGAATGCTAAAAAAATGCTAGGGAGGCCCCCTCTATATTTTAATTGGGCCTTATTGGCGCTTAATATTGATTATTTGATATATATATATATACACACACACACATATACACACACATGCATATATATATATATATATGGTATGTGTATACATATATTATGTATATATAATTAGTAATATAGGTCACTACTACTCCAGTGTCTTAGTGGTTAAGGTTCAGCCATTTGGCTCCTTAGTCCTTGGTTTGAATCAATGATGATGTAAAACTCCAAGTCATAATTTGAGCATATAATCTGTAAGGCTGATCTTAATATTAGGTATTGTGATAGTGTAACCTTAGTAATGATGTTAGACTTAAATGGTGATTCATATTGATGAAAATTGTACTTTGAGATATTTTGATTGATGGTTATTAGAGTTCGATTTGTGATCGGATGAGTTGTATATGTGAAGCTTCCGCCTTTAATAAAAGAAGAAAATTTTTTTTATCACTCTTATGCAATTCATTTGATTTTGTACAGCCTGTACATGTGGCAGTATCGGTTGTTGCCCTTAATCAGCGTAAGGTGGGTTTCGGGTCACAACAATTGGCATTTAAAAAATGTACTTAAAAGCTAGGTTCACGTAGAATAGTTGCCATACAAAATTTATGCCAACAAGTTTTGCAAAGTAGACAGATTAGATTCAAAATAGAGCCATTTAAATCAAATCAAACATATTAACAAAATAGATTAGAATAGTAGATAAAATGATTTGTAAAATCAAGTAATGATAATGTATTTTTACCATTCAGACAAATCTAGTTGACATATGAGACATATGTATTATGGAAATGATACTTGCAATTTAGAGCTCGTGACCTACAAAGACCTATCGAGAAAGTATTTCTTGCGTGGTAATAGATATGTCATGACAGACAACACTTAAAATCATATTTAGTAAATATAGAGTTTATGGGTATCCAGAGGTTTCAAAACACATAGCAAAGTTAAGCAATAAATCATGTTTTTCAAACAAAACAAAATCATTGTAAAATGCATAAAAAATATAGAGTTCCTAACAAAAGTGCATTTAAGATATAAGGTTGTTATTTGAAAGGATTTAGATAGAAATAATGACATTCCAAGGTACAAGGTTATTCACCTGAAGTCAAATGCTAAGCAAAACACTTGATCTTTAAGTCTTACTTCTATTACAGTAATCAGACACACATTAATCTCTAATTTAAGGCACATTAATCTATATTACTAATTTAAATGCCTTATTAGCTTAAATGAACTCCACCATTGATTCTAGAATACCCAAAAAACATTAAGAATGGTTGTTTCTTATTTTTCAATACTCTTTTGGTAGCTCATTCAAGTCTTAAGGACGTATTCATCATTTTATAATTTATTCTTCTCATGTTTCAGGATCTGATTTACCCAAGCGGTCATCATCGTTGGGCCCAGAATGTTGAAAATATTCAAAATACTCTCTCTGACATTTAATTGGCCTTGACCATATGTTATAACATGAATTTTTTTTTTTTTTTATTATTTATTCTTTGTAAATATTATTATTATTATTATTATTATTATTATTATTATTATTATTATTATTATTATGATGATGATAATGGATGTATGTGTGTGGAATATTATGTATATGTATATATATACATAGGTACATGTATGGATGGATATATATATATAAGAGTATATGGGTGTGTATGTGTATAAAACAGTGCATGTGTGCACTGTGTGTGGGTGCAACCGAGAGAGTGTGTGTGTGTGTGTCGGTGGAGTAGTGTGTGTGCCTAGTGTGTGTGTGTGATAAGTGATATATATGTATATATATATATATAGGTGTATAGGCAGCTTTGCATTAAATGCAAAGCTGCATGAGGGGAAGAAAGCAGGTGGCTGCTGCAGAGAGAAAGGGTCAAAGAAAGGGGCTGTGAAGGGGGAGGAACCGAGGGAGAGAAATGGAGGTGTTTGAGTGACATAAGGGAGTTGGTCTCGGTTGGAGAAGAAAAGAGAAGGGAGGAGAGACTGAGAGCAAGGGAGAGAGAGTTCTGAAGGAGCAGAAGTGACCAAGAGGAACAGAAGGAGAAGGGAAGCAAACCAAAAGGAAAAAAAATCCGAAATCTTAAGTAAGTGGACACTTCAGTTTTAAATTTCAAAAGCATGATTCGTTTGATTTAGATTATAGAGTTTTATAAAGCATGATTTTAGCTTTCAAATGCAAAAAGAATGATAGAGAACGGTTAAGGGAATAGGGAGAAAATCCAAGTTACAGGTCTCGGCCATGGGGGTTGGACCTTGTTATTTTATGTGTAGAACTCTAGTCAAATGGTCCTAAAATAGTCCTATGAAGTGCAGAAAAAGAATAGAGAAAGAAAGAAGGAAAAACGATAGGAAAATGAGCATGAAATGGAGAAATTTCAGTTGGCCGGAGGTTCAGCCATGGGCCTTTGAGCTCTATTTCGAGAAAATGGGGAAGGTTTCGAGGAAAAGGGAGGTTGGATATGGAACCTACTTGAAAAACTCTAGAAAGTGGCATTTTGAAAACATGAAAAAGCCACCGGAGACCGGTCGCCGGCGCCGGAGAAGGCGCCGGAAACCTACTGTGGCCCTACCGAAAAATCGGGGAAGAAGATGGGGTGACCGGGTCGGGTTCCGGGTCGGATCCGGATCCGGGTCGGGCGGGGCTCGTCCGCCCTTGCCACGTGTCGGCCTACTGTTTTAAATTAAAATAAGGTTTGGCCCGTTTGGTTACAAGGATAAGAAATTAGGAAATTGGAATTAAATTGAAACAGGGATATCCTATCCCTGTTCTCGGATTAGCCCCTGTTTGGTTAACCTGATTGAGAATAGCAAATTAAACTAATTTCAATTTGAACCTTGAACCTTTTGGAATTTGAACCTTAACCCTGAACTTTCAGAAATTACAAATTGACCCCCCAACTATTAGAAATTTCACTTTTACCCACCTGATTAAATTATTAATAAAATATTAACTAAATTAATTAATTAATTATTTAATTTAATTAATTAAATATTCAAAAATATCCCGGAGTCCAAATGGGACAAGTCATTAGTGTATTTTGACTATCTCGACCCTTCTGAGACCAATGGTGAGGTCCGTTTTATGAGACGGGGTCCCGAAAATTAAAAGACCCGTAGTAACCCTTAAAATTACCAAAATGCCCCTAACTTGAAACACTATCAGACGAACTCCGAATTAGGTAAACAAATAGTGAAATTTTATTATTTCGAACATTTCGGACTCAACCGTGGAGTCCGATTTGTGAAAAGAGGTCACGAAATGTAAGGACACGTGTAAAGTGCAAAATGATTGTTTTGCCCTTTTGAACCCCGGTGTCCGAATTGAGTTCTACGAGAACCTAAAATTGTTTTCTTCAACGTCCTAGAACAAATGGTAGAGCTTAATTTAGCAGAATAGAAACTTATGAATCAAAGACATAAAATTTGATGAATAGCATAAATTCAAATAACAATGGACTGAGTTGTAATTTCTACTTTTAGGGACACTGACAGGACAGGAGGGGGCGATCTGATATCCTGCATTTTCATCCGTCGGTTCAGTTACATATAGTGCACGATCTTCTTAGGGTTGTGACTGACCCTTCAGGTATGGTGTTTTGCTAGTGTTAGAAATGAAGTTAAGTTAGGAATATTTGTGCATGACTGGAATGCTGTATGTGTTTATCCGTAATGTGTTTACCTGTTTATTTGGAATTGGTTGTTCACATGTTATGTGTTACTTGCAAGTCAATAAAGTGAAGAACATGAATCGTGATGTACGAACATATGAGATATGTATGTATATGAAACTGACTGGTGATTTGTTTCTTATTGTCCGAGCATGTTATATTATTGAGATCCATGTTCATTGAGATTGCATTGGCATATTGGCATATGATGAATTCTTTGAGAACATGGCGTGGGTAAGCACATGGTGCTTTGCATTATGAGGGTGTAGATCCTGTGGTGAAAAACCCAAAATTGGCCATTGCATTGGTACTTCGAGCCATCGGGGAGTACCCGTAAACGAGACATGGGTGTGGCATAGGGTTGTGCATGGGTGTGTCATGCGTACCATTCATATATATACTGCGATGCTTGAATGTCATTTAGAAATAAATGTACACTTTGCACATGCCACGCCTTAGCTTTATTTCTGGCATTAGCATTTCATCATACCAGCAGTTTTGCTGACCCATTCATGGGCAACATTTTCAGATGAGGATCCTCCAGCCACTAGAGACTCTGTGATGCCCTGATAAGGTGAAGCCTGTGATGTATTTGTGATTCGTGAAACTTGTATTTTGTTATGTAAGGGCTTAAGCTCGAATGACTGATGAACAATGTATTCGATGTTACTTTATGTATGGATGATGATGGACGCATGTTTAGTGAATCTAATTACTTTTGTCCTTTTATTTATTTTACTTTCTGTCTCGTCAGTCGCGCCTCGAGTTCGGTCAAAATTCGGGGCGTGACACCATAGCTAAAGGTATAATCATAATTTTACATTTAATGTATTTAATTTTTCAGTATCTAGTTTGCCAAAATGAACTCCGTCATTGAGTCTGGAATGCTAAAAAATGCTAGGGTGGCCCCTTCCATATTTTAATTGGGCCCTATTGGCGCTTAATATTGATCATTTGATATATATATATATACACATATACACACACACGCATATATATATATGTGCATACATATATTATGTATATATAATTAGTAATATAGGTCACTACCACTCCAGTGTCTTAGTGGTTAGGGTTCAGCCATTTGGTTCCTTAGTCCTTGGTTTGAATCATCTTGGCAACAAAGTCTGCCTTTAATTTTCGCTATTTATTTAAACTTAGTACATATATTTTTCTTGATCTAAATTGGTTTAACCCACGAGCTATGGCAAAGTTAAAATTGAGTTTTATTACAGTTTGTTTATGGGCTTTTCCTTAAAGTTTCGTTAATGGAGGTTGTTCATGCACGACTGCTTCTAAGGCTTATTAGACCTCATTTAAGTTTTAGGTATGCTTAAAATGAACACATAAATACAATGGAAAAGGTTTGGTGAAGAACTATCCTGATTAAAGCTTGTTTCCCCTTTTCCCTCTCTTTCTCTTTCTAGCCAACCCCTCCATTCTTCTTTGCATGTGCTTTACTTTACTCTCTATTTTCCTTTCTTATAGCAATAGTGATCACAAGAGGTCAGCTTGTAGAGAATGATGTGTTTATATAAGGACAATTTGTGATAACTCCTTTTAAACACTTGTCAATTGAAATCTTTCTTGGCCACTCATATGGGGGATAAAGTATGGCCCAAACATGGTCTGATTCAAACCATTTTAGTCACGAATTATAGTTGTTAGGCATCTTCTATGCTATATATATATATATGTTGTGCGCACACACACTCATATATATACTTAAAGCATTACAAATATGTCATACATGCTTAGTATTCTCATGTCATATTTAATCTTAATTGATCCTAATTAGAGACTCTAATCTTCAATTAGGTGTGTTAATCTTTTATTGGATCAAATTAGAGGTCATAATTCTTTAATTAAGTACAATTTTGCATTAACTCTTTCCTTTAAGTAATTTCAAATCATGTGTGACCTTTATCAATCAATGCTAATCTTGTACTTACTAAATTTTTAGACTACTAATTTACTTTAAGTAATTTGCCTATAATTATTAGGTCAATTCTCCTTGATTAGTCCTCATTGCACGATTACTGAATTTAATTAGGTCAGGATGTTACACACAACACTCCTTTGTTTCCTTTGGTGTATTTAAAATGAAAGGATTGAGAAGAGTTTTGAAAAAAAATGAGACTGGTGCATCAGATGGAATCAATGTTAATATTACTACTATTTTTCCCAGCTTTTCTTATACATTCAACTCTTTTAGAGATGTCATAATGTGAATTAAATTTCTTGGATTTTATAATGTAAACTCTAGGTGTGCCTCATTAATTTGGAGATAAAAGATTTGAAGTCGTACTAAATTCCATGTTGGGAATCAATGAAGTATGGACATAAATTTATGTTCCACACACACACACACTCTCTCTCTCTTTCTCTCCCTCTCTAGTAGGTAAATGGCCCTCGAGGTGGATCCAAGTTCCATTCTAAGATTTTATAGGGAGCTTTAGAAATAGGTCACTTAATAAATGCTTAATTAAAAGTAGATCCAATTCAAAATATTTTAACCTATGAAGTCCCTCAATAAATCTTTACCAACAATGTTATTTTATATAAAACTTTTCATGATACACACCTCACTGCCAGCTCCACTACCACACTAATTTGTTTTTTTTTGAATTTCAAAACTAAATAACTTGTAATTTACAAATCTATTTTTTTATAAAAAAAATATATATATTTAGACTTTAAAAATAGAAATCTATTAGTCAAGATCCATATTGCGTATCAACTTCTGCAAAAAAAAAAAAAAAAAAAATCACAAATAGAGAAATTTCACTAACTACAAGAAACAGAGAAATTCCTCTCTAAAATGTTCATACACCAGAGAAATTTATTGTTTAGTGCCTTTTTCATTGTGTGGTGGGATATAAGCATAATGTTTAAAAGGATAGTGTCACATATCTAGTGAGGGATTGTTTTAACAAACTCTATTTTATTTCTTTTAAATTTTTCAACTAGTTCAAACAAATAAAGAGTTTTTCTAAAATGTTCACTCTAAAGAAAATTCTCATTTAATGCTTTTATGATGGTGTGGATATAAGCATGATGTTTAAGAAGAGAGTGCCACAAACCCTGTGGGGGATTGTTTTAGCAAACTCCATTTTATTTTATTTTTTAAGTTTCTTAGTTAATTATAACAAACAAAAACATTTCTCTAAAATGTTCATACACTAGAGAAAATTCTCATTTAGTGCTTTTATAATGGTGTGGTGGGATATAAGCATGGTGTTTAAGCAGAGAGTGCAACACACCCTGTGGGGGCTTGTTTTAACAAACTCTATTTTATTTTTTTTAAATTTTTTAGTCAGTTCAAACAAACAAAGAAATTTCTCGATCTATTCATACATGAGAGAAATTTCTTGTTTAGTTCTTTTGTAATGGTGTGGTGGGATATAAACATGGTGTTTAAGAAGAGAGTGCCACATATCATGTTGGAGATTGTTTTAACAAATTGCATTTTATTTCTTTTAAATTTCTTAATTAGTTCAAACAAACAAAAATTTCTGTTTGTTTATACACTACAGGAATTTCTCGTTTAATGCTTTTATCAAAATTTAGTGGGATACAATCATGATGTTTAAGAAGAGATTGTCACATATCCTAAAGGGGTTGTTTAAAAACTTTATTTTATTTCCTTTTAATTTCCCAGTCAGTTTAAACATACATGAATTTCTCTGTCTGTTCATACATTAGAGAAATTTCTCATTTAGTGTTTTTATCATGGTATGGTAGGATATAAGCATGACGTTTATGAGGAGCGTGCGCCATACCCTATGGAATTGTTTTAACAAACTCCATTTTTATTTCTTTTAAATTTCTGTCTATTTAAGCATCATGTTGTGGTGGGATATGAATTTATTTGAAAGGAGAGTGCCGCATAGCCCAAGAGGGACTGTTATAACAAACTTTATTTTATTTCTTTTACATTTCTCTATCAATTCAAACAGACACATAATTTTCTCCATCTCTTCAAATAATAGGGAAATTTCTCTGTTTCACTATATGCGTTGATTAACAAACAAACGAAAACAAAATGTGAATGTTTGTTTCCTCTCAGTTTATAAATATTTATCCATGAATCAATATTTTCATTGTATGTATTAATCAACAAGAAAACCACTAATAACACCAAATAGCACTTATCTTGATTTTGATTTGAATGAAAAAATAAAGCAACACAACAGTATGTTCTTGCCACAAAACAATACATGTCCAGGTTCATTAAAGTCTCTTCCGCCCAGGTTCGTTCTTGCCACAAAACAATACATGTCCAGGTTCATTAAAGTCTCTTCCACCCAGGTTCGAAACAATAGCAACCTGTGTATGATAATGGCATGCAATGGAAAAGCCAATCTTGTAAATACCATAACCAACTGTAGTGGCGGTACAATCTGAGTGGCTTCAGCCCAGCAATCTCTATGGCGTATTTGCAAATCACATGCATCAACTTCTTGTATGATGATACAGATTTTTGAAGGCCAAGAAATTTGATATTGAGAAAACAAAGCAAATGTGGGCCGATATGCTCCAGTGGAGAAAGGACTCTAGTGTTGTGACACAATCAACGAGGTATTTATGGAAAATATTAGTGATCATTGTTTTGAAATCTCTTTATATAATCGATAATGTCGCCAATTACCACTCACCAACACAACCCAACTTTCTCAACCACCACCAGAACTAGACCCCCAACCCATCAACACCACCAGACGACTCCCCCAACACAGCCCCGTCTTCCTCAACCTCTCCATCCCTTAAACCCCCAACTTTAGGACAATTTTCGACATCATCACTAGAGGAATACGAACAATGATCATCATCATCCCGTGAAAGACCTAATAATAATTAACTCAATTTTAACCAGATTTCATGGACAAATCATCATCATTTCACCATCTCAGATAATCACTAACGAAAACCCAAAGAATACAATGCAACCAAACAATTTTATTTCAACAATTAAGACCATCAACACATCTAACTCAAAAATCACTAGATCAAAGTATGCTATAAATTTCAATGTTAAACATCACATCTTTTTAAAAGATGTTACACAGGATAGGGGAAGCTATCCAAGCAAGCCATTCTGCAAAAATTCCAGATTGGCACAAATGGAGTCTTACAGAAATCAGAGGTCCCGTACACGAATTTACTGGCAGCTCAAGAATTCTCTCACATTTCATATTAACTGCTTTGGAAAAACATAATTCTCCTAAAAAAACAGGTACTTCTTGTTGGGACATGATCTCCACCAAAAAAATTGGCAAGAAAAAAAATCAATAAAAAGTCTAACAAAAATCTAGATTGTTGAATCACTGTTCTCACTTTTCTTGCGATTTTCCTCCATGATTCTTTGAAGAACTTTCTCACCAGATGTGATCAAACGTTTGACAGCATCAAAAGTAGTAAGCCTAATGCTGCAATGAAAAAAAGAAGAAAGAAGAGCAATGATAGTATCAAGGACTATAGTAAGAATATTGCAACAAGAACATAACTCATTTATGGGGCACTAACTCAGTATTTCTGGTTAGTCAAGAACATGTAAATATCTTCAAGCACTTAAGGTGGATTCGATGTCCTACAGAACTTATCCCACTTGTCATCTATAATTCTAATGGCATCAATCCATTTCAAGGATAGTACTCAACTCAAATATGAAAGTGAAAATTGAAAAGATAAATTGCACTAACTTTCCCTGAAGTTTTTAAAATTACACTGACTTTCCTTACTTTATCTAAAAATATACAGATACCTCCCTCCAGTCAAAGTTTTTCTTCAAAATGACAAAACTACCAATTTCATATTTTTTTTAAAATTTTGACCAATTTTTTTTTTTTTTCATTTTTCAAATAAATATTGATAAAAACCTTAAATTTGTTTTTATATAAAATAAAAATAAGTTATTTACCGTAAACTTATTTTTAAATAAATAAAAAAATATAAAAAATCTTTAAAAAAAGTTAGAAAAAATTGGTTTGTCAAAATTAAAAAAATGTAAAAATAAATAAATAAAAGAGATAGTTTCATCATTTTGAAAAAAAAAATTGACAAAAGGGAGGTATTCGTATATTTTCAGGTAAAGTAGAAGAGGTCAGTATAATTTCAAAAATCTCAAGAAAGATCAGTGTAATTGTCATAAATCTTAAGAGAGGTTAGTGTAATTTATCCTTAAAACATCATTTACGAAATATTATATACATAAGTATATTTTTATTATTTTTGGTTCTAATTTTAGATGAAATGGATGATGCATAACATGATGGCGATAAAATCTATCTAACTGAACACTTTCACGATAAACTATTAAAGGATGTCTATAGGAAGAAAAATAGAGAGGAAACAAAGAGAAGCAATTGAAACCTGCTGTTCGGTAATGTTTTCAATGCATTGGGTACAAAACCCCTGTACAATCCAAGTAAACCATCGCGTTCCACAATACCTGCATAGGAAAGATCAAAGCAGACAGTTGGCAATTGGCCAAATTTGAAGTAGTATGACAAAATAAATATCATTGTAGGAAGTTTCACTTGGGTAATTGAAGATCATGTCAAACATCAGTACAAGAAACAACTCTTTCAGTCAAAAGGGGCAGTTTTGATTTATGATCGTAGCAAATATATGTTAAAAAAAACTATGATATAATCAAAAAAATTAATACTTGTAGATTGAGAAGCATGATTAAAACTTTACGGAGCCTAGAGTTGACTCAAAGAAGAAAGGATAACAAAAGCATAGGTATATAATTTATGACTTAATGCACTCATATGAGTATATAATTCCTGTATTCAACGATATGGTGGTTTGAAGAGTCTGACTAAATGCACCTGAAACCTATACCAAAGTCCATGTAACAAAAGCAAGTATCGTGTTATCTGGGAAACTCTATTTTGCAGTTTTATTCAATGCTACATAGTACAACTAGAATGACATTTGTGTCAAACCAGCCTTACCTTTATTAATAGAAATTTGAAGTCCTTCAGGGAAAAAAAAATAGACATGAAAGTAATCATAAGGTAGTCAAGTAGGAGACTGAGGCCCTAAAAGAATTAAATGATACAATAAAAGGACGCAAGTGTGCCATTAGAATCTGAAGTGTAAAAAGCATATAACAAAATATATCCCAAAATTGATTTTTTGACTTTCTGCATCTGTTATGATGGGAAGTCATAAGCGGGCGCTATGGTATCTTCACACAAATGAAATATCTTCTTCAAGACCATAAATTTATAAATTCAAGAGAATTCCATAGTCACCAATGAGTTCATTTTTGACCAAATGATATCACAAGAGGGAAACTCATTATCGTCAGTAGACAACTCAGAATGTGTTCCATTTTTGAAGCTATGTACCTTATACAATGTGGGTCTAATCATATTATAGAGAATAAAGGTTTCCTCTGCTATACTAAAGACAAATAAATGTCTAAATGCTTTCTCAAAGCGCCTTTTATAGAAAACTCATCCATATTAAATGCTGGTAGATTTTTTGGTGGTTTTATAGTAACCATTATTGATAACTAATAGCATCGTGTTTACCTGGAAAAGCATCCAAAACCGATTTGTAGGGTGTACCCTTCATTTGCATTTGCCTTCTCACAGTGTCCAAGGGATAGCAGGTGAGTGTGGCAAGAGTAGCTGACAACAAAGCTGTTGCTAGAGATGTTTCAGTCCTCTTTTGATACTTCTCTGGCAAAGACTTCTTCACCCTGACATTCATCCGGTAGATTCAAAATTTTAAGATAAAGATATTCTGTGTTCTCCCCCAATAACTGTAGATAAGGGTATTGCTGGAAGAATAAGCTCACAAGTCGAAAATGCAAAAGTTCACAGCAATGTAAGGTGCTATTCCAATAAGGGAAGGCCCAAGACCCTTATAAAAAGATGCAATTCCTTCATCTCTTAGCATGTTTAAGGCAACCTGAAAACAATTCAATAGAATCCTTCTTCATATAGAGAGGTCTTCATGTCATAAGCACAACTGATTTAAGTCAGTCTTACCTCGGACATAGTTTGGTACCCTGGCTCAACTACTAATCGTAACCTCAGGACATCTAGAGGATGTGTTACCTAAAGAAAGACAAATGATGAAAGATTTGTGTGCATATATAGACATATATAATGAATAGAGTTGAGATGATACACAATTAACATATAAAAGTTCAAAGTAAAACAAATAATCACCCATAAAGTAGAGTTCATAAGTGGAATCCGTTTGCTATACTACTTACCAAAGTTGAAGTCATCCCAGCACAAGCACCAGCAGCTAGCCTTCCAATAACAGACAGCTCCCCATCCTTTCCCCTAAAAAGTTTCTAGAAATCCAAATGCAAAATACATATATGATGTCTCAAATAGTATTACATTTGAATAAAAAATATAATGAAATGATAAGATTTCTTTAAAACGTTTTTCTATTACCTTGTAGGTATCATAAGCAAACAACTGAACAGCACTATAAGGTATGATGCGTATCACCTGGAATAGTTAAAATGACTCTTTGGTAAGTTCCCTAGAGAGAAACCTTATCCCAAAATTTGGCACAAATAAATTTTGAAATATAAGTAGAAAGTAATCAGAAAGTGAAGGATGCGAAGTACCTGAGGAAGGTTGCCTTTCCAGTATCCTTTAATACCTTCTTGCTTCCCTATCATTGTTATCGCCTGCAATTCATGACCAGGCAGGATTCACAGTGAACATGAAGTTATCATCAAGGCAAGGCAGGTGCTACTAGAATAGGGACCTGAGAGAACAAAAACCAACTTCTCCATACAAGTGCATAAGAGGATGGCATGGCAATCTATCATATATTATAGTTCAGAGAAGCTAGCATGTTCATACGTATATTTCTTTAGTGTAATATTAGTCAGGTTCTCAACTATCTTTTAGACTTAGTTCCCCTCCATTGTGTTCGTAAAGAGTAAAATCATCCTTCCAGCAATGATCTGAATACCAGATAGAAGCCCAAAGCAATGTAACAAGGGAAATTATCCGCTAAACTAACCTTGTCAACCCCAAACCCACCCCCAGGGGCCCAAAAAAAAACAAACAATCACTTGAGGAATCTGTTTCAATGTGAGTTATCTGGCATGCAGCTAATGGATAAAATTTAATTGTCAACTTCTCATAGTACCTGATGCATCATCATGCTGTTCTTGGAATAGAAGCATAAGATAACTAAATTTAGTAATCATTTTTTAAATGATGTTATTACAACAAAATCGTAATTACAGTTTTACCGTTGTGCAGAACTGGAATCTCAGTCCACGGTAAAGAAAAAAAATGATCAAGCCATTCAACTAATGAATTCCTAAAGATATCATGGTAGCTAAAATAGTTGTTATGGTGGTTAAAAGGCAAGAGAGGCTTTTTTATTTCTTATTGTTCTTGAAGGCAGGTTAGAGTCTTGCCTAGGCAAGAGAGGCTTAAGAAGCAGAGTACAAATATGATTCAGAACGGGAAGCAGCATATTGGTAAGCAACTTGCAAAATAAGATTGGAAGTAGAAGATGGATATTGTACTACCTCCAGAGGTTAATGGCTGTAGTTTTACTACATGTATGCTAATTTTCAGTTGATGGTATTGTCTTATCCCATCAATGATATTGGTTGCTGATACATTGCAACACAAAGAGAGAGTACCATGAATGAGATCCAACCATCAAAATAATTAATGTGGTACAGAGGATCACACAAGTGTGCAGTTTTCAGTCTTGACAAAAAGAGTAAAGATGTCATAATCGATACAACTTTAAAAAGTACATGGAATCTGCGATATTTAGGAATTGGCAGTTGAGAATAGTGAAGATGAACCATAAAATACCTCAATGAACCCAATTCCCTTCTTAACACCTTCATGCCCAGCTCGCAATCCATGAGTCTGCAAAAAAGATCAGATTGATTCAGAATACAAAGCAACAATTCCCCATGAATTTACCAGATACACTGTAAACTCACACATATAGTTCCATCAAAAAGACAAAGAAAAACAACTGTAACTTATCTATACACAGCACACATTCATAAAAGGGGGCCTGTGGACTGATTCTTTAGGTTTCAATTCCCAGATTATGCCAGTTGATGGGCAAAAATTATAAAGACCAAAAGAAATGCTTGCAAAGGGCTCCTTCCCTCCTGAGAATCAGAAGCTTTGCCACATGGACTATGATATGACTAACTTAGTGATTCACATTTCACACAGTCGGAAGGCAATCTCTGGCCAGGACATTTAGAAAACAAAAATCATGAAAAAAATTCTTCAGCTGGATATATTTTCCTTTTTTTTTCGACAACTTGCAAATCAAGTGCAGCCCTTCTCAAGTTCCTCTAAGAATATCAGTCTCATGCTTTTGCTAGCAGATCCGAGTTTCAAAGAAAGTAACAAACAAATTGGTCCTCTTAAAAATAAAAATCTTTGGACAGGCAAAGTTGCAAAAGGGAAATATTGCTTCAAGAAAGAAGCAATGCACTCGAGAGATCATTGTAGACAACCAGAGTAACATTTTCCCAAAAGAAGAATTCAACAAATTATACAAAGGTGAAGACCAAACTTTTTTTTAAATACTTATTTGAACAAGAAGAGACCATTACTTGGTGCAATGGTAAAATGCTCTGATGATCAAACGTGGGTTCGAGTCCAAGAACAGCCACTTGGTGCAAAATAAAGCCGAATGCTAGGTCTATCTCTGGTCTATCCCTCCCAGCACCCCGCATTGGCCGGATGAAACTGGATAATGGCCTATTCATAGCCCTTTGGTTTATGTACTTAGTTGAACAAGAGACTCATAATTACAAGGAGGGAAATTTTTTAAATACTTAATTGTGTTAGTGCAAGATTAGCTAAGCTGGCAAATTTCATGACACATGTATTCCAGGATTGAAAGCATTGTTGAAAAACTTTAAGAGCATACACAAGGGCTTGAAGGCACTCAAGCAACACAAAGACAAGGATGAAGGTAAGGAGATCAAGGAAGACCCAAGCATCATTGCCATGAAGTGCATAAGCTACAAGAGGACCAAGATGAAGACACTAGGCTAAGTTTTGAAGGCAAATTAGATGTCATACAAGTCCTAGAAATAGCTCCTTAGGAGTTGGAATGACCAACATTGGGAGTTGGTTCACTTTAGGAAGGAAAAAATCCAAGTCTGCATAACGCTAGTTGACCGGCCTAGGCTGGGGTTGACCACAGGAAGACAAGTGAGTCATAAAGGGACCAGTGTGTTGGTCGATCAGGCTGTGCCATGGTCGATGTCACAGGGTCAATTTTCAGCAGTAAATTTCGGCCTGTGATGGCGTTGTCACCAGAAAACCAGCCACTCAAAATCCTCACACACTGACACACAGTGTTTAGCACAACGGAATTAAACAGAAAAAACACACAAAGCCTTTACACGGAAACACCCCCAACCTTTATTCACCAACTCTGGTTATGAATACAAGTAACAATTTGGCACCAAGGCTCACACACAGCAGCAGCAAAGTGTATTCACACACGCTTCCTGCCATTGCTGAGACCTTGCACCCATTTAAATACAGGGATGCAGTTGACATCCCCAACTGTTAGGGTTATGCTGGCACCAACCAACAACAGCCACCTATGCTTACCCAGTTGACAACCCCAACTGCAAGCTGTGCTGGCACCAACCAGCGAATGCCACATATGAATGCGCAGTTGGCATCCCCAACTGCTAGGAGTGCTGGACCAACCAGATTCTGCCACTTTGGGCAGTCTGCACCAATAACTGCCACCTCTGCTGTCTTCATCAGACCAGTGCCACATAAGCCAAGGCCGTCTTCCTTGTCCCAAAATCTCGGCATGTGACAACCCTAACTGCCTTGCAGACAGCACCAAACTGCCATGTAACCACTGCCCCATGAGAACCAATCAGCCTTTGCCACGCAGCCCTTTGTCCACACGTGCCCAACTGCCTTGTTCTCATGCCTGAAGAAGTTCCTCTTGTCCAGCCCCATGCCCAAGCCATGCATTGGACCACTGAACCCACATAGCACACTGAACCATGAACCCCAGTCACGCCCAGCCAAGTGTTGTGTCAAGCCATGCCACCCTCAAGGCTTGGTCTTTGTCTTTGGCATGCTAGGAGGACTTATGCCACACCCCTTGAGTCAAGCCACCGCATTAACCCACTGTTTGCCAAGCCATGCCCAGCTCATGGCTTGGTCTTCATGCAACAAGTATTGCCACCGTCTGCCGCCGCCACAGCTGGTGATGATGGTGTTAGGTCAGACCACCATGTCATGTCCTTCTTTCATCTAACAGCAACTTGCCTGGCCCCAAAGGTGCCAAGGTCTTTGGCTGCAATGCCAAGCCACCCACCCTGCACGCTAAATAGTCACCAAGTGCACTGCCATGCCCAGGGTTTCCCAAGGCTGCACCAACTGTTGTAGCCGAAGTTCACCAACTTAGTTTAACTTCCAAAAGTCATTCCAAGGCATGGCATGCCTATGCCATCCATGTCAAGTTAGTAAGGGGCTAACAATTGACCACAGGGACCAGTGTGTCACAAAATCTGACCTAATCTATGAAGCTAGTCATGATCAAATACAAGTGGAAAAGTAAGTTTACACCTTGTGACTCCCCAGAAACCTGGTCAACCAAGCTACGGTGGTGGTTGCCATAGAATTCCCAGTGATCCATAGTCGACGACAGGGACAGCTAGTCTACCAGGTAGAGACAAAAAATAGAAAAGAAAATGGCCATAAGAGAGTTGTTGGAACCTCACATTATATGCACTCAAAAAAGCCTTAAGAGGTGATTTGAATCTCACATACAAGGCTTGAAGCAACAGCTTCCTAAAGCAAAATCAACAAAGCTCCAAGCAATCGAAGAAGTAATCTTTCAACTTCCTATTTATGTATTTAGACACGTTTCGATTACCTAATCTCTAGACACACACTTCGAGTGTGGAGTAAGAATTCCTCAAGCCTTCCAAAGGGAAGTGAGAAGATTAGAAAAGGTTCTTGACATACCATCACTTGAGTCCTAAGAAGCGTGGACACATGGACACGACAATTCACAAAAATGTAGGATACGAATACACTGGGGACATGTTTAATGTATATATTTTTTATTATTTTATATGACCGTATAATAAAAACCTAATATTATTTCAATCAAAAAAGGCATAAAAACACACAAATCACAACAATATTAATAATATATCGAAATAATAAAGGCATTAAATAAATATTCAAGAACTTCTTTGTTTAATCAACAATATCCATGATTTAAGTTCCAAAACAAATTTGAAAAACTACTAAAGAGGGAAAAAAAAAAAAAGAAAAAGAAAAAAAAATTCAAAAAAGGGTGTCCAAAATTTAGAAAAAGAAAAACAAATTGAACATTTTTTTTTCGCGTGTCCGACACGTGTTTGGAACGTGTTCGAACATGTGTGTTTCCGACATGTATCCAACACTGATACGTGAGTTAAAATAGAGTGTCTATAGTTTATAGCTCAAACCTAATACACCTTGAACATAAATCCTAGTGTGGGATCACTAGGTTGGTTGTTTATAATCCATTGGGTAAAAACCAACATTAGTGGTTCTAGGTTAGCCGTGAAAACTAAGGTAAATCCTAGTTATGGTACCACTTAATTAGATTGGTTCTAAGTTAGCCATACTGAAAAACATAATAAATTCTATGGTGCTTGTTTGGCTGTCCCAAGTATAAAACCTAGATTTGTAAAGGTTATTGGGTAATCATTGAACAACAACCCAACCACCCCACCCCACCCCACCCACCCACATAGTGAAACATCTGACAAGGGTTGGGAGTGGATGTCTAATTGGCTTTGAATTGAATTAAGTAAATCTTTACAAAAAGAAATCTTACAATTAAATCATCATGAGTCAGATTGAGATAAGGCATTACATATGTAACTTGGGTTCTTGATCAATTGAGTGAATACTTTTGGATTAGTTGAGTGATTGAAATGCTTGTATAATCAATTGGAAACTCAACCATTGAAGAAAAGAAGTAAGCTTAGCAATTAGATAAATTAGCCAAGACAATCTAGAATCACTTGCAGGCTAGAAAATCATCTCTCCAAAGAAAATAAGGGGAAAGGACCATTTGAGTAACTTTCAACTAGGCTTCCCCCCCCCCCCCCCCCCCCCCCACCCCCCCCACCCCAAAAAAAAAAAAATAAAATAAAATAAACAACTCCTGGACATTTAAAGTTGAACAAGAGAAACAGCTCGAAGTTTCAAGGAGGACAAATAAAAAGGAAGAGAAAAGAGCTCCTGGCATGGGTAAATCATTTAGAAGTTAACCTGTGTATAGAAACAACAATGTACCAAAGCAAGAAGGGGAAAAAACAAAAAAAAAAGAAAAAAGGTTGCATTTTACTACAATTAGAACCATTAGTTATTCTTCGTAAAGTACTTTCAATAACCAACAAAAAATATATTTTCTCTTGCTCCATTTGCTGCAGGGAAGTACAAGGCATGTTAAGACTTTGGCATGCATAGGGGTGCAATTTGGGTAGGCTAACCCGAGCCCAACCCAATTTTTTTGGGACTTGGGCTGTATTATTTCATTTATTTATAATTTGGGCTGTTACTTATGAAAGTTGAAGTGAAGTTGAGTATAAAATCAACTTAGATTACACTCAAGTTTTGATGTGGGATAACTTATACTCAAGTTTCTTTGCTGTTACTGACTTACGGCGATATTCCAAGGGAGTTTCTGGGTACCTCTTATTCCACCTACTTTCTATGCCAGTTAAAACCGTTATCAAGTTCCTCACTAATCAAACCACGGTTGGCTACATTGGAAACGTGTCCTGAAGTATTGAAAATTTGAATGAAGCTTACTTGCAGCGCAATCAAAACAAGGACTTGCTTTTGAAGCCCAATGCACCAGATTCTGAGGTTAATGTTCCGCTCTTATTCCCAGCCAATTGTGTCCTCAGCTGCCAGAAAGTTCTATAACTGGTTGAACAATCACAGGTTGTAAAAGGTGTTGGCAATCATGGATGTGAGTAAATGACTGGTGGGACTGCTGTTGTACTTGGGAAAACTGGGAGGAATTTTTCTGCACGCATGAGTGGTGGCATTGTCTATGTTCTTGAGGTGGATAAGAAGTTCTCTTTTTGTTCTCTGGATTCATGCTTGATTGAACAAACGTGCCACTGTGGTCTCAGAGGTTACAATGTTATATAGTACAAAGAATTACTTTAAGGTTGAATTCTTTTATCAGATCTAATATATGACTATTGGCTACTGTGGTGAGAGAGGAGAGGTGAAGCAATACAGTTAAGAAGCAGGGATATGGATATGAAAAACAAATACTAGGGTGGCAAAATTTGACACAACCCGTGAACACGACTTGAAAACGATATAAACTTAGCAAGTTTCGGGTTGGCTTAATTCTATTTCGGTCAAAATCAGGTTAGACACAATTAACATGACCAATAGTCGTGTCGTGTTGAGGTTAACCCGCTTGACCCAAAACTAACCATTTGTTAAATCAGTATCCCATGATCTGAAGTTGACCCGTGACCTAAAAGTGACATGTTTAACTTGCTAACCCAAAATTGACCGAATATTTTTTGATAAGTCAAAATTGACCGAATTAACACGATTATATATGTATTATACACATGTTTTTCTCTATTCCAATATTAATAAAATAAAGGTATTTTAAAAATATATATTAATTATTAAATAATAGAATTATTAGTTTTACAGATGAAAATTGGTTTCTCAAAAAACTATTAATTATTAAATATTGATTATTAAAGAATCAATTGTATAAATTTTAAGTTATGATCAAACAAACATCATTTTGTGATATAAAAGCTTATGATAAAAAAAAATGTGAAGTATGACCTAATTCGACTAATGATGAATGACAACAAAAAATAAATAGACTATTAATTGGAGATCATCTAATTTGAGTTTAAGATTATACAAGAAAGAAATAACAATGCAACGAGAAAAATATTATATTTAATTATTAAATATCAAAATTACTAACTATTAAATTACTATATGATTTTTATTATTAAGTTTTAGTATAAATAGTAATATAAATAATTAAAGGTATAATAATTTAAAAAGCAAACTTTTTCAGTTGAATTCAACTTCGTCGCACTAATAATAAATTTAATGGGTTCATATAAATTGTGAGACAAATCCTAATAAATGAATTAATTATTTAATAAATTAAGCTATATTAATTTACCATAATAGTTTTGTAGTCCCTCTAAATATTCTAAAATAATGTTGTTAAAATCGAACTAACTCACATATTACTCTTCTCTCTTCCCCATTCCCCACTAAAAATGTTAATAATAGAGTTTGACAAAAAAGAACGAAAAAAAAAATATTCATAGTAACCATTATAGCATGACATCTGAATGCATTTAAAGATTTTATTTGTGTTATTCTTATAGTACGAATGTTATAATAAGTAACATAAATTATATGTATACCTCCATATTTAAACATTAAGTGATAAAAATATACATTTTTTTGGATAGCTTATGATAAGTAACACTTTTTTTTGATAGGTAATACACACACCCATGTCCTAACCGGAACTTAAACATTGCACCTCTCCCTCTGGGAGTAACAGGAGATACCATTCAAGCTAATAGCTGGTATGATAAGTGTAATACCCCGACCCTTCAATACCTTTAAAATAAAAATTACTACCAGTAATCTAGACCTAGTAATGCGAAAAAATTTGCAATATCACCTTGAATACTATATGTATATATATTATACATGCATACATGTATAGAAACATTATTTATAAAAGAAAAGAGAAATAAGGTATATATATATATATATGTATGTATGTGTGTGTGTGCATGTATGTATATATAAAAATGTATAAATATAAATACATGTGTAAGGTATGTATATCACCATGGAGAGGGGTAACTGAGAAGCAACCCAGCCATGCTTGAGGAGGAGGCCTCAAGCATGAGCTGTCAAAACCAGGGCAAAAGAAAGGTGACTCATATGCAGCAACGGGGAGCTGCCATGAGAGGTGGCATGTTTACATCAAAAGCTTCCCCTGGAAGCCATCTTGGACATTCCTTTATAAAAATAAAGAAGCTATGTTTGTAGAGGATTTTAGACACCAGAACACAGAGAAAGTGAGAGAGGGAGTGTGCTACAGTCACAAGAAGAGGGAGAAGTAGAGAGAGAGAGAGAGAGAGAGAGAATAAGGGCAGTTTCAGAAAACAGCCATCAAACAGGTATGGAACCTCTCTTTTTCAATCTAAATATTTATTTGAGTCATTTTCATGAAGATCTAACATAAAGAAACGAAGAGAAAACGATATAAAACCCAGGTCTGTAGGAGACCGTTAATGGCCGAAACACTTTGAAAATGGGTAACGTGAAAACAGGTGATTTAGGTTCTTTTGATACTAGGATCGTGTAGAGGATTGAAAACATAAAGTAAGAAAGAAAAATGGAAGAAAATGGTTGAGAAACGGGGGAGAAACCCCCAGTTACAGGTCCGGCCGAAGTGAAGTTTGATTGGAATTTCATGAGGTTTTAATGAGTTTTAATCACCAAAAACTCACCCAAAAGCTATATTATGATGTATAGATGAATTTTAGATGGAAAATCGATTGAAAAGAGCCAAGAAAATGGAGTTGAAAAACTAAAAAGTCCCAATTTCTGACGACTGGTGCGGGAGAAGAAATCGAGTTCTGGCGAGTCAACTCGCCAAGTTGATCAAGTTCCGGCCGAGTTGGTATGAGTTAACTCGGTGGTCAATGGGTCTGGTCAAAGAGTCATACAGTTCGGGTCGGGTCGGGTCGGGTCGGGTCATCGCATGAGACGTTGCCATTCCAATTGAATTTCAAATTTTAAATCTGATTAGGGACTGTTTGGTTAAACGCTTTAGAAATTGAAAGGATATACTATCCTTGAAATCTGGAATAGGAACATTGTTAACCCCAACTTAATAAACCTGGAACATAATAATTCCATATTAACAATTAAACTAAGACTAATTACAGAACAGTGAAACATTTAGAATTAATTTTGAATCAGTAGAATTTTAATAATTACAGATCAGTGAGCTTTTTAAGGATAATTACAGAAAGGTCTACTTTTCAGCATAAATTATAAATTAGTTTATTTCTTTAAAATTAATTATAAAAGGCCAAATAACTTCTAAAAAGGACTATTTGGGTTTTTCGACATTTTGGATTCAACAGCAAGGTTCACTTAAGCAAGAAAATACTAAAAAGTAAAATACATGAATTTAATAATTACAATTGAGTCCCTATTAGCTAATTGAGCTACATTATGAACTCAAATAAGTGTAAGGAGACCTACCCTAAGGTTTTTGGGGTCTTTGAGTCCAACAATAGGATCAGATTGGACTAGAAACATTAGATAGACAACGATTTCAATTAAGTTATATGTCAAATAAGAAATTAAGTTAATTGATCAATGTTATATGGTCATCAAAGGAGGAGAAACAAGTGACTGAAAGGGGATTAAGGATCACAGGTGAGTAATCCCGTCAATTAAAGTGGAGATATTTGCACTCTATTTTATAAATGTGCTTTGATAAAATGTCAAAGATTTATAAATTCCTATTGAAAGCATGAAAGCATACTATTGCTCTTGATCAAAATGATGTTTCTTATTTACTTTCAAAAACATGTTTATTGAAAAGCATTGATTTAAAATGATTATTCCTTGAAATGAAAAATGGTTAAGTGAAAGATAATTCTATCTAGTGCTTTATGCACTCTCGTTTAGTGAGATCCTTTGGACTCACTCCTGTAAAGCCCAAAAGAAGGCCAAAGATCTCTCTTGTTAGGTCATATTACATGACCTCCTAAAGCTTTAGAGTCCAGGTCGACACAAATTCTCCTATAATAAAGTGATAACAACAAATAAATGCAGAAAAAGGTATTTAAACCTCCTATTTTATATGAAACGCATTATTTTATAACTCATTGCTTGTTCAAGCAATCCTGTTAAAGTGCTTATCGATTGAAAAGCTTATCTGAATTGTCCTTTGAAAGTGATTGCTTTTACAAGCAATGTTGTTGAAATGCTTATTGTTTAAAATATGTTATTCAAACGTTCTATATTATTATCTTGAAAAGTGGCAGTCGATGGAGACTTAACGTGATCTTTCTTCAAAACTTCTATTGGTTGAACCCATGACAGAGTGCTGTTATTACTCAACTGAGCTTCGTTTAACTCACGCCAATTCTCCCAACATTTTTCGGGTGACTTGGAGTAAGAGAAAAGACGGTAAGGTTAACTAAGGAAGGACCTAGAGTATGGTTGACATAAAAGTTTTGCCTTGTATTTAGTATGAGGCAAGGCTATGCCTCCATTTTGACTATAGTATATCCTTTTTAAGGAAGTGTCTTAAGTTAGCAATATTACATAAAGTGCTTTTGTAAGCTTTTGTGTAAATATAGTCCAAGTATAGTACATTTTGCTATGTAATGGAACTCTTTGATCAGGTGAATCAGTTATGAATGAATAAAGCTTTCAATGTTTATCTATTATTGAATAGACTTTCTCACAAGTTTTATAGTTCACCTAATTCTGTACGGTTTGTCTGAGTAACAGGCCGGTCATGTCCCAAATTCCGTAGAGGCCAAAGGGTGAGATTTAGGATGTGACACAATGGTATTAGAACTAAAGTTGGTGATTCTAGGGAAGTTAAGAGTGATGGGAGAAGGAATATCTGAGCAAAGGTTGAGTATTTAAAGAAGGTTGAAGATAAACATCGGAGTTACAAGAATAGTAATCCTTGGGAGACTAGGAACCTATCAAAACTCTAGGATATTGATGATCTAGGAAAAACCTAGAATTGGTAAGCAAGGATTGATAGGGAAAGTACTAATCCCTAAAGGAAAAGTGTAGAATATGAACCACTAAGTCTAGAATTATATGAGAAATGGAGTAGTTACGATACATAAGAAAGACATGAACTCAGTGTATGTAACTATGAAAAGTATAATGTCTTTGAGCTATAATACGTGAAATTGAAATGATTATTTGAGGTATATCTAGTTGATCTTATCTTAGTGAAACATGGTGATGACAAGAAGTGATGCAGAATCTTCTTGCAATTGTATCAATCAAATGGAGAGAATCCTCGAGACAATGGTGCACACAATGCATGGCGTTTGTAATAATCAAGCCAGCTTTGAAGCTCATAAAAACCAAGATAATCTCAAAAGACAAAGAACAGGAACTTCAAGAAGAAAGACGTAGGAACGTGGCATATAAGCAATTCCAAGATTTTAAGCCACCTAGGTTTGATGGACGTGGAGATCCTATGGCTACAGAAACATAGATTCTAGAGATGGAAAGAATTTTCATAGTCCTTCCTTGTACGTAAGAACAAAAAGTTTCGTTTGCAGCTTTTGCGTTCAAGGATGCAGCATATCATTGGTGGCTTCTCGAATGGGAAAAAGAACCGCCTATGGTCTAGACACAATTTCTTGAGGTATTCTATACAAGTACTTTCCACAATCCGTTAAGAATTAGAAGATTGTTGAATTTCTAACTCTACAACAAGGAAATATGACTATTGCGGAATACGAAACAAAGTTCTCCGAGCTAGCAAGGTTTACTCCTTGTATCATCAGCACAGAAGAACTGAAAGCTCGAAATTTTGAGTATGGATTCAAAGATAGTATTAAATATAGAGTCGAACCCTTTGAGTTGCAAAACTATAATGAGCTTATAAATAGGGCTAAGATTATTGAGAGAAAAGGGGATGAAATAGCTAAAAAAAGGACAAGTAAAAGATTAGACAAAATTCACATGCAACAAAAAGACTCAACACAGGATGACAGAGTCCAAGCTGGATTTCTCAAAAAGATGAATTTGGCTAGAAGGCTTTGAATGCCATGTTAACTTAAAGTTATGCAGTACAAAAGAGAAATAGGGAAGAGATGCAATGTGCAGCCTTTGCATATATTTCTAAATAATAATAAAGAGAGGTACAAAAACATATATATACAGGAACAAAAGTAAAGAGCAAGAAATGCTATTACACCAAAATGACCAAACTACCCTTAATTAATATAATAAATATATATAAGAATTACGCTCTTAACAATGGGAAGGTGATGTGGAATCTGTTAGGAGGATTTCCATGATTGGGAGGTTTTTTTTCTAGGTAAGTGAGCATTTTATTAGGGTAGAGCCCAGAGAAAGAAAAACAACAAAAGAACAAGGAGATATAATAGCCAACAAGGAGACAGTGAAATAACAAAGCAAAGATTACCAGCAAACGCAAGTGATCTTTGAATATGACTTGCAACAAGTTCCAGTGCATGCTTAACTCCCAATTGTTGAAAGTGTTGGGGATTTTCCTCCAAGAACACTGTGGGAGGTTGAGGAGGTGTTGAATTTGTCGGAGGTTCCAAATAGGTGTAGAATGATTGTGGATAGGGGCATACTCTTGTATAGACCTTTAATAGTCCTAGGATCTTCTCAATGGAATTCTATGACAAAGAGTTTATGGCAGGATGTGCAGTTCCTTGATGTAATACTCAGGAACATAGACAGGAGAATTTTTTTTTGCTTTGATGACAATTTGGGGTGCTAAATTGACCATGGACAGCCTTCAAAGGTGAGGGTTCTAGCTGGCTAGTTGTAGTTGCATGTGTAAGAAAGAAGTGGCTAGAGATTGTTGGAATCTTGTTTTTTCGTATTTGGTTGCTCATGGGTGATGCCTGCCTATTTGAAAGAGTTGCTCCTTAGTTAGGGAGGGGTCTGAGTTAGGAAGGAGGTTCGCTTGGTGTTGAGGAAGGCTTCTTGTGTTTGATATGGAGCATTTGCAAGGAGCGAAATAGTAGAGTTTTTTTAGGGGAATAAGAAAGCCCCTTTTCTTTTGAAAGATAATTTTTGCACTTACTGTATTTTTGGATCAAAGAGGCCTTCCCTTTGTATATAGAGTCCTTTTGTAGGGTTCTTGGGATCTTTGAGCTTTGAGCTTTTAATTTTGTAGCCTTCCCTTGTATATATGAGTCCCCCCCCCCCCCCCCCGGCACCCACCCACCCGGCAGGACGTTTGCTATATATACAATCACATTTACTTATCAAAAAAAATATTGGTTGATGTGATGTGGTGACGAATGATGGTAGATGCAGTAGAGATAATTATGGTCATCAATGATGGATCGTGATGTAGTGGTGGCAATGGAAGTCATGATGGTGAAGGAAGCAATGGTGTGTCAGTGATGTAAAGCATACTAACAAGAAGAAGAAGCATAATTAAGTCTTGTATAATCAACTTTTGGGTTGAATTTGAGTCATTGCTTTTGTTTTAATATGATGATAGTCAAATTTATTTATATCTTATCAAGTTTCAGGAGTGAAGTGTATTTCGATGACTTTCAAATTTTAGGAGTAGGTTGTACTTGTGATTCATGACTTTAAAGGTTAAGTTATGTTGTTACATTTTTTATATAAAATCATAAAATTGTTTGCATAGTTAAAAAGTCAAAATTTCCTATTTTTGGAGTCATAATCCTAGTAAGAGTAGGAAAAACCCAACAATTTCAAAAATATTTATAATCTCTCTTCTTCTTTTTTTAATAAAGTCAAATCATGAGAATTAAGATTGTGTTTGTGTGATTCACTCATGGTTAAAGAGATACTTAATTCTTTTTCTTTTTCCTCTCTTCTTCTTCTCCTTCTCTAACTCTCTTTAGTAGTTATACACAATCTTATTTCAGTACCAAAATCCAACCATACTAAACCCTAATCAACCCTAATGCATTCTCCTAACCATTGGTTTATAGTTTAACATTAAAAATTACAAATCACTTGCTGTCCAGATATCTAGTGCACTTTTCTTTCACTTTTAAAACAAATCCAATAGCAACGGCTTCTCATCTGTAAAACACACAACTTTTCTTCCACTTATTATAGCCCTAGATAGACAAGCTTTATATGATCCAAGCCCACAGAAACGAATGAAAGAAAAGTGTGGGGGAACAACCCTCTCCTACTAGCTTTTATATTCCAGTTTTCATGACAGCATTGTAAAAGTAATTGTACAGCTTGAAAGAAATGATGTTATGATGCGCTACGGTGAAGAAAATCTAGTCAATTTAAAACCCAAATCGACAAGCTTTATATGATTCAAGCCCACTGAAAGCTGATGCAATACACGTGTGGGGAAAAACACTCTCCTACTAATTTTTATATTCCAATTGTCATTACAACATTGTGAAAGTAATTGTACAGCTTGAAAGAAATGATGTTATGATACGCTAAGGTGAAGAAAATCATGTTGATTTAGGACTTTAATTGGTGGAATGAAAGTTATAGGCTTTATGGATGTGAAAGGGGCGAAATTGCTTAGGGTTCAAAGGTGTTTGGTCATAACAATTTTGAAGTTTAGGAGACTAGGCAACAGCTAATTATGGGTTTTGAGTGTTGGAATAAAGGCCAAAACATAGGGAAAAGGGTTGGGATTGATTAGGGCTTATATAAAGTTTTGGATAAAGGGAAATAAAAAAAGGCTTAAGGAGCTTTTAAGGGTTGTTCCTGTGCTGTGAACAACTTTGACCTTTATACTCCTACTTGTTAGTTGTCACTAGTTAGAGTTGAATACTTGATGGAAGGAATGATTGAGATTATGATGGTAGGAGTTACTTGATGGAAGGAATGACTGAGCTTAAGATGGTAGAGTTTTATGATTGAAAAGGGTGATTCACAGATTTGGTTGCAAGTATAAAAGTGTAAACAATTTTTTGAAAAAAAAAAAGGGGTAGAAGAAGAGAGAAAAAAGAAGCTAGCAATCACACCTAGATTCTCAAAGGGATTACACCTAGGATTTAAGTTGCATCACATCCATAAAGAGCATAAGTGCTGGATATTTCTCCAAATTTTGTTATCTACTGAATTAAAAGTATTACATGGCTGTATAGACTTCTGAATATTTTTTACTCTAATAGGAGTTGGACATAACATTTAAAATTTAAAAACTTTGACAGTAAAACCTATATAGACCTATAAAAATCCATACATAAAACTCAATATCATAATTTGATAACAAAAAACCTATATTGACCTATTAACAACCATACAAAAAAACTCAAGATCATAATTTCGCCCATAACATAATTCCATGGACCCTACAACAGTACATGTCCAAAAAAAAAACTTGAAATTGCCAAAATATCTAGGCTACAAAACTTGATCAAATATAAAGAAAATTAAAACAGTAGAAAATAAATTAAAATATATTTCTTTATAAGTAAATAAAAGAGTACACAAAATAAGATCAAAAACAAATTAAGACTTGACTCTAAGATGTCTTAAGCTGGCTCTGCCTTGGAACCCAACAAACATTTGAAATCTGCTGTTGGATTATGCTAAGTTTTCTAAAGCTATCCGACATCAGTTGGCCATAGTGATATTGGGTTTTTGAAAAAGTAAAAGTTTTACTTTCATAAAAATGCAATTCAAATTTACTTTCAGTGCATTACAAGTGCACACTAATATAAAATCTTCTATTTTCATTTTTTTTATCTTCACCTTTTTCTTTTTCAAGTACACAAAGTACTTCCGAGAGACTTCCTTAACTTTGCTAGTGGCCCTTAAATTTTAGAGTGTGAGGGAGAAAGCAGCAGAATTACTTCCAAAATTAAGACTCATACTAAATTCTAGAAACACTAAAAAAAAGTACATTATGGTAGAAGGGAGGTGAGCTTCTGCCTTCTGGGATAGTATAGGAGTCAATTCTATGAAATAGCCTCAGCTTACGGGCATGTGGCTGGATTGACCAATTTGACAAACTTGAAGTGGACAGATCTAGATTTGATCATTTAAGGATAGTAACATAGATTTGAAAGTCAACAAGATCCATGCATGGATTCAGGAGCCTTATTATGGTGGATTTGAAATAAAATGCGAAAGGATTTATTTAAAATCCATCCAATGAACTATTCTAGTTGCATAAAGATTCTAGTTGGATATATATATCTCATACCTCCACTCTCTTCTGCCTCATCTCTCCCAATCCAACTCCAATAATCAATCTTCCTACATATTTGTAACTAAGAATTTCAAATCCCCTCCTTTCAAATACAAACATAACCTTATTTTAATTCAATGGATTTCTTAGCTGATGGGTACCCCTAACCTTCCACTTTCTTTGCGCATCCCATCTCTCTCTCTCTCTCTCTCTCTCTCTCTCTCTCTCTCTCTCTCCATAAGCTATGATAGTGCTCATTGCAAGTGTACAACCTTCTAGCAATTTTCGTCTTTGTTTAAAGAACTGCATTCTCAGTTCTTAACAAAGAATCAAACAAGAAATCCGTAAAATACCAGTTCGTTTGGATAAGCAGGAGAGAGAGGAGAGTGTAATCACTCTTTTATATTTGGATAATTATTGAGGGAAAGAAAGAAAATGATTGTATAATCATTCCATCTTATTGAGGAAGATAGATGAGAGAGAGGAAAATAATAAAATGTTTTATTATGCAAGTAGAACAGATAAAAAAAAAAAAAGAATTTACTTGTAAAAAATAGGGGTAAATAAAACATGCAATCACTAACTCTCCACTCCTTTTCTTCCTCTCCTCTCACTTTTGGAAAGATAGAAAAATGAGCTTTTAAGCCCCTCCCTCTTCCTCCCACTCCTTCCTTATTTTTAAATCAAACATAAAAGAAACTCTCCTTCCTTCCTCTCATTCTTTTTCAACTACTTCAATCCAATTGGACTTAATATTTATTTCTGAGAGTTTTTCACAAGAAATTGTTTTTATCTTTATCCTCGAAGCCTCAAAGGAATGATCTTTTTTTTTTTAATTTTTTCTACTTTTATAATTAGAATTGATTGTTTGTACCCATCGACTAATCTAATATGAATAGCTCACTATTCGCTCAGTTTTTGGGTCATGGTCATTATATAGGAGGGGTGGCCTAGTGGTTCAAGGGGTAGCATTGGATTTCCTATGTAGGCTTTTGTTTACGGAGGTTTCAAATCCCTCTCTTTCCGTGCCTAATTCACAAACAGGACAAGTATATCAACTCATGTCAGAATTAAACATATATCCACAAAGAATAGAATTGTTTTAATTCTACAAGATAAAAGAATCTGGGAACAAGTACAAGAAACAAAGCAAGACGTCCCTAAAGGAAATCCTAACAAAACAAAAAATGGATTCATCAAATCCAACATTTGTTGCCCGGGGAAAAATACAATAAAAACCAACATTTGTTACAAAATCACAAATATCCTCACTTGCAAAGACAGTTTGTCAGAACAAAAGTAATACAAAATTACACATTAAAGTTGGAAGAAAAAAACATAAATGACAGCCATAACATTTATATTAGCAATTAGAACTCAGGAAAACTGACCAAATTACTCAATGGTTCGAGATGGATTGCGAAATGAAAGCAAAATGTAACGAAATTAGAGGTGAAACAACACCTGCATAAGAAGCTTGATACGGTCCAGAGGCGCCGTGACGGTCTTCGCGGCGACACCGGCAATCGCACCGGCGGCAAAGAGCGCGGCATCTCTAGGCACGTATGCAACCAAAGCCAACGGATGCTTCAAGAGCTGCGCCTTCGTCGGAGCAAAGTCTCTCTCTTCTCTCTTCTCCGCCAAAGAAACACAAGCAAAACCACCACCACCACCACAATTATTCAGCCATCTATTCCGCCATTGCTCTTCATTCGCCGGTTCAATAAAACCGCTCTGAGAAGGTTCGAGACTTGGAAGGTCTCGCCACACCAACATGGCTCTGTTTGATCTCATCTTCTGATTCGAATTTTAACAGAGGGAAGCTTTTTTACTTACCAAACTTCACTCTGTATGGAATGTGAAAGAAGAAAAGATAAGGCAAGGAGAGTAGATGCAGAGACAGAGGGAAGAAATTAAAGGCGGTGTGGGGTTTATTGTATTTTTATCACCACCAGATTCTATCACCACCAGATTCTCTCTCATTCGGTCTGCTAGCCCATACGGAGCGAATCTGGAGTATTAACAGGGGAGGCCATTCTTTCGAGGGTTGGAGTTTTAAGAAATTTTTGGAGAAATGTTTTGAAAAATAATTTTTTAAAATTTAAATTATTATTCGAATTGATTTTTTTGAAAAAAGATAAAAAAAAAAAAGTAGGTTATGTTTGGTTATGTTTTTAAAATAAGATTTTTAATTTTAAATTATAAGATATGTGTTTTGAAATTAATTTTTTTTTTTTAAATTTAGATTATCATATTGAAATACATTTTTATAATTTTTAAAAAATAAATTACAAAATTTTTTAAAATATTTTTCAAAAAATTTTATCTAAATTATTATCAGGTAAACATCTAACATTGATCCATTGACAAGTCATTCAAATTCTTTTTTTTTTCAAAATTATTATTATATACTGGAAAGCCTTGATTATTATTATTATTTTTTTTTATAAGAAACGGTCATCCAATAAAAGGCATGGCTTACATGATCTTTATTTAGGAAGATTAACTGCTTTCTCAACGAATAAGACCGTTAACGGATTTAAGATCAATGTCCTATTCGCTTGGGGTGAGTATTTATTTTTTAAATATATGAAATTTATATTTTTTATTATTTTATTATAATATTTTTTAAAAATAAAAACTGCCCCCCTTTATTTGTTTAGATTTTAAAAAATAAATTTTTAATTTTAAAACGTGGGATACGTTATTGACAAACTATTAATTTTAAATTTTTTTACTATTTTATAATTCAGATTATCATATCTAAATACATTTTCACAATTTTTAAAAAATCAATATTTTGAAACAAATTATATCTGAATTACATTTTCACAATTTTTAATATTCTTAAAAAATGTGTTTGGTTACGTTTTTACTGTATTTTCACAATTTTTAATATTCTTAAAAAATGTGATCGGAATTTAATACATTTAATTAAATATGATATAAAAAAATTTAATTTTATTCAAATTTAATAATTAATTTAATAAAAATAACAAGATTTAACAAATTCGATTAATTAATAAAGCATATATTAATTATTAAATTATATAATATTTTTTAAAATTAAAGTTATATATCATAAGTTTGGCATATTATAAAATAATATTTTATATGTATAATATAAATTATAATATAATATTTTATAAATATAATATATATTAATATTATTGTCAAATCAAATAAAATTTAATTTGATAATTAATTTCTTGGAATTTGAACCATTGTTTGAATTTAAGATTAAGTTTTGGATTTTGTTTTTTGGTTAACTAAACAAACAAGTTTTTAAAATTTGTTTTTGAAAAATTTATTTTTGAATTGATAACCAAACATAGCCTTAATATTCTTAACAAAATTTCTATAAAAAATAAAGGTAAAATATTTAATTTTCTGAAATTTTGGGATGGCACCTTGCATCCGGCCCTGGGAGTGTCAGTAAAGCTTGGGTGGTTGAGCTATGATTGTTTAGCTAGGGCTAAAGGAAAAATGCCTTTCCACATTAATCTTATGCATTTTGTTGGAATTTTTGCATTAATGATGGAACTTGCATATTTAGAATCTTGAAAATTTTATTATATCATTATATTGTTGTTGGTGATGTGTTGGGAATAGATTTTGAGTAACCCTAAGAGGTAAAATTATGTTAAATTCTTCAGATTGAGAAGGAGTGTGTATTTAAGTGTTTGAATATTGTGTGGTATAATTATCTTGGTGTTGTTGAGATATTAGTGATGAGCATTGAGTAACTTGGAATGATATGTGATGTGTGTGATTGAAAGACGTGGGAAAAAAAGAAGTGAGACATTAGGTTGTTGGATCTCGGAATCAACTTCTAGGGAGCTCGTTTGAACGAGGTCACAGGATCGTTCGAACAAGCCTGGTAGTGAGGAAAGTTATGGGATTATGAAGAGTTCCATTCGAATGAGTTAAATTCTTGTTCGAACGACAATGTGGCAGAGTCTCAAATCTCATCTTTTTTTAAAGGCGAACCCGACTCTCTTTATCTCCTTTTCATTTTTTTCTTTTCTCCTCTCAAGCTTCAAAGAGAGAAAAGAAACCTAGGGTTTCTACTAATCTAAATTCCTTTACAAATCATTAAGATTGGAGCTCGTGGAAGCATTCTTGAGCAAGAAATTTACATTTGGAGGCATATTTCAACCACAATGAGTTAGGATTTCAAGAGATTTGGCAAGAATCAAAAGGGTAACATTTAGGGCTTTCTCTTATACTTTCAATTTCTTATAGATTATAGATATGTGATATCTAATCAATTGTGTTTTACTCTTCTTATAGTGCGGAAGCAAGAACTTAGAATTAGGGTTTGAATTTCTTTCTCTATCACCTAGAGTTCATATTTTCTCAACTTCAAAGTAGGGATTTTTAACTTAGGTTGAAGGTTATGTGCTTCCAAGGAAGTTTTATGGATTCCATCTCATTTTCATAACTTGTATTGTATGTTTCATGTGTGTATACATCTTGCTTTGGACCTATAGTAGGGATAGTGAATACCATGTAATTGTATCTTTCTCACCATATTCATAATATTGTGACTATTACATCCATATATTGTCATCTTATTGATGTAAATATTTATATGCACACGAAGTATTTATTAAATTGCTTGAATCCATGAAACATCATTGTCTTAGAATTCTTATGGATTACCTTGCTCTTATAACATTAAAAAATGATAAAAATGTCAACATTAGAGGCCAGTAGGATTACTATAATCGCTTTCAATTATCGAGTAGAAATGGAAGCAAGTGACCATAGATTTCATATCGAGATTACCTGGATCACCATAAAAACTTGACGTTATTTGGGTTATCGTGGATTGATTGACAAAATATGCGCACTTTTTACCTATCAGGACTGCAACTTTAGTAAATGCGCTTAGTCGATTATATATACGAGAGATCATTCATCTTCATGAGATTCTAATGTCCATCATTTCAAATTAGGATGCACGATTTACAACACATTTTTGGAAAAGTCTACAGGCAGCTTTAGGCACCTAGCTATTGTTTAGCATGACATTTCATTCGTAGACTAACTCGTTTTCATCCATAATCCTTGAGAGGATTGGGGACATCGGTTACCAACTCGCTTTACAGACATAACTATCGACCAACCTGACTCTTTCTCTCTTTCATGATTTGAGTATAGATTGTTGAGGTTATATTTGGGAATTAGATGAAAAATTTAGATTGAGGAAATAAAGTGAAGAGAGCATGGTGAGATTGCACTATTACTTGGGGTTTGTTTGTGATAGGGATGGTGTCTCCCTTCAGTTTTGAACCGTAAACCTACACAGGTAGTCGTACATTTCCAGTAGATTAGTAGCCCGTAAAGTACTTAGGCTTTACTGGGTGCCATTTAGTTGAAGTTGGAATCTTAGTGTTGGGATTTTAACCAAAAGAGATAGAGTTGGGATTTTTCTTGTGATTTATATGATGCACGCGCACACACACACACACACATATATATATATATATTATTCATTGTCTCTCAAGTATGATTAAATTGATTACTTATTTTGTTGTGATTAGGTGATAAATGCCTTACTTATTTGATACACGTTAGACATTTGCTTGACATTATATTTGTTACATGCCTACACTTTACACCACCTAAATCCTCCATATTTTAGAAATTTCACTAGAGTTGTCTTTTTTTTAAACCCTACCAAGTGTAGGTAATGGCAAGGAGTCAGAGACTTAACATTGAGAACTTGAGGGGCATTTTCTTTTGCTAACTTTTAGTGTAAACAACCATATGGTCTCAATGATTTAAATATTAAGGCTAGGGAAGCCAAGACTTGTATTTTTCTATATGTATGATGATGTATCAAAACTAGTGATAGTGTACACTTTCAATTTTATGGATTAATCTCAAGTAATTTGCAATTTTTAAGAATATGTCACATTCCCACACCCACCTTGTGTAGCATGTGGGTGATGCGACCTGTCATAAGACCTTCAATTTGATTCATCAATCACATAATATTAGAATTCATTAATAGAACATGATAATTTGTATATTAACATTTCTATTTCCATAAATGATCCTGATATACAATCATGACTCGTCTATAATGCATCTATAAGACTACAACTTAGCAAAACAAATGACTATTAATAGTTATAATCATGTACAAATTAACATTTGCTAACTCCACAAATTGAGCTCCCTTAAATGATCTCCACTTTGTGCCTATCTATTTTTCATTGTCTGAAAAAAAAAAAAAATGTTTAGAGCTAGTGTGAGCTAACTTAAGCTCAGTGAATAATCATGGTACTCTGTCATAGATTTTCAACCGATAGAGTTTTGAGGTTGAAAAAGAGGTTTAACAAATCACCATCGATCTAGGTTCTTTGATTAATTTAAAAATAATTGTGAAACATATAACAATTTAAAATCATCGATCAAGTTGATGTAATGATGTAAAATGATAAATTTGTAATCAAAATCTAATTAATTTGGTGATTAAAATACGATCAAGGTATTTTTCAATGGCAAACAATTATAAAACATACGATATACAATTTGCTAAAAGCAAAATAATGAAAGGCCATATTTTTATCTAGATGTATAATGGTTGACCTAGAGGGGGTGAATAGGTCAAATGACAAATTAAAAATTTCTTTTCAAAGTTCAATCACCCAACAATGATTAATATTATCACTTTGATTGCATGAGATTTATGTTCCAGTGCGTGCAACCAAAAATCAGTGTGAATTATAAATTAATGCAATCAAGCAAGAATATTAAAAGTAAAAATGAATACACTGATTTTTGTTAATGAGAAAATTGCCACAAATCAATTGTATTTGCTTTGGAAAACCTTGGGACACTGACCCAGATGTACTAAATCTACTAGAAAACATTTGGCAATTACAAACGCGATAGACACAACGACTTAGTCCCTTAAGCTTTGTTCTTGCACTGAATCTCCTCTAACTTAAATCAACAAGCGCTCTTCAAGTAGACATTCACTTTGAATCTACGAACGAAACTCTTTAATCACAGTTGTGAATCTCCATGTAACCTCGAACTTTATCGATTGCACACAACTTGAAATTCACAAGCTTGTACTTCAATGGTGAAGAAGAATATATGGTTGGGTTCTTAAATTAATAGGCCATGGATATGAACAACATGAATATGTCTAATCAACAACTTTTGGAATAAGAGTAATAAAAATATTGTAGCAGCCAAAAATCTTGAAATTTTCATTTAAAAGACTCTTTATAGTCTTAGGTTAAAAAAATAGGAATCCTTAAAAAAGTTGAAAACTGCTCGCACAGAATCCCGATGGTCATTCGAACGAGCTCTTTTTACAAAACAAGTAAAGAACCTACTCCCTTGGTTGTTCGAACAAGCTAGAGAACGAGATCAAATGAGCTCATGTTTGAGAGCCACTGTCTTGATTGTTAGAACGATCCAACCAACGAAATCCTTCACACTTATTCACTTGACCTCTCTATCTTGGTCATTCGAACAAAACTAAAGCTCATTCAAACAATGGGAAAAAAATTCTCGTTCAAACATAATTCACACATATTTAAAAGTTAAAATAAAAATTCAACATTAAAACCAATGTAAACCTTTAAACAAGTAAAACACACTTTTAAAAGAATTATAATCAAAAACCCTTTTTCAATGCATAAAGTGTGTGTGTATGAATCCATGGTCTATTAAATTCAAGTAAATTTACATTGCCTACTATTGCAACCATCTATAATGTGAAAACTCTTCACGTTGCTTGAAATACCAAGATGATCACAAGGCTTAAGTGTTAGGATGTGTGCTCTCATATCCAAGACATTTTATTATTATTTAATAGATTTGATTTATTATTGAGTTTCATATTACCATATGTTTGGATGTTACTTTTATATTATGAGATGATTAGTCATTGAATTGCCATTAGGAGTGGTTCATGTGTATAAATGAGATTTATACACAGGATGTTATGACATGAAATTTTTTTTTTATTATTATTCTTGATTAATTAAATTTTTATTATTATTATTATTATTATTGTTATTATTATCATGGTTATTAATCTTGGTGCATTAGTATTATATATATACATAGTATATATGTGTAGGTATGTGTGAAATAATGTGTGTGCATGAAAGTGTAAAATGATATGTGGGAGAAGATATGGCAGTGCATTGTGTGTATGTGTGACTGGGCGTGTGTGTGTGTGTGTGTTTGTAACCAAACTAGAGGGACAGCCGATTGGGAGTGTGTGAAACTAGTGTGTGTGTGTGATGATAATATATATATATATATATATATATATATGTAGATATATAGTAGCAGCTTTGCATTAAATGCAAAGCTGCATTTGGGGGGAAGCAAAAGGTGGCTGACGGTGGAGAGGGAGTCAAGAATAGTGGCTGTGAGGGAGAGACGTGAGGGATTTGGTTTGTGTGTGTGCATAAGTGTAGTCTCGGGTGGGGAGAAAAGAGAAGGAAAGAAACAGAAAAGAGGGAGAGAAATAGAGCTCTGAGAGAGAGTTTGAAGCTTGGTTCGAGCTCGGAGCAAGAGGGTGAAAGAAGGCTAGGCTAGAGAGAGAAAGCTCAGAAAATCCGTAAGTGCACCCCTTCTGTTTTATTTTTTTTAAGGCATGATGATTTATTTGATGCATAGGGTTTTAAAGTGTATGTTGTGAGGATTGTTTTGCAAAAAGAATGAAGGAAAATGGTTGAAAAATGAGGGAGAAAAAGGGGTTTGCAGGTCACGGTCATGGGGGGGTTGGATTAGCATTTTATGTACAAAGCTTAAATCTAATGAGATAGAAATAACCCTAATGAGTGCAGAAAATGAAATGAGAAAGAAATGACGGAAAACCGTGAACAACCGAGTGAGAAATTGAAGATATTCAGCTGGCCGGAGATTCGGCCATGGGCCTTTGAGCCCTATTTCGTGAAAATCCGTTGGTCTAAACTGAAAATGGAAGATGGGAGTGAAACCTACTTGAAAAACTCTAGAAGATGGCATTTTGAAAACATGAAAAAGCCGCCGGAAATTGGTCGCCGGCGCCGGAGGAGGCGCCGGAACCCTACTGGGCGTCACCGAAAAATCGGGGAAGAAGGGGGGGTCTGCTCCGGGTCGGGTCGGGTCGGTTCGGGTCCGGTTCGGGCGGGTGTGGACCGCCCCTGCCACGTGTCGCCATGTGTTTTAAATTAAAAGATTAAAGGGGGGTGTTTGGTTGTGGATGTATGAAATTGAGAATCTGAAATAAATAAGAACAGGGATATCTTATCCCTGTTTTAGGCTGATCCTTGTTTGGCTGTCCGAATTAGGAATAGGAGAATTCAAATTTACAATTCTGCCCCTGAACTTTTGATAATTGAAAATTAACCCAAAACTTACGAAAATTATAAATTGACCCCCCCAACTATTAATAATTCTGATTTGACCCTCCTGAATAAAATATTAATAAATTATTAATTAATTAATTAATTAAATTAATTAAATTATTAAAATATTCAAAAATATCCCGGAGTCCAAATGGGACAAGTCATTAGTGTATTTTGACTATCTCGGCCATTCTGAGGCCAATGGCGAGGTCCGTTTTACGAGACAGGGTCCCAAAAAATAAAAGACCCGTAGTAACATATAAAATTACCAAAATGCCCCTGAATTGAAATGCAGTCAAATGAACTCCGAATTTAGTAAACAAATAGTGAAACTTAATTATCTCGAGCATTCCGGACTCAACAGTGGAGTCCGAATTGTGAAAAGAGGTCACGAAATGTGAGGACACGTGTAAAGTGCAAAATGACTGTTTTGCCCTTTTGAACCCAGGAGTCCGAATTGAATTCTACAAAAGCCTAAACTTATTTTCTTCGACGTTCCAGACTCAATGGTAGGGTCTAATTTAGCAAAATAGAAACTTATGAATTAAAGACATAAAATTTGATGAATAGCATAATTCAAGTGACAATCAAACTGAGTTTCATGTTATGAATTTTAGGGACACGGAAAGGCAAAGAGAAGGTGACCTAGCCTTCGGTGTTCTTACGGTGGTTTCACTTTACTACGAGTACACTTTTCCAGTTTGAGATCGATTACTAGGTACGATATATTGTGCTAAGTAAGAAATAGAATTGAGATTAGGAATACTTGCTTTGCTGCGTTGATTGTTCACATGTTTGCTTGAGTGTTCACATGCTTATGTGCTACGTGCTATCTTGTTAAGTTGTATGATGATTATGGGTGTATTGCATGTGTTAGTGTAGTGTGTGAATTATATGCTTTGAAGAACTGTTGATATTATGAATTGTGTACTTGAAGGCATGCTTTATGTATGAATGAGATGCATCATTGAGATCTGAGCATATTGGCATTGCGTAACTCCTTGGACATGGCGTGGGTAAGCACTTGGTGCTTTGCATTATAAGGGTGCAGATCCTGTGGTGAAAAACCCAAAATCGGCCAATAGGTACTCGCAAGCCTGACGGATTCCGGACCGTGAAGCGAGACATACGTGGCGGTACTCATGCCAGCGGAGAATGACCGTATCATGAGACATGGGTGGCATAAAGTTGCATGGGTGTGTCACGCATACTGCACATATACTATACACTGCTCATATACTGCCATCATGATATCAGATGTCATATAGAAATAACTGTACACTTGCACATGCCACGACCTTAGTTTTGTTTCTTGCATTAGCATTATATTGTACCAGCATGTTGAGCTGACCCCTTAATGGGGCAAACATTTCAGATGATGTCCCAGCAGTACGAGACGTGGAGATGATCTGATTAGGGACGGTGTTAGGCCCAAAGGGCGTTTTGTCTTCGATGTTGTATAAGGGCATAAGCCCAAGACTGTGTTTTGTTTTACATGTTGTGAGCAAGTGGACTGGACTCTATGTATGTATCAAAACAGTGGACAGAATGTATGAGAATGTTATTGTTATCTTTCATTTCTTTATCATTTTACTTTCCTTTGTCTCGTTACTAGCGCCTCGGATTCGCTGGAATTCGGGGCGTGACACAGGAAATATGAACTGCTTATATAGGCAATTCTAGAATTGTTTGCGGCTATTGATAAAACTGGACATCTTATCTGTAAAGCTGTAATACAGTTAACCTTTATGTGATAAGATGATTTATCTCAACCATCAGAGTAGTGGACTCTAGGTTATTGTATTGGTGTATTGGGAATACACTGAACTGGATCACTATAAAAAACGCATCATTTAGAATTGTCACCTTTAATAAGTTTCTTATTCACCATTTGTAGTAAGCTCTTAATCCTGGGAGGATAGAGAACTCAAGTTCTGAATAGTGATGACTTTGAGTTACCAATGAGTGGGGTCTTTTAGATCAACACCTCGGTATCTTGGGAAGTCATTATTTAGACTGTGGGAACATATATTTTCAAGATGGAATCTACACTCTATATATTAGAGAGATGGATATTACCTTTGTGCTAATTCAATAGGTTAATCACTGAAATCCGGATTTGGTTTTCTTAGTAAATTATTTATTAAAATCATGACCAATTGCAAGTGATTAATAGTTATTGAATTAGGTTCTTAAAATAATTAGAGAATTAATTTAACAGTATAATATGGAATCCTGATAATTAGTATCCGTGTAGAGAGGCCAACTGTAAAAGTATAGTATATATGGGTTTACTATATTATACTAAGTTGGAGTGCAATTTCAATTACATAGTGGGGTTAATTGAAATTAATTAATTAATTAAAACTAATTATGAGATAATTAAGATTTAATTGACTAATTGGAAGCTTACTTAGTGGAACCCACTAGATCCCTTCTCTTGCCCTAATTAGGTTAAGCCCTATATATATGATATGTAGAGAACCGTTTATCATAATTTTTTTGCTAGACAAAAATAAGAGGCGGTCCACTTTCCTGTAATATGATTTGCCTAAGGGAAAAGAGGAGAAGACCTAGAGGAGTAAGAGAAGGAATATTGCATCAATCTTTTCAAGAAGTCTTCTTCAACAATCAAGATTATAAAAAATAAGGTAATTCTAAGCCCTCTTTTCAAGATTGTATGTTCATGTAAAGAAAAAGATCCAAATAGATTTTTTAAATCGCTTCCATTGTGGTTACGACCCAACAATTGGTATCAAAGCAACTTTACATGAATCTATCAATTTTGAAGGTTATATTTACTTGTTCTAAACCTATTCATGGATCCCAATTAAAATAAATGGTTATTTTAGAATGAGATTTTGTGATACAATTTGTTGATACAAAAATTTAATCCTTGTTTGATACCCATAGAGATGAATTAATTAAATAATTTAATTTTTATTATGATCTCACCAAGTAATGGGATTGTGGTTGAAGAATTATTGATATAGATACCAGTAGTGTGCATCAATAGAAAACAAAATTATGACTAGTCCATATGGATGAGTTGCGGTTGCCTTCAGTTATTCATATAGCTACAAAAAAAAAAATAAAGGTTTTGGAAACTAATTGAGCAACTTCCGTACATGAGGAATGGCTTGCGGCTAAACATAGGAATAAAAAAGTTTTTTTTTTATTCTTGAAAGTAACTGAGCTGCCTCCTCATGGGTAATGGTTATCCAATATTTTTTTTACATAATGATATATATATATATATATATATATATAATATTTGATATTGTATTATATTATATAACTAATTTAATAAAAAATATATATAAATCTTTCTTGGTATCAGATGCCAATATTTTATGAGCTCAAATGATTTTTGTTTTTATCTATTCTCTTATATTATGGGTATTTGATACCCAAATATGTTGGATTTAAAATTATATAAATTATGGGTTAAGCGAGACTTGACCTACATGGGATTTTGGATATAAGGATTAAATCTTAGTATTTTTAAGATATACAAGGATGATGTATATGATTATTCAAATGTGTAATATGCTTATTAAATTTTATTCATCATATTTGAATGATTCTATGCTGTCTTTACTAAGCTTTGTACTAGTACTCATGGGAGTTCTAGCATGCTTAGTACTTTCTAAGCCAATTTGTTTCGCTAACTCTTGGCATATTTTTGTTTGAGAGATAAAGATGTTGGCTGTGTTTGGATAGTGATTCAGATATGATTTTTTGAAAAATATTTCTGAAATGTGTTTCAAAATTTTGTAATCGAATTTTTGAAAACTGCGAAAATGCGTTTGGTTATGCTAATCAGAATTCAGATTCTAAGTTAAAAACTGTGAATATGCATTTGGATATAAAAATTTTTGAAAAAATGTTTATATACACCGAATTGAGTAGTATTATTTACCTCTGTCCAATCTCTAACTTATAATTTATTATTTACCTTTGTCCATTGATTTTTTCTTACTTTCTTTTTTCTTTCCTCTCTCTTTCCTGCACATACACAGAATGTGTGTCCCCTCTTTATTCAGTTTTTCTTTCTTCTCTCTTTTCTCCCCCTCTCTAGTGGAAAAGAATCCTCTCCAGTGATCTGGATCCCTCTCTAGTCCTCTCTGAAACACCCCCCTTATTTTGTTACTTTCTTTATTTTCTCTCTTTTTTCCTTATCTCCCTTTGTGTGGCAAAGGGGTCACATTGATTTTTTTTCTCTCTCCCTTTCTTTTCCTTCCCGCTCTCCCCTACACACGGCAATTTTTCAGGAAGCAAAAACCACCTCCGTTAATAAAGGGCTTCATTCAACTACTGCATAGATAAAAAACCAGAAAAAGATGGAGGTTTTGCTAGAGATTTGCTGGTTGATTTTGGTGTCGATAGTGATTATTGACATCACTGATATTGGTGGAACGAGATCTTCAAATATATACACCGAAACTGAGAGAGAAAATGCGTAAGGGCTTCGTTGGTGGGTGAGATTGTTCAAGGTGGAACGAGATCTTCAAATTGGTGGGTTTACCACTGCGTAAGACCACTTGAGATCTTGGAACGAGATCTTCAAATCGGTGAAAGAAATCAATGAAAAACGAAAACAAGGGGTTCTAAAATGAGTCGATGGGTGATAGAGAGAGAGCGTGATGTAAGGGCTTGATGGTAAGAGTGTCGCTGGGTGAGAGAGACAGATCAAGAATGGCATCTGTGTTTGAAGTTGGAGGAGAAAGTGTCGGTGGGTGAGAGAGAAAAAGTTGTTGAGAATGGGGGCTGGGTAATGGCTTGGAGGAGAGAGTGTCAGTGGGTGAGAGAAAGAGATTAGAATGAAAGGATGGTTTTTGATTTTGTCAGAGATACATTTCAAAAAGTTGGAAAAGTGAGATGCATTTTAACTCAAAAACGCATGTATCCAAACAAGTTTTTGAAAAAGTTGAATTTTGAAGTTGGTTTCAAGTTCGTAACCAAACAGAACTGCTATCTCTCATTTGCTTAACTTGGAGTCCTGGGAAGAAATTCAACACACCAACTATACTTATCTCAAAACCTATTATCATCTCTTTTGCAAAGTCTTGAGTATTTTCGGTGCTTGTGGAAGCAAACACTATATCGTTAACATAGGCTTGAGCAATCATAAAGTCCTTTCCATCATTCCTTAAAAACATTGTCTAATCGGCTCCCCCTCTCGAAAAAAGTTTTTCAAGAAGGTAAGAAGATAAGCTTTTATACCAAGCTCTAGGAGCTTATTTCAACCCATATAAAGCTTTCTTTAGTCAATAGACATGATTAGGACTTTGTGGATCCTCAAACCCCTTGGGTTGTTCCACATAGTCTTCCTCTTTATACCATAACAATTGTTAACAGTCCCTTGCACGATACACTTCTCTTCAGTGTCAGAAACTTTACACTTTCTTTTTAAGAAGTGGATTGCAAGACTGTCATCACAAAGTTGGCTTATGCTGATCAAATTGGCTTTAAGACCATTAACATAAAACACATTATCTAGTTTAGGAAATCCTACTATATAAATTGAGCCTTTTTGTCACGAACCCAAAACCCACCCAACGCGGATTTAGAGTCGGTGACTGATACTGTCACTCGGATAGGCCGTACAAAATCAAATGAAATGCACAAAAGTGATATATATATATATATTTTAAATTATTTGCAGAAGCTACACGTGTGCAACTTATCTAATAACCATTTCAATGCTAGTCATTTGTAAAAGTATACTCAAAGTAATATCATCGTCACCACTAATATCATCACGCGTCAGCAACAATTATATATACATCAGATAGTATTCCCAAAAGTACAAATCATAAATCTCCAAAAGTCCCAATTGTCATCAAGACCAAAAATATACATCACGTCATTACCAAAAATAATCCCCATCACGTCAATCTAAAATCTTGGTACAAAAATCCATCACATTCATGCTCTCAGCCATACGGTGTGGGTGCACTACTTCCATGCCATTTCAATTATCTGAAATATATTGGATAAATCCATATGAGCTTTACTAAGCTCGTGAGTAATTCCTGCATCCTATCACAAGTTTTGCAAGACAGAGTTTTGCACACAGTACCATGGGCAACAAGTTTCTTTAAACAGATAACATATATATAAGGATAACTTAAAACATGCTTTCAAAATGGATCACATATAAAACATATTGAAGATTCAAGTAGATACAACGGAAGCATTGCTAAACACATTATTTTCTGATAACATAGTTCGAATATCAAATCACAAAGTAGATAGTAAAGAGTTGTTCAGAAATCGTATACTAGCATATGTGATTCTTAAAACATGATTTAGATAATAAGTTAAGAAATAGATAACATGATAACAGATGATAGATACAAATGGGGGGTGCTTTTAAAATCTGATTTCTAATAATGGATAACAAACACATATTACACACATCGAAGATTCACATAATGAGTCGAAACACTTCATGGGTAAGTCTCATCAAGAGTCGGAATGCCACATAGGTAAACCTTGTGTAGATACAAGAATCAAGTCAGAGTTCCATGTAGGTAAGTCTCATAAGGAGTCAGAGCGCCACATGGATAGGCCTCAGGACAAACACAAGAAATTAAGTCAGAGCACCATGTGGGTAAGTCTCATCAAGAGTCAGAGCACCATATCGGTAAGCCTCAGAACATACACATGATCAGATTCAAAACACATACGATTCAGGTTTTGTAGTCAAATGGGTTCACACAAATTATTTATTCTCATTAAAGGGTTGCCATGGTTTACAGAGATTTTTTTTTTCAGATTGATACACATGAATGCCATTTCAAAATCTAGTTATGAAGATCATAGTCTCCGAATATTTCATAAAGTACAGATAGACATTTGAACAGGTATAAAAAAAATCATGAGATAGACATCTGAATAGGGTATAAAACACTTTGCATTTTTTAGGTAGAAGGTGAAATGCCACTGATTCAGGGTGCAAGGTTAGGTTACTCACCTCAAACTTTCAGTCAGCTATGTTAATACCCTTTCCTTTGTCCATAGTTCCTAGATCATCAGTTAAATACACATAACTACGCATTATAACATAACTGAGGCATTACTATTGTCTGCTTATTATTTTTGTAGCTAAATTTTTCTTAACGAATTTTATTCATTGGTTTGATAGCTTTCAACTTTAAGTTAGGTCCCGCCTTCTTTTTCTAAATTCATTTTATAGCTAAATTAGTGCTCAGGACGTAATGGGTATTACCTCAATTGGGGGTTTCATATTTTTTAGAATTTATTTAGGCTTAATGGACCTTACCATTGAGTTTGGAACATCTAAAATAGCCAAGATAGACTACCTTTTATATTTAATTGGCTCCGGGCCATCATTAGGGGTAAAATGATAATTTTATATTTTACGTGTCTTAATTTTTTGGAACTTAATTTCACAAATCGGACTCCGCCGTTGAGTTCAGAATGCTAAAAAATATTGGGTTACATTATTCTTTTATTTTAATTGAGCTTTTTGCCACTTATTTTGCCCCAAATTTTCACTATAAGTTCTTGAAATCCTAGGGAACACTTTCGTGATCCTAAAACCCAACAAATCAACCATTGTTACGTTCGTTTAGTTCTTCCCTCTCTAATTGAAACTCACTATTTTCTCAATAGTTTCTCAACCATTTTCAATGATTCAAATTGCTGTATGTTCCATTTTTAATGCTCTTTTGAGCTAGGTAAATAGTTTGAAGCTTTAATCAAGTTTGTTCAAAAATTTCATTTTTCACAAATTTGGGTCTTTTAGTCCCTAGGGTTTTCAAGCTTCAAACTTTACCATTTTTCTTCTATTTTTATCCCTCAGTCATTTAAAACACATGCATGCATATATTAAGCTATAAACAAACTTGTACATGAATTCTCTAGAGAGAGAAAATTTTACCCCTCTGTATCTTTGATTTTCTCCTCTCTGTGTTGTTTCTCTCTCTTCCTCTTGCTTCTGGTTTCCTCTTTCTTCCTCTTCTTCTTCTCTTTCACTTTCTCATTTCATATTAGCTTTTCTTTTTCTCTCTCTAACCGCACACACCACACACACTTGCACACACACTATTTTGTTCAGCTTCTTTCCTCACACACAATATATATATACATATACATATATATTTAGCACATATATACATATATTTTTTATATATTTAAATCTTGCATGAAATCTGATTGGTGGGAATAGTGGCCCAATGAGGGGTTGACACCTCAGCCCTAAAGCATGCAAACTTGACATTTTATAGAGCTTATAATATATATATATATATATATCTTGTGAGATATATAACACAAAAGTGCTGTAGCCAAGTTGGCTATTCTTTTTGGCATAAGTCTCTCCCCTATTGTTTGGTCTTGGGTTCAAGTCCCTTGGCCAACACTTTTGGCCTTATTTTCCAATCTTTTTCTCCTTATACCTTGTTTGGCATTTGACATATTTTATCCCATTCTCCTTTTTTTCTTTTCTTTTATTTTTCTTCTCGTCTACTTGTATTTTTTTTTTGTAGTCGTTATTACCTTGGTATAATCTCTCATAATTTCATTTTGCTTCGTAAAGTCTTTAATATTAAATTAGTGACTTAATTTTCGATTGTAACACCCCGACCGACTAAGAATCGTCAAATTTCTAAATAGTAATTAATAAACGAGACCTTAGGCAGCAAGGTCGGTTTCGAACCCCAACATGTGAACTTTCAGTAAAAGTCTCGGGAAACTAGGACGACTGTACATCACTTTCGTTGCAATCACCAACCTTTAATTACGATGATAAGTTTTGACGTGAAAAGTAAGTGTTATGTCCGGTTAACAAGTGGTAAAATAATAATAATAATAATAATTATATTGTAATACGTGACAACGTAATTACAAATGTATATACATACACATTTAATACACACAAATTGTGTAATATTAGGAAATACAAGCACATAATTAAATATATAAGTTGTATATGAGAATATATTAGTGAATATAAATGCAGATGGAATATATATGGATAGGAATACGGCGGTCATGTGTTTATATACATACATCTATACATATGTTTAATATATGAATTAAAAAAAAATGGAAAACAATAAGAGTTGAATGGAAGAATTAAATGGATTAAGAAGTGAAGAGAAAAAAGTAGTGGCTACCTATAGCCGTAGGCACTGCTCTCCATGTGATCTTCATGTGAAGAAGAATGATGAAGAAAGAAATGACTGCTAGGGCAGGTGGCACTCCCATGGCATCAAGAGCTGCAGGTGAATTACGTGTTACTCAGACCTCCAAGATATAAATACTTAAAGGTATCTGAACATAGAAATAAAGTGAGAGATAGAAAGAGAACTAGAGAAGCAAAGCAAGAACTGAAGGAGGGTTTTGGGGAAACTCAGTCGAATAGGTATCATTTAGGTTCAGTTCTGTTTCAATGTATTCTTCTTTGAAAACATGCATTATTAGGGTGTTAATCTACATGCTCTAGACGTTAATTTGCAAAAAGAATGGATGGAAATCATGTTGAATCAAGGTAGAATTTAGAGTTACAAGATGAGCCGAAATTATGGAAATAATAGTGCAGGTCTGATTCAGTGTAAACTAAACCCAAAATTGTGTATTGTAACTTGATCTAGACCGTCCCAAAGTCTTAAAAATGTTAGACCACGATCCAAAATCTCAAAAATTGAACCCAAAAACTTGAGTTGCAAGTTTCGGTCATGAAACCCAGTTTTTGTTCTAGACTTCTAAACCCACTTTTGAAGATAGGAACGTGAACCCCATGAGAAATAAACCATCTCAGAAGAAACCTCATGAAATTTGACTCAAAAACGAGTGGGAAATTCAGAGAGTTTTAGTGGTGGGAAATTCACGAAATTGGAAAATTTGGTTTACGAAAATTAGGGTTACAATGAGGGGAGTTAGGGAAGACGACCTATAGTGTCGGGTCGAAATGGGTTGGGCTGGTCTGGGTTCAGGTCGGGGCCCGACCCGTCGCATAAAAGGTTTAAGTGGAACGACGTCGTGTGAGGCGGTGTTAGTTTTAAATTCAAAATATTAGGGCCGACGTCGTCATGACGTCAGCATTACATGATAAGCCAATCAAACCGGTTGGTTCAGTAAAAACCAGACCGGTTCACTTAAAATAGAAATGAACCCACTGGTTCAGACTGATAGTTGGGAAAATTATGTTTTGACCCCAGAAATTCTGGTAAATTCTACTGTGACCCAACCAAAAAGTAAATTAATAATCTTAAAGACAAAAATTACGAAATTGCCCCAAGTCCTCAAACAAGTCAAACGAAGTCCAAATAAAGTAAAAAAATAGTGTATTTTAACTATTTTGGGCGTTTTGGATCCAATGGTGGGGTCTGTTTTACGAGACGGAACTCTAAAAATTAGGACACGTTAAAGTGTAAATTAAACGCTGAGAAGGTCTAAATTGACTTTTTTCGACGTTCCGAACTCAACGGTGAGGTTCATATTATGAAATAAAGTACGAAAAAATATGACACGTAAATATGTGAAGTCAAGAAAGCGACCCTAAAAGTTAATGAAGCTACCAGAAGAGTATACGTTAAGAAAATAGCGCTTAAGATTGAAAGTAGAATTTAAATACGATCTAAGCATAAGTTAAGATCACCAATAGGTGGTATTATAGTGACTATGAAGTTAATGAGACCACTTATGAATTGTTCTTAGGAATTACAGAGGAAGTGGGAAAGCACAACAGTAGCTTCAACTTAAACGTATAAGGTGAGTAACCTTGCATTTGAAGTGGAGATTTAACTTCACGGATTTGAATAATGTTTTAATTTCAAGTTATGTGAAGCATTTGAATATCAAATTCAGTTTTTATATGATTCCTGTTTTAAAATATTCTGTTATGACATGCTCCGTAAATGTTTTATACAGTTCTATTCTTAGAAATATTTAGCATGTCTGAGCAAAATGCCAAACTCTTTAAATATTCCGAATTTGATTATTCCAAGTATTTGAAGTTCTATTGCAGAAGTTATATATTACATGTTTTAAATACTCATGAGAAGTATCTATTGAAGAAGTCATATGATAAATGTTTTATAAGATAAATGGTGCATAAGCACCACATTCGACGTTGACATTTTTTGGAATTCAACTATAACACGAAGAAATTCTCGATAGCAGGATCTAATCCCCTAGGCAATGAGATATATCCATTGTAGCATTGCAGTAATACGGGAGTTTGGTTCGAAACAGATTCCATCTAATCAAAGAGAAAAGATGACAAATGCTTTTGGAAATGGAAGCAGGTTTTACCCCCATTTTCACTATGTATGTTTATATGTTTTGAAGTAACGCTTTTGAAAATGGAAGCAGGTTTTTACCCCCATTTTTATTATGCATGTTCATATGTTTTTGAAGTGCATATACTCTACTTGAAGAAATGTATGTTTAGTTTGAATACTTTAAATATTTTAAAGCTATCTGTTTAAAAAATGCATATATTCTGTGTTCTAAATGTACGAGCAATTGGTGGTGAGTATTTTATAAACTCGCATGTGCTAAACCACTGCCAATTGAAACCTCATAACAAATGCAGGAATTACTCACAAGCTTAGATTAGCTTACCCGGATTTTATCCGTCCCCCTTTCAGGTGATAGAAAGCAAGTCTTGGTTTTTGATGAAGAAAGTGTTTGATCTATGCTCATTTTGTGGAAGGGCATAGGAAGTTCATTGTAGGATTAGCTGATTTTGGGAGGCACCAAGACTAATAGTTAGTCATTTTTGGTTACAGACAGTATGTAAATGTTATGTAATTAAGTTTCGAAGGACAAATGAATATGTATTATGTATAAAACTTTAGAATTTTTTTTATGCTCTGAATGTATATTCATGTGTACCGCTATGAAGAGCATCAGTGTAATACCCCGACCCGAGAATGCCGGGTATTGTGACACGTATTATGAGGATACGAAGATTAGTACAAAGATGATACATTTAAGAAAATAATTAATTTTTAAAGTAATTAATTATTTTAATATAAGAAGTAAATTGTAACATTCACATATATATAATTAAATGCAAAAAAATACATATACTATATAAATAATTATAACTAAAAATATATATAATTATACATGAATATATATATATATATATATATATATATATATATGAATGTGTATATGCATGCATGCATGTATGTTAAAATATGAAATGTATGTATATTATATATGGGATAAGAAGGCATGCTATTGTCCAAAGTGTACAAAGGTGAGTGTGTGTCAAGAGAGGTGTGTGTATTATCCAAGGGTATTAGGGTTGAACCATGTATATATATACACATATATATATATATGTAAGTCAAACACCACACACACACACAACCGGCCACTCAATGTCCTGCCCAACAGTGGCAATTCAGACCCACTCATGAAGAAGCCTGAAATTGGCTAACCCAAATGGTGCTCGTACTCACACAAACACAACCATCCGAGAGTGAGAGAGAGATTGAAGGAGTTTCTAGGACATTCAGAAGTGGGAAGCAAGGAGCAAAGGAGAGAGAAACAGTTTGGAACAAGATAAACCCACAAAACACTTGAATTTCTCTCTCTAGAATTTCTATATGTATGAATCTGTTTTAGCCTTTAATTTAGTATATATGATGGTTAGGATGAATATACATGAATTAGGCATGAAAATATCGACCTAAAACACCTTAGAAACATCAGCCGTACACAAGGCAGCCATGGATGGACCTTGCTCAAGCAGGTTTGAACCCACGTTTACCAATTCCATTTTGGCTTATCGAGACTTCAAACTGAGGCCATGAGGGTTCTAAGAACCCTACTACGCGATCACAAAACTCAAAAATTGACCCTCAACAATCGAGTTACAGGTTACGGGTTTGGAACCCAAACCCTTAAACTCTCATCTAAATCAACAAATAGGAATGGGAATTGAATCTTCATGAAGAGGGGATCAAAATAAGCCCAACCTCACTAAAAATAATGAAGAAACGAGCATGAACCATGGATTTACAGTTCGGATTATCCAATCTCCAACAGAGCTAACGAGACCCTTTTGATCCCTCAAATGAATGCCAAAACACTCCATGATGTTTTAGAAACATTTTGGAGAAGAAACAGTAGGAAAATAATCGGCCAAAATCCACGAAATAGAAGAAAATAAAACGCAGAAATTAGGGCAACAGTAGAGGTCGAATGAAGAAGGTGACAGTGAGTTAACTCGATTTTAAAAGCTCTGACCGAGTCGACTCGGACGCGTGGCAGCCCCTCGGCTTGCCACCGTATTAGTGGGACGACGTCATTTTGGGGGCCTGATACATATATATATATATATAAAACGGTTTAAGTTTAAAAGAAAAAGGGAAGGATTTGCGGTTCCTGGGGTTCGAACCCCTGACCCCACGCGCCACACGCCATTCCTTCCACTCGGCCACGCACTCGCGTGTGCCATATATGCGAACAATATATATATATATAATATACATATAGTTAAAAACCGAAAATAAAAAGGTGCATTGCAACTGGTGGGACTCGAACTCGGACATATGGGGAGGGAGGTGACACGCTGGCCAGCGTGCCACCCTATTCAACCTGTCACTTATTCCCCTTTAAAAATATATATATTACATTTTATAATTTAATTTAATTAAATGAAATTAATTAAATTAAATACTCCGAAATGGCCCGTTGTCCAAAAATTACAAGTTATATATGTAACCTTACTATCTTGGACCCTCTGAGCCCATTGGTGAGGTCCTCGACATGAGATGAGGTCTCGAAAAATTAGAGACCCCTAAAAAATGTCAAAATGACCAAAATGCCCCTGCCCCATAAATAAGTCAAACGAGGTCCAAATAAAATAAATAAATAGTAGATTCTAACTATTTCAAACATTCTGAATCTAATGGTGGGGTCCGTTTCACGAGGCGAGACTCTGAAAAATTTAGACACGTTAAGGTATAAATTACCAAAATACCCCTTGACCAAAATTTACGAGTTATTAGTATAATCTTACTATCTCGGACCTTCTGAGCCCAATGATGAGGTCCACGACACGAGATGAGGTCCTGAACATAAAGACACGTGAGGGGATGAAATGACCAAATTACCCCTAGAACACCAAAAGCCAAATTAAAACCAAGGAAGGTCTAAATTGACTTTCTTTGACATCTCGGACTCAATAATGGAGTCCAAATTTTGAAACGAAGTACGGAAAAATATGACACGTAAAATGGTAAATGTCCATTTTGCCCTTTTCATACAAGAGTCTGAATTAAATTCTAGGGAAGCCTAAACCGACTTTCTTCAACGCTCCAGACTCAATGGTAGAGTCTATTTGACCAAAAGAAATGTCTAAAATAAAAATACATAAAATTTGATGAATAGCATCTGTCAGATGACTATAAATTAAAGTAATGCCAAAGTACTAATCTACGGCGTATACGAGGACATGACAACTCATCAACCTTAGAATAAAATTTCTAACTCATAAATTGATCTTAGGTGATAACTATGGAAGAACAACGAATGAAATTCACGATCATGACCAAGGCCCAAAGGGCCAAGGATCCCAAGCAACAGGTCTTCATGCAAGAACTGTTGCATCGTTAGAGAGTGATCGACAGGTTCGTCAGGATAGCCAAGGCGACAGAAGTCGTCTCGGTGAGCCCCTTCATTTTCAAATCACCCACCAAGGCCATGGTGGCAGAGGCCAAGAAAAAGAAGGAGGAAAAAAGGAAAATGGAAGAGGCAAGAGAGAACACGGAAACCTTAGCCGAATGGCGTCGCAGGTAATATTATTATCATTAAGTACATAAGTTGTTAGATCTATAATACAGCTATAAGCCGGACCGGTATAAGAATTTAGGCTTCTCACAGTCTACACTTAGTGAGTTATGAAGTTGATTTAGCACATATGAAATTTATGGAATCTTCATAAATCTTGATAGGCTAAGGAAAGAGAAAGGCAAAGGGAAGGCGCCTCTGTAGAGCTAAACCTAAAGGACCAAGGTGAGTAACCCTGTATTTGAACTGGAGATTTAACTCCATGTATTGAAGAAATTTTAAGTTCAAGTTATTGCAGCCTTTGAATATCAAATTCAGTCTTTACATGATTCTGTTTTAAAATATTCTGTTACGGCATGCTTTATAATGTTTTATATTCAGCTCTTTTCTTGAAAATAATTAGCATGTCTAAATCAAATGCAAAACTCTTTAAATATTCTGAATTTGATTATTCCCATCAGTGAAGTTTTATTTCAGAAGTTGTATATTTCATGTTTTAAATGTTCATGAAAAATATCTATTGAAGAAGTCATGTGACAAATGTTTTATAAGATAAACGGTACTAAGTACCACCCCCTATGATGGTTGAAATCCTTCGGTATTCAATAGTACATGCCCGGTAGAAGGATCTAATCCCCCAGGCAAATAAGATATCTCCATCGACAGTATTGGCAGTAAAATGGGAGTCTGGTTTGAAACAGATTCCGCCTAACAAAAGAGAAAAGATGACAAGTGATTTTGAAAATAGAAGTAGGTATTATCCTTATTCTATTTCATGTGTTTATATGCTTTTAAATTGCATATGCTCTATTTGAAGAAAATATGTATTTAGCTTGAATACCTTAATTGTTTCAAAGCTATTGTTTTAAGAATGCATATATTCTGTGTTCTAAAATGTACGAGCAATTGGTAGTGAGTATTTCATAAACTCTCATGTGCTAAAACCACTACCAGTTGAAAACCCCATGAAGAGTGCAGGAATTACTCACAAGCTTTGATTAGCTTACCCGGATTTTATCCGCCCCCCTTTCAGGTGACTAAGGGCAGATCGATTTTTTGAAGACTATAAGGAGGAACCTAGCTTTTGGGAAGATTTGCTTGAGTAGTTCTTTTGGGAAAAATCACATGAACTCTGATTAATATGTTTTGTATTAGCTGACATTTTAAGGATGTGTATTAAGCCCCACGGGGCAGTTCAATTAAGATTTTAATTATGAAGTCTTTTAAGTTTTAGTTATGCTCTGATTTTATATGAATGTGTGAACATGTGTACCATTGTGAATAGCGGCAGTATTGGACGGATGTGCAAATTTTAAATAAGAAAGAAAAGAAAAAGTTTTTCACGCTTCCGCAACCACATGAAGCACATCTATTCGATACCGCTGCCTATGCGAGCCTTGTCTCGAGGCCTTCGGGTCTTGGGGCGGCGGTCGCGATCCGGTAATCCGCACTGGGTGGGTTTCGGGTCGTGACAATCAATACCGGGCAGATGTGCGAAAGATTTAAATAAGAAAAGAAAAGAAAAAGTTTTTACGCTTCCGCAAAACACAGGCCACACCGCTGTCCGATATTGTTACTTATGAGAGCCTTGCCCTAAGGCCTCAGCTGAAGGGTGGCGGTCGCGATACGAGATCTGCACAAGGTGGGTTTCGGGTCGTGACACCGATAATTGGATCGAGGTGTTATATTCTCCCCTCATTAAAAAAGTTTTGTCTTTAAAACTCGGACATTCATATTTAGGAAGCCCCATTCCTTTTTTATGGTTTTGTCGTCAAATCCACTGACTTTTTAAGATTTTATAATTCTAGCTCTATGTCTTTCTATACCCACCAAAAGAGCATTAACCATTGCCCATATTCAGTGTGATATCCCGACCTGGGATACGACACATTTACCGAGGTCAATCGACTGAATAGTGTAATGTGAGTTGTTGAGCTCTATATCATAGTATTTTTTGGAACCAAACGATTGAGTGATGCGAAAGGTTTGCTTAGTATACCTAGTACTGGGCAACACCCGAGCACCTTAAGACCTAATATCGTAATACGTGTATGCACGCATTCCCATGCACGAAAATATTTCTTAGACACGTAGTACGTCTAAAATCAATGTATGCATGTGCTATTATAAATGAATTTATATGCAAGACTATGGATATATTTAATGTATAAAAATATGTATTTTATTTGTGTATAAAAATACATATAGTATAAATATATGTATGAATATTGTATAGTATATATTTATGTATATTACATAAAAAGAAAATGAAAAGGAAAGAAGGGAAGGAGGGCTGCCATGCAACATGTGAGGCCATGTGAGTGTAATCAAGTGTATGTATATGTCACTGTGTGTGTGTGTGTCTATGCTGTGCGACTAAGAGGAAAGCACCAAGGCCACCGACCTTGGTGCAAGTGGTCTTATACATATATATATATATATATATGTATAGCATTCATGGTACGTGGATGGTTAGGGTTTAATGGACGGTTCACTGCAGTCAAGGTTGACTGCAAAGGAAGGAGAGAGAGAGAGAGAGAGAGAGAGAGAGAGAGAGAGGCGGTGGAATGTCTCTCTCTATATATATACGGGTTTATGAGTTGAGAGGTTAGAAAGGAAAAGAGAGAATGAAGGATTGAAGAAGAGAAGAAGAGATAGAAGTGAAGCAGAAACAAAGGGGTTCAAGGAGTTGCCAAGGACAAGCCTAAGAAAAACCCAGGTAAGAAATCGCATTTCTGTCTTTACCATTTAAGCATGATATTAAGATATTAATAGTAGGGACTGAATCACTATGAAATAAGGAACATTTAGCAAAAAGAATCAGTTCAAATGGTGAGGAAATCAGTTAGAAATATCGAGTTACAAGGTTAAGGATAATTTCGGTTTATAAAAATTTATGCATGAAACTTTAGTATTATGATGAGGAATTATTCCTCTTACATGCAGAAAGATAATAGAAAGAAATTAGAGTAAAAACGATGAAGAAATCATAGGGAACTTTGAGAAGTTTCAGTTGCCAGAAATTGGGAAAAGAAATGGGGAAAACTGCAAGTTCTTGGGTTTAAAAACCATCCAAATAGAAGATTAAAACAGTGGGAATTAATTTGGCATGAAAAGATTTAAAAAGCAACAAAAATGGACGTGAAACAGTGAAGATTTGTGGCTACGGTTACTGTTCCAGCGACCATGGATGGAAAAATGATTGGGGAAGATGACTGGAATGTCGGGGGGCATTTTGGGTTAAAACGGAACCGGGTCTGGGTTCGGATCGGGTCGGGACCCGACCGAAAATAAAAAGGGGTAGTGAAACTGTGTCGTTTGTGTTTGGAATTTAAATGGTATTTGGGTTGTTTGGTTACATGGATAGGAAATGTGGAAATTGGGTTTGGGCTTATCCAAACCGTGGATAGGATAGGAGAATTGGTTATTTTAATCCGGTTCTCTGAAATTAACTGAACCGGTTGGTTCAGTGACAAGTTAAGCCGGTTTAGGGTTACTGGTTGTGAACCAACTAGTTCAAACCGCAACTCTGAAGAATTATGAGTTAACCCCAGAAATTTTATGAAATGTCACTGTGGTCCAAACAGAAAAAATTAATAAAATATTAATTTTTACAAAAATACCCCTAACTCAAAAGTGGGTCAAACAAAGTCCAAACGAGGCAAGTGAATAGTAAATTTTTATTACTTTGAGCATTCCGGACTCAACCGTGGTGTCTGATTTGCAAAAAGAGGTCTCGAGAAGTAAGAAACCGTAAAAGTGTAAAATGACCATTTTGCCCTTTTTAGTACAAAAGTCCAAATGGGATTCCGCGAAAGCCTAAACCAACTTTCTTCGGCATTCCGGACTCAATGGTAAGGTCTAAATTAGTGTTAGAGATACTTATGATAGCAGGGCATAAAATTTGTTGAATAGCATTAATTCTAAGATGGATCTATTGATATATAGGGGACTCGACAGGAAAGGGCAAACTCACGGGATACTGATTTAAGAACGCACATTTAGAGGTAAGTGAATTCCCTTTCTCTTCCATGTGGTGTTTCCAAAGCCAAGTTTATTCTTTACTGCCAAACTTGTACTCTTGAAAGTACCTCATGTTATTGCTATCCACAATGTGATATTGTTCTATCTTGTGGACTTTGATTGACTACTGTATCATTACTTTCATTATGAACCGTGCCTGGAAAGGCCTACTATTATGTCTCTATTGAATATATGATATTCCATTTTATACTTCTATGGAATCACGAAATGATCATGACGTGTTATGAATACCGGATTTGTGCTCAGTCACAATATCCATCTGATGCTTTCTGACTTGATTGGAGACCTAAGGGTCGAGTACATGAACGGACAGGTGGCAGGAATGAATTCTTTGAAGGCTTTCCACCGGCATTTCCACTGGCATTTTCATTGCATTTCCATTGGCATTTTCATTGCTTTTCCATTGGCATTTCATTGCATTTCCACTGGCATTTCATTTGCATTTCCATTGGAATTCTACTTAGGGAACAGAGTAAATGCATCTCTTAGGGATTGATATGATTACGTTATTGAATGACACTATTCCTTATGACTTATCTTAAACTGAGAGGACACTCTTCATTGAATTGATTGTGATCGGTTTATTGTGGCAGTACTTTCTTGTTGTTATATTATCATAGAGAGATTCATATTGATGTTATTTCCATTACTCCTAATTGAACATTGTGACCTAATATTCATTGGCCATCAAGGCAACTATTCTCATTGGCTATCACAACATCTCTTTTCTTATGATTGGCTATCATAATCTTATTCATGGATTCATATTTCATCGATAGTAGTGTCGGAGATCCATTTTTACTTGCTGAGCTCTCGTAGCTCATTCCAACCTACTTACCCCCATTTCAGGTGATGATGTTGCAAGACCCCAATAGGAGTCTACGAGCGTAGGAGGACATTTTGAGGAACTGTACCAGTCTATGTTTTAGTTCTCCCATGTATTCACCACCCACGGGTGCTGGTTACGTTTGGTTCTTATTTTGTTTACTGTAGAGCCATATTATGTATTGATAAGACTTCCGCTGACATTGTGTATTGTAAAGACTTTCATTGAATTACTGTTACTGAAAAGACTTCCGCTGATCACTATCATTGCTAAGACTTCCGCTGTTATTATTTTAAGATTTTAGTACTTTGCATATTAGTACTATGATACAGGAATGGAAAAAGTAGGGACGGCCTTAAGGTTGGCCTCGCGACACGAGATTTGCATAGGATGGGTTTTAGGTCGTGACATTCAGACTATAGTTTTCCCCTAAACCCATTGATCAATTCACAATTTCTTAAGAGTCATCAACCTCAATACTGGTATGATTCTTCCTAAGAATCCTCAACCTTGGCTCGTAAGCATACTACTATCTTTCAAAAGTCACTGCTCTTGAGTTTCTAACATAGCTCACAATATTACATACTTATAGTCACGTAACTTAAATAAGCAAGTCAAGTCATATAAACACATGCCATTTCTTAGTTCTCATAACGTTTAGAGTCAATACTCCTTAACTTCACGTCATTCATAGTTTTTCTAAAATCACTCTTCATATAGCTTTAATGTAGTCCTCAAATTCTCAAGATCATCAATTTCTCTCATAAGCATATTATTGTCTCCCAAGAATTATTGATCATCTGATCGTCTTAATCACCTGAGAAATAAAAACTTCAGTTTTGCTTCAGTCTTTTCCAAAGACCATTAACCTTACTTCTGATACCACTCTGTTACGAACCCAAAACCCACCCTACGCGAATTTAGGGTCGGTAACCGACACTATCACTCGGGCAGGCTGTATAAATCAAATAAATTGTACAAGAGTGATATATATATATATATATATATATATATTTTAAATTATTTACGGAAGCTACGCGTGTGCAACTCATCTGATAACCATTCCAATGCCAGTCATTTGTAAAGTATACTCAAAGTAGTATCATCATCACCACTGATATCATCATGTGTCATCAACAGTTATATATACATCAGATAATATTCCCAAAAGTACAAATCATAAATCTCCAAAAGTCCCAACTGTCATCAAAATATACATCACGTGATTACCAAAAATAATCCCTATCATGTCAATCCAAAATCCTAGTACAAAAATCCATCACATTCATGCTCTCAGCCACACATTGTGGGCTCGCTACTTTCAGGCCATTTCAATTACCTAAAATATGTTGGATAAATCCATATGAGCTTTACTAAGCTCGTGAGTAATTCCTGCATCCTATCATAGGTTTTGCAAGACAGAGTTTTGCACACAATACCATGGACACCAAGTCTCTTTAAACATATAACATATACATAAGGATAACATAAAACATGCTTTCAATACGGATCACATATAAAACATATTGAAGATTTAGGCAGATACAATGGAAGCATTTCTAAAACATGTTATTTTTTGATAACATAGTTCGAATATCAAATCATAAAGCAGATAGTAAAGAGTTGTTCACAAATCGTATACTAGCATATGTGACTTTTAAAACATGATTCAGATAATAAGTTATGAAACAGATAACATGACAACGAATGATAGATACATAAGGGGGATGATTTTAAAATCTGATTTCTAATAACGAATAATAGACACATGTTACATGTCATAACCTAAAACCCACCATCTGCAGATATCGAATTGCGAACCTCGACCCAACCCTTTTGTCGAACCAGATCTCATCTGAAACTTGCTACACAATTAGTGCTACTAATGTCATGAGCCGAAACCCACCCTATGCGGATCTCGTGTCGCGGGGCCGACCCGAAGGCCGTCCCTACTTTTTTCCATTCTTGTATCATAGTACTAATATGCAATGTACTAAAAATATTAAACAATGAATAGCGGAAGTCTTTTAATAATTTAAACAACGAAAGTCTATTAAATACATGACATAGTTCTACATAAGACAAAATGAGAACTAAATGTAACCAGCACCTGGGGGTGGTGAATACATGGGAGAACTAACACAGACTGGTACAGTACTTCACAATGTCCCCCTACGCTCTCAGACTCCTACTGGGGTCTCGTAGCGTCATCACTTGAAATGGGGGGTAAGTGGGGTGGAATGAGCTACAAAGCTCAGTAAGTAAATGCAGATCTCCAACACTGGTATCGATGATCAATAAATCCATGAATAAGATTATGATAGCCAATCATAAGAATAAGATGCTGTGATAGCAAATGAAAACAATTGCCATGAGGGCCAATGAAAACAATTGCCACGAGGGCCAATGAACAGTAATCACAATACACAATCAGAAGTATTGGGTGTAATATCAATATGAAGAATTTCAATGATAATATAACAACAATGAAGTACTGCCACAATGAACCGATCACAATCAAATCAATAATACAAGTCCCTCGAGACTCGAAGAATCATAAGGGATGATGTCATCCAACAATCAAGTTCTATCAGTCATAAGAGATGCTGTTATTCTGTGTCAGGGTTCGGCAGACCCTCGATCTTTTGGGGCCCGGCATACCCCCTAGTGAATTCTAGTGAATTTCCATTTGTCCGTTCACGGACTTGACCTGTAGGTTCCAGTCAATCAGATAGCATCAGATGGGTGTTGTGACTGAGCACAACTCCCGTGTTCATAAACATGTCATGATCATAAGTAATTCCATAGAATATAAAAATGGAATATCATTCATTCAATGAGGATACAACAGTAGGCCTTTCAAGGCACAGTGTAATATGATAACAATGATACATCAGTCAATCAAATGTCCACAAGATAGAAAATATCGAATTGTGGAACACAAGGATATCAATAACATTCAAGAGTGCGAGTTTGGCAGTAAAAGAATAAACTTGGCTTGTGGAAACACCACATGTAAGAGAGAGTGATCCACTTACCTCTAATGCAGTCCTATATCAGGAAATCCGTGAGTTTGCCTTGCCTTTGAAATTCCCTATATATCAGTGATTACGTTTCAGGATAAATGCTATTCATCAAATTTTATGCCTTTCTATCATAAGTATCTCAAACACTAATTTAGACTTTACCATTGAGTCCAGAATGCCGAAGAAAGTTGGTTTAGGCTTTCGCAGAATTCCATTTGGACATTTATACCAAAAGGGCAAAATGGTCATTTTGCACTTTTATGTGTATTTTATTTTTTTGGGGTCCTGTATCATGAAATAGACCCCACCATTGATCTTAGAATATCCGAGATAATAAAAATTGACTATTCATTTGCATCGTTTGGACTTCGTTTGACCTATATTTGAAATAGGGGCATTTTTGTAAAAATTTATATTTTATTAATTTTCCTGTTTGGGCCACAATGACATTTCTTAAAACATTTGGGGCTAGTTTATAATTTCCAAAAGCTGCGGTCTGAACCAGTTGGTTCAGAACCCAAAAACCCTAAATCGGTCTGCCCCTTCACTGAACCAACGGTTCAGTCCATTTCAAAGAACCGGATTCCAATATCCTGGTTCTTACCCTATCCATGGTTTGGATAAGCCCAACTCAGATGTTCACATTTCCTATCCCTGTAACCAAACGACCCAATTTATTTAAAATCCAATATATAAAACGACACAGTTTCATTTTCCCATTTCATTTCCGGTTAGGTCCCGACCCGATCCGAACCCGGATCCGGTTTAAATTTAACTCGGTTGCCTCATGATTTCACGGTCGTCTTCCCCAGTACTTCGGTAGGGTTTCGGTTGTACACAGTCGTCTTTTCTGGCGACTGTCACAGGTTCCCGATGGATTTCCCCCCCGTTTTAACTGCTGTTTCACTCCCCACCACATGGGGATCATGAATCCATCCTCCATTTTGATCAAGACCGTCTTGATCTTCACGAATATGGGTTTAAATATCTCTGGCCAATTTTTTGGTCAGAGCTTCATTTCAAATTTCGTGACTTTTGGGTCACGGTTTTCACTCAAATTCCATCTTAAACGTTTTCTACACTATTAGGGTTTATTTTCATAAACTTAAACCAAGCTTTTAAGCATAAAATCATGGTGCAACCGAGACCTGCAACTCCCATTTTCTCAGTCATTTTAGCATCTTTTTCTATCATTCTTTTTGCATTTAAAAGCTTAACTCATGCTTATCAAGACCCTAGCTTTAAATCAAACTATCATGCTTTAAATCATAAAAACAATGGGTGATGACTCACCTAAATTTTCTGTATTTCTCTTGTGGTCTCCTCCTCTTCTCCTTCTTTTTTGGCTTAGTTCCTCCCGAAATGATTCTCTCTTTTCTGTCTCTATGTACTTTCCCTATATACACATACAGAGAACCCTCATCACTTCCACCGCCCTTGTCACTTCCCACTTTTCTCTCTCTCTCGGTTACTCCCTCTTCTATGGCCCCTTTTCTTGACTTAGGTTCTGGTATTCCCTCTACCAAATGCAACTTTGCATTTATTGGCTTGGGAGACTTGTGATGTGCACATATATATATATATTATATTATACACATCACACACACACACACCTCACCCAACCGAGACACACACACACATACACCCACATACATTGCACCTATATACTGCCCTTGGCAGTTTTCCTTTCCTTCTTTTCTTTTCCTTTTAATTCTTATATATATGCATATATACATAAATATATGTATAATACATTATATTATACATATATATATATACCCATAAAATACATATTTTATACATGTATATACATTCATGTGTAGGCGTATAAATCTATTTTTAATTATACATACATACATTCATTTTGATCGGGCTACTCACCTACGTACACGTATGCATGCATGGGAATACGTGCATGTTCGCATTACGATGCAATGTCCTGGGGTGCTCGAGTGTTACCCAGCCTTGGTTATTCACTTCCATCATTTACAGTTTCTAGTTATTCATTTCCATGAAATACCATGATATACGTATGTTACCGTTCAAGTTACATTATTTAACCGACTTACCTCGGTACACGTGCCGTATTCCGGGTCGGGATATTACAACTAACATGCAATAAATACCATAACATAAACAATGGAAGTCTCTTAATAAAGTTACATGCTATATATATATCTGTTCTCAAAATACAGACTTTAAAAAGTCTAATACATTACATCCCTAAGACGTGGATGACATGGGGGAGCTACAAGACTGTACTGAATATTATACATTACATTAATCTAAAAAATTTCCATTGTTATCTAGTAGATTGCTACTGCTACTACTACTGCTACTGCTCCTCTACAGCTTTCTTTCCTGAAATATTTTAGTAAGTTTGGGATGAGCTAACTTAAGCTCAGTAAGTAATTCTCCTTTGCTTTTCCATGTGTACAGGTTAATATAGAAGGCATAATCCATAAAGAACTAAGATAAATGCAAATGTGCTAGCCAGTCAAGAAATATACTCATCAAGTAATATCAAATGGTAGGAACTCAAATGATAGAGCAATAAAATTTTCTCTGCTAACAATATCATACTGCTACAGTTATGAGCTGTCTCAAGTATAAATCGTATTCACTCAATAAAAGCTGTGTAATCTCATGATCATTCATAACAAAATAATATTGTCACGACCCGAAACCCACCTTATGCGGATCTCGTGCCGCGGGGCTGACCCTGAGGCCGTCCCTACTTTTTCCATTCTTGTATCATAGTAATAATGTGCAATGTACTAAAAATTTAAAACAATAATTAACGGAAGTCTTTTCAATACAATAATCAACAGAAGTCTGTAATATGTCATATGGTATTACAAGTGTCAATTTAAGAACTAAACATAACAACACTCGTGGGTGGTGAATAGATGGGAGAACTACATCATAGACTGGTACATTTCCTCAAAATGTCCTTCTACGCTCTCAGACTCCTACTAGGGTCTTGCAGCGTCACTACCTGAAAAATGGTAAGTAATATGGAATGAGCTAACAAAGCTCAGCAAGTAAATTCCCATCTCCAACACTGGTATTGGTGATCATAAAAGAATATGAATCCATGAATATGAATATGATAGCCAATCATAAGAAATGAGATGCTGTAATAGCCAATGAGAACAATTGCCATAATGGCCAGTAAACAGTGGGGGTCCCAATGTTCAATAAGGAGTAGTGAATATTGTCACGACTCAAAACCCACCCTGTGCAGATTCCCGAATCGCGATCGCCACCCATCGGCCCGGGGACCTTAGGGCGAAGGCTCACATAAGTAGCGGTATCGGATGGCAGTGCAACATGTGTTTGCGGAAGTGTGAAAAACTTTTTCTTTTCTTATTTTAAATTTTTGCACGTCCATCCGGTATTGCCGCTCTTCATATTGGTACATATGATTCAACATTCAGAGCATAATAAGAATCTTAAAGACTTTATAATTAATACATGTTTGATTGCCCTGCGGGGCTTATACATACCAATGTACTGCTTTACTATTGCAAAATTTAAAACTTAAAGTTTATAGTGCTTAACAAAAGAACAACTTAAACATTCTTCCAAAGACAACTAGACTCATCATCATCATCCTCAAATCAGTACTGCTATCAATCACCTGAAAGGGGGGATCAGATAAAAATTGGGTAAGCTAATCTAAGCTTGTGAGTAATTCTAGTATTCGTCATAGGGTTTCAATTGGCAGTGGTTTATCACATAAGAATTTATAAAAACAATCACTACCAATTGCTCATATACTTTGAACACAGAAAATATGCATTCCTTAAATATATAGCTTTGAAACAATTTAAGTATTCAAGCTAAACATATACATATAACTTCAAAACATTTACATATGCATAATGAAAATGAGGGTAAAACCTGCTTCCATTTTTAACATAACGTCTTATCACTTTCATTAGTGGAATCCGTTTTGAACCAGACTCCTATTTTACTTTACGTAGAGAGATAACCTAACTGAATCGATCAGAAACATCTTCTTGGTCCCTAAAATGTAGGTAAAACTTATTCCCTGATAGAACAGATTAGGTTTCTCGAGATATCTCATGCTTGGGGGATTAAATCCTGCTACCTGGCATTTTACAGGGCAATTGAATTCCGGAGAACCCAAAATCCTGCCTATTTTACAGGGCAGCTAAGTTCCCAAAAACCCAAAATCCTGTCTAAGTGCTTATGCACCATTTATCTTGCATTAAAAATATATTTAACACATGAGTATGTCAAATAGATATTTTTCGTGAGCAATTTAAAACATAAAATTCATGACTTTGTGATAAACCTTCGTATACTTGAAATAAACAAATTCAGAATATTTAACAAGAATTTCATTTGATTTAGACATGCTGAAATACATTTTAAGGAAAACTGTTGTAGAAACCAATCATTGAGCATGTCACAATAGGATTATGAAAATAGAACAATTTAAACTAGAAACATGTAAATACTGAATTTGGAATTCAAATACTTCATATCTTTTGAACTTAAAACCTTTTCAAATCCATGGAGTTAAATCTCCACTTCAAATACAGGGTTACTCACCTCGGTCCGTAGGGTCAGTGCTAATAATGCGCTTTCCCACTTCCTCTATAATTCCTAAGAATAATTCATACATAGTCTCATTAGCTTCACATCCGCTGCAATATCACCTATTGATGCTTCTTAACTTATGCTTAGATCGTATTAAATCCTAAACAATTTACGAATATCCCATAAATTTCATATATACTTAATTTAACTCATAATCTTAATCTATAACACAATTTAACGTGATAGGAATTAATTTCAATGTTAACTATACTCTTCTGGCAGCTCCATTAACTTTAGATTTAATTTATTTACTTCATATATTTGCGTGTCGTGTCTTTTCATATTTCATTTCAACATACGAGCCTTACTTTAGAACTTCGACAATGTTCTAGTTTATAGCCACCTGACCGATGCTATTCATCAAATTTTATGTCTCTTTATTTTAGACACTTCTTTTGGTCAAATAGACTCTACCATTGAGTTCAAAACGTCAAAAAAAGTCAATTTAGGCTTTCACGGACTTTGGTTTGGGTTTGGTAGCAGTAGGGGTATTTTGGTCATTTAGCATTTTTACGGGTCTTTAATTTTTTGGGACTTCGTCTCGTGATGTGGACCTCACCATTGGACTCAGGAGGTCCGAGATAGTAAGAATACACTAATAACTTGTTAAAATTGGACAACGGGCCATTTCGTCATTATTTAATTTAATTAATTAATTAAATTAAATTTAATGTATATTATATATAATATATACATTTTGGTGCATCATTTTGGCACGGGATTGTCCTGTCCAAAATGGTTCGCACGCTTGGTTTCATCCCCTTGGTCCACTGTTCGAATCCCACCAGGTGCTGCACACCTTTTTTATTTTTTTCTGATTTAAATTATATATATATATATATATTTCATCCATTCATATACCACAAGACACGCGTGTCCAAGTGGATAGGGCTTGGGTTTTGGGGGAAAGGTCTGCCGTTCGAGTCATTGGGGCTACAACCCCCTTTATTTTTCTTAATTTAGTTGGGCCAAATGATGGATAACCCTCTTAAACATGGACAGGCTATCTTATTTGTGCATGGTTTATTAAATTTGGGCCCAACACATGTAGCCAAACAAGGTAAATCAGGGTTTAAAAACCCTTAAGTCAAAATGACAGCGTTTCAATAATGCGGTGGCTAAACTGCGAGCCACCACGTGTCCCGAGTTCACCCTCCGTTTTAAACGAGTTACGAGTCAACTCAGTGTCGTCTTTTTCACCATTTTAGCTACTGTTGCCCTAATTCCCGATTTCCATTTCTTTTAATTTTGTGGAGTTTGGCTCAAGGATTCCTTACTGTTTTTAATCTAAAACATTTTTGGGACATTTTGGAAGATTTTGGCATTCGTTTTAGAGCTCAAACTGAGCTCAAATGTTCGATTGAAGGTTTTGACAATCAAACCTGCACCTCTATCGTTCATGTTCATTTTCAGGTCAAATCCTTTAGGGTTTCTTTTGTTTTGGTCCTCTCATCATAGGGTATCATCTCTCATCCTCAAGTGTAAGTTTTATACTGAGTTTGAGGGGTTGGGTTTCAAACCCGAAACCTGCAACTCATATCATGGGGGTCTTTTCTTAGGCTTCTTGATTGCATACTAGGGTTTTTGAAGCCCTCATAGTCTTTGTTTGTAGTCTTGATAAGCCAAAATTGATTTGGCAATGGTTGGTTTAGACCTGCTTTGAGCAAAGTCCCCCAATGGTGGTTCTTTCTGGGTTCTCATTTTTAAAATGTTTTAACAATAGAATTTCATGCTTGATTCAGTTTTAAACAACATGTATATAGATATATATATATTCTAGAAGAGAAAAATAGAAATTTTCACTTTTCACACCTTTTTCTCTCGATTCTCTTCTCCTCCTTCCTTTTGAATCTCTTTTTCCTTCTTTATGCTTCCTTTTCTTTTGGTTTCCTTTTCAAGAGTGAGCATGCAGTGCATGCTTTGGTTTTAAACCAATTCCACCGCCATCTCTCTCTCTCTCTACACGACCTCAGCCCTCATCTTTCACTTTCCATAAATTTCTCTTATAGCCATTAAATTTTGCTTTTTCACTTTTTACTTTACATTAAATTCTTGCATGATATTTTGTATCATATATATATATATAATACATATACTTTACAGCACACAAACACACACTTTCACACTCTAATGTGTGCTGCCGACACACACACACATTTCACAATTCTGTACACACATATATGCTTATATGCATATATGCATATATATAATTATACATATATATATACATATAATTTTATGTGTAAAATTATACATATTTAGGTATACTTATGCATATATACATTGGCAATATACTCACACAATACACACTCATTGTATGTTTTTGCATATATTAATATACATATATTATTTTATTTATATAGTGTAATCATGCATTTGGAAATATACATATTTGTATATTTCTCGATTTTTGCTCCTTTAGTAGTAAATTTTTAACTATGGTTCATTGCCTCGTAATACGTGTCATATTACCCAATATTTCGGGTCAGGGTGTTACAAATATACCATCAATATGAAACTTTCAATAACAATGTATCAACATGAATGTACTGCCACAATAAATTGACCACAATCAATTGAATAAGGAATGTTCTCTCAGTATAAGATAAATCATAGGGAATAGTATCATTTAACAATCGCAATCGTATCAATCATATAAGAGATGCATTTACACTGTTTCAGGGTTTGGCATACCCTCGGTCTTTTGGGGCCCGACATACCTCCCCAATGAAAACTCCAATGAATTTCCATATGTCCGTTCATGGACTTGATCCGTAGGTCTCCAGTAAATCAGAAAGCATTGGATGGATATTGTGACTGAGCACAAATCTGGCAGTCATAACATATCATGATCATTCGTGATTCCATAAGAGTATAAAAAATAGAATATCATATATTCAGTAAAGACATAATAGTAGGCCTTTCAAGGCATGATATAACATGATAACAATGATATAGCAATCAATCAATGTCCACAAGATAGAACAATATCACATTGTGGAAAACAATAATATCTGGTACGTACAAGAGTACAAGTTCGGCAGTAATGGAATAAACATGGCTTGGGAATACCACATTGAAGATATTAGGTTTTACTTACCTTAAAAATGCGTTCTTAGATCAGTATCTAGTGATTTTGCCATTTCTTTTCGAGTTCCCTATATATCAATAAATACGTCTCAGTTTTAATGCTATTCATCAATTTTATGCCTTGTTACTATAAGTATCTCTTTCACTAATTTAGACTTTACTATTGATTCCGGAATGCTGAAGAAAGTTGGTTTAGGCTTTCGCGAAATTCCATTTGGGTTCGTGTTCCATTAGGGGTATTATAGTCATTTAGCATTTCTACTGGTCTTTATTTTTCAGGGCTCCGTCTCATAAAAAGGACCCTTTCATTGGCCTTAGAATGCTCGAGATAATAAGAAAACACTATTCATTCATTTAATTTGGACTACTTATCAATTTCTTGTATTTATTCTAATTAATTGATTTTATTTATTTCTTTATTTAATTCATTAACTATATAATATATATATATATATATATATATATTTTGTTAACATATGTCCACACGTGAGGCCATGGCTCAGTGGCCCGTATGCCCCTCCTTTGCCCTAAATCTGGGGTTCAATCCGCGGGGGCAGCAACCTCTGTGTGTATTTTTTTTTTAAATGTTCCTAAGCCAAACAGTGTACAAGGTAGAATAGGAATAGGATAACCCTGTCTTGACCCATATCCTAATTCAAATTTCATAACCCCATAGTCAAATAGGCCCAATTGGATTTTAAATTTAAAACAGCCCCACTCAAAATGACATAATTTAGCTAAATCACAACACCACATGGTGCCGTCTTGGAAGGCACTGTACACCTTCTTCCTCGATAATCCGGTGACACTCCGGTAGGGTTCCGTCACCTTCTCCGATGACGGTCACTATTTTTTGATCGAATTTTAACCTAAATCGAAGGTAGTCTTCTTCACAATTCCATGGGGTTTACGAATCTATCCTCAATTTCTTGTTTAGATCACTCTAACTCCGGTCGATTTTTCAGCCAGTTGTTTCCTTTCAATTTCGTGCCTATTCCTTCACTGTTTTTACTCATTTCTTTTTCCAATCATTTTTTGCACCATCGAGGATCAGTTCCACATGGTTTATTTCAAGTTTAATACATGAAATCACACAAACCTGAATTATTCTCCTAACCTACAACTCTACTTTTCTCCTCTGTTTCTACACCAAATGACCCTCAGTTTCTTCCTAATTTCCTTATTTTTCATGCTTGTTTGAACCCTATTGTCACGACCCGAAACCCACCCCGTGCGGATTACCGGATCGCGACCGCCGCCCCGAGACCCGAAGGCCCCGAGACAAGGCTCGCATCTGCAGCGGTATCGAATAGATGTGCTACACATGATTGCGGAAGTGTGAAAAACTTTTTCTTTTCTTTTCTCATTTTTAAATTATGCACATCCGTCCGATACTGCTGTTCCATACATAGCATACATGGTCACACATTTAGAGTATAACTAAAACTTAAAAACTTTATACATTAATATAATACATATTCAGTTGCCCTGAGGGCTTATTACACATCCTTACTTTGTCTATTAATACAAAACGTACTACTAATGTTCATAGGTTCTTCAAAAGAACTACTTAAACATATCCTTCCAAAAATAGCTAGACTCATCGTCGTTGTCCTTAAGACCCTGTCTGCTGCATCACCTGAAAGGGGGGTCCGAACAAAGTCCGGGAAAGCTAATCTAAGCTTGTGAGCAATTCCAGTGTTCGTCATGGGGTTTTCAATTAGCAGTGGTTTTTAGTACATAAGAGTTGTAAAACATTCACTGCCAATTGCTTATACAATTTAGAATACAAAGTACATGCATTCTTAAAACAGAGAGCTTTGAAACATTTAAAGTATTCAAGCTAAACTCGTACTTCGATAAATAGAGTATTTAACTAAAAACATATGCATTTTAAATAACTTGGAAACATTTAAGGTATCCAAGCAAAACTCGTACTTCGATAAATAGAGTATTTAACTCAAAACATATGCATTTCAAATAACTTGGAAACATTTAAGGTATCCAAGCAAAACTCGTACTTCATCAGATAAGTATATAACTTAAATCACATCAATATATATTTGAAAATGAGGGTAAAACCCGCTTTCATTTCCAAAATCACTTGTCATCTTTTCTCTTTAATTAGGCGGAATCTGTTTCGAACCAGACTCCCATTTTACTGCCAATACTGTCGATCTCATTTGCCTGGGGGATTAGATCCTGCTACCGGGCATTTATTGTTGAATCCCAAAGGATTTCAACGTCACATGGGGTGGTACTTAGTACCGTTTATCTTGTAAAACATTTATCACTTAACTTCTTCAATAGATACTTTCATGACTATTTAAAACATGAAATGTATAATTTCTACAATAGGGCTTCAAATACTTGTAATAATCAAATTCAGGATATTTAACATAATTTGGCATTTAAAACTTTAGACATGCTAAAATATGTTTTAAGAAAACTATGATAGATACCAATCACTGAGCATGTCATAATAGAGTTATAAAACAGTACAATTAAAAGCTGAATCATGTAAATACTGAATTTGAACTTCAAATACTTCACATCTTTGAACTTAAAACTTTTTCAAATCTATGGAGTTAAATCTCCAATTCAAACACAGGGTTACTCACCTTGATTCTTTAGGGTTAGTGCTAAAATGCGCTTTCCCACTTTCCTTGTAGTTCCTAAGAACAATTCATAAACACCTCATCAACTTCACATTCATTGTAATATCATTTCGATATTCCTTAACTTATGCTTAAACCGTATTAGATCCTAAAACGATTTCACAATTTCATAGGTACTTAATTTAACTCGTACTTGTAACCTATGACATATTTTAATGTGTTAGAAATTGAATTTATTTCAATTTATACTCTTCTGGGAGTTCCATTAACTTTAATTTAAAGTTATTTATTTGACATGTTTACATGTCGTGTCTTTTCGTATTTCATTTCTCGTACTTGCCTCAATATTAGTACTTTGGCATTATTTCAGTTCATAGTTATCTAACAGATGCTATTCATCAATTTTATGTCTTTTTATTTTAGACATTTCTTTTAGTCGAATAGACTCTACCATTGAGTCCAGAGTGTCGAAGAAAGTCGGTTTAGGCTTTCCTAACATTTAATTCGGACTGTTATATGTAAAAGGACAAAATGGTCATTTATCGTTTTACGTGTCACATTTTTCTGTACTTCGTTTCGTAATTCGGACTCCATTATTGAGTCCGGGATGTCAAGGAAAGTCAATTTAGACCTTCTCTGGTCTCATTTCGGCTTTAGGGGTACCAGGGGTATTTTGGTCTTTTTCCCCTTTTACGTGTCTTTATTTTTCGGGACCCCATTTCGTGTTGTGGACCTCACCATTGGACTCAGAAGGTCCAAGATAGTAAGAATACACTAATAACTTGTAAAGTTTGGGTCAGGGGTATTTTGGTCATTTACTCCTTTGTGTATTTATTTTTTCGGGCCCCGTCTCGTAAAACGGACCCTACCATTAGTCTCAGAATATCCAAAATAGTAAGGATACACTATTCATATGTTTATTTTGGACTCCGTTTGCTCTATTTATGCCACAAGGGCAAAATAGTAATTCAACCTCATTTATTAAATAATTAAATTAATTATTTAATTATTTTTCCAGGGGTCTAAATGCATAATTTTTCCCTCAGTTGGGCCTCAGTATAATTTTCTAAAGCCCAGGGGTCAATCCGTAATAACCAAAAGTCTTGGTTTATTTTATTTTAAATAAAACAGAAAACCAGAGGGTTCGGTCCAAGAATAAGTGAACCGGTCCGGTCTAGTCATAAACCAACCGGTTCGGTCGGTTTATTTACGTGTGGCTGACGTTATGATGACGTTAGCCCTGGCGTTCAATTTAAATTACCCCCACTCAAAACGCCGTCGTCTCATTAACTCGGTGGCAAGCCAAGAGGCTGCCACGCTTCCTGAGTTAACCCGTTCAACTCGAAAGAGACGACGAGTAGACTCAGCGTCGTCTTCCCCACTTCGACCGACTGAAAACCCTAATTCCGATTATCTTTTCTTCCTATTTCGTGCAGTTTGGATCCATGGATCCTCACTGGTTTTGTCCTAAAACGTTCCTAAGGTATAAACAATTTGATTGGCATTCATTTTGGAGTTTAAAACCTCGTCATATGTTCGGTTTAGGACGGAATAATCCAAACTGTAAGTTGTTCGTTCATGCTTATTTCTGAACCAAAAATTATGAGGTTTCGTTTGTTATGATCCCCTCTTCATGGGGATTCATATCTCGTTCTTAAATATCAAGTTAACACAAAGTCTAAAGGATTGGGTCTTACACCCGTAACCTGCAACTGATTATTTGAGGATTAGTTTTTGAGCTTTTTGATCGCGGTCATGAGTTTTTATAACCCTCATAACTTCTTCTTGAAGCCTTGATAAGCCAAAACAAGTTTAAAGGAAGTCGATTCAGACCTGCCATAGGCAAGGTCTTCAATGGCTGTCCTAACTGGGTTTCGTGTTTTTTTGGTGTTTTGAAGCTCAAAATCCATAGGTAACAAGTCTAAATATGTTCTATATATCATATATATAAAATGGAAGCTTTAAATCAGTTTATATATAGAGAAATTCTAGAGAGAGAAAATACTGGTTTGTGTTCTCTCACCTTTTTTCCTTCGATTTTCTCCCTTTCTTCTTGCTTTGAATCCTTCCTTAGCTTCTCAAATCTTCTTCTTTTGGTTTCTTTTGCAAGAAGAAAGCATGGTTTGCATGCTTGGGATTTTATAGAGAAAGTGACCGACCTCTCTCTCTCTACTGTTCTCTCTCTCCCCTCATGACCTCATGGCCGAAACCCTTCGCTTCTCAATTAATTTTCTTACACCAATTAATTTCACTTTTTCTCTATTCAGCTTTCTCTTTAATTTTTGCAAGATATTTGTACATATGTATATTATATATAATATATCACACACACCAACACATGGAGACACACACACTAGCCGACACACACACACACACTGCACTGTTCACACACTGTTCACATGTATATACATTATATATATATATATATAGATATTCTTCCTTGTGTACATGTATTTATATATATATATACATATTCATACACCTTTCATAATATAGACACACAATACACCATAATGTGTGTATATGTGTTTATTTGTATTTAATTTTAACAATTAAATATATTCTAATAAATTAAATTAAATAATTATTTAATTAATCAATTTTTCTCTTTAGTGTAAAAACCTTTACACAGCTTTTTCATTGTCTCGTAATACGTGCCATATGACCCGGTATCCCGGGTCGGGATATCACATTCTTCCCTACTTATAAGAGTTTTGTCCTCAAAACTTGATTGTTCCTAATCCCTAAAGGTTAGAAAGCTTCCCAATTAACTTCACATCATTCTTCACATTAATATGTCTAGAGTTTAAATTTAAACAATAAGCATAGATTAACAGAAATTAAATATTGATCGTGTACCTAATCATCCTTAGAGGTTTGAGCTACATCTCCATGTATGTTGTAGACTCGACTGTACCTCATAGGCTCCTTGCCTCTTCCTGTTTTTCCAGCTGTCGCGGCAGGTGCATGCGGTGTAGCTGATGAAGCTACAGCAGTAGATTCCTTTGTAGTGGAACTCCACTTTGGGCAATCCTTAATGACCTGCCCAGTCTGACCACATTTGTAACAGCCTCCAGTGTCGCGCCAACAGGGTGCTTGATGCCTCTTTTTACAGGTAGGGCATACTGGAACCTCTTCTGACTTTTTGCTAACATCTCCCTTCTTGTTAATAGAATTCTCACTTTTATCCCTGGCTTTCGTTTTCTTCATTGATTGGGGACTCAGGCTGATCTTGTTCTTGTCTTTCCTTTGAGACAAGGCAATTCCAGCCCTTTCAAAGATTTTGGCACGCTCCACCACTCCGTTGTATGTAGGGAGCTCAAATGGTTCAAGTCGATACTTGATGCCATCCCTCAAACCACATTCAAATTTTTGGGCTTTTAGATCTTCAATTTGAACCATATGGGGCGCGAATCTAGCCAATTGCGTGAACTTGGTCTCATATTCGGCCACGGTCATGGTTCCTTGGGTTAAAAGTACGAATTCTGCTATCTTTTGATTTTTTTGTGACCTGGGCAAATACTTATCGAAAAACACTTCTAAAAATCTTACCCATGTCATAGGGGGCTCTCGTTCTTTTTCCAACCGCCACCATGCATACGCTGAATCCTTAAAGGTAAAAGCAGCGTAAGAGACTTTCTGTTCATCAGTACAGGGAAAGACTGTGAATATTCGTTCTATCTCCTGGATCCACACTTCAGCGTCGATCGTCGTGTCTAGTCCATCAAACCTAGGAGGTTTGAATCCTTGAAATACTTTAAAACTCGACGTATTCATTATGTCGGCAGGTTGTCCCTGATTCTGGGGTGGTCCGGGGTTTTGCACCTGTGGTGGTGCTCCGCCCTGGGCTTGGGCCCCTATCATATGCTGAGCCATTGCTTCTAAAATGTGCTCTACTCGATCCAGTCTATCTTCTGGGTCTCTAGCATTCCTTCTTGTGTTCACCATTCTTGCTGAAAACATACAATAGTTAGTTTTCTAACACATATCTATCACATAAGGTTCATATTCACTTACTTCATAATTTCAAGGTTTAATATTTTTATCATCCTCGATGTTCGTGGTGGAATTATAGTCCACATTTACTTCTCGTTTTCATTTTACTACTTCTTTTAACTACGGGTCCCATACCCCGTCTTCTTATTAAACTCGTACTTCTAGTTACTTACTTATTTTATTGCAGGTCCCATACCCTGCCTTCCAATCGTATACTTCACATATCTATTTCATGTACTGCGGGTCCCATACCCCGCCTTTATATCATATCACATACTTCACATATCTATTTCATATACTGCGGGTCCCATACCCCGCCTTTATATCATATCACATACTTCACATATCTATTTCATGTACTGCGGGTCCCATACCCCGCCTTTACTTCAATCACGTACTTCACATACTTTAGGTAGCCTAGGACTTACCTAACTCAAAATTTTGTTTCGAATCTCCTATCGTCACTAAGTTGATCTTAGTCAACCTAGAACTAATCTTAGAAATTCCTAACTTAAATTACGACTCGGTCTTTTCCCAAAAGACCTAATACCTAGTGCTTTGATACCATGTTGTCACGACCCGAAACCCACCCCGTGCGGATTACCGGATCGCGACCGCCGCCCCGAGACCCGAAGGCCCCCGAGACAAGGCTCGCATCTGCAGCGGTATCGAATAGATGTGCTACACATGATTGTGGAAGCGTGAAAAACTTTTTTCTTTTCTTTTCTCATTTTTAAATTATGCACATCCGTCCGATACTGCTGTTCCATACATAGAATACATGGTTACACATTCAGAGTATAACTAAAACTTAAAAACTTCATACATTAATATAATACATATTCAGTTGCCCTGAGGGCTTATTACACATCCTTACTTTGTCTATTAATACAAAACGTACTACTAATGTTCATAGGTTCTTCAAAAGAACTACTTAAACATATCCTTCCAAAAATAGCTAGACTCATCGTCGTTGTCCTTAAGACCCTGTCTGCTGCATCACCTGAAAGGGGGGTCCGAACAAAGTCCGGGAAAGCTAATCTAAGCTTGTGAGCAATTCCAGTGTTCGTCATGGGGTTTTCAATTAGCAGTGGTTTTTAGTACATAAGAGTTGTAAAACATTCACTGCCAATTGCTTATACAATTTAGAATACAAAGTACATGCATTCTTAAAACAGAGAGCTTTGAAACATTTAAAGTATTCAAGCTAAACTCGTACTTCGATAAATAGAGTATTTAACTCAAAACATATGCATTTTAAATAACTTGGAAACATTTAAGGTATCCAAGCAAAACTCGTACTTCGATAAATAGAGTATTTAACTCAAAACATATGCATTTCAAATAACTTGGAAACATTTAAGGTATCCAAGCAAAACTCGTACTTCATCAGATAAGTATATAACTTAAATCACATCAATATATATTTGAAAATGAGGGTAAAACCCGCTTTCATTTCCAAAATCACTTGTCATCTTTTCTCTTTAATTAGGCGGAATCTGTTTCGAACCAGACTCCCATTTTACTGCCAATACTGTCGATTTCATTTGCCTGGGGGATTAGATCTTGCTACCGGGCATTTACTGTTGAATCCCGAAGGATTTCTGTCACATCCCGAACCCCACCCTACGCGGATGTCGAGGACGTGACTGCCAGTCGGTCGCGACGCGACCAACCAAAGGCAAATTCTGAACTTTCCGACGAATTGCACTCCAACTGTAGGGTCAGATGCAGCGGAATTTAAAACTTTTTCTTTGTGTCACGGGAATGCAACTCACTTATCCATCATAAGAATATGTATCATAGAGCAAGACTAAATCCAGTCGGTCAACAATTCTAATCTCAGAGCATATCTAAAATCAAGCATATAACAACAGAGCAGATCTAATATCTCTAGAGTACCATTAGTTCCATGAGCCATGTATATCTAGTATATATCAGTCAAGTCTGTCATAACATACCACTCACCGGAATAACCAGGTTCGATCTACAATAAACCAGTCTCTACAATTTAGTGCCGTCAGATCCTTAGTTGCAATGCCACTTGGCCTATTCACGTCATGTCATAGTACCTTCTAATCCAAGGGAGGTAATTCCTGAAAAATGTCAGAATAATGGGGTGAGCTTAAATAAGCCCAGTGAGTAACACAGGTTCCCTATCATGGGTTTCAAAACCAGTTTTGTGCTTCCATGGCACATGGATAATTTAGTCATTTCAAAAATAACTATTTTTATAAATCCATTCCATAAGCAGTCTAGTACAATAAAACAGAATGGAACAAATAATACAAACAGATCGGAACATGACATAACCAATCGGTCAAAACAATAACTATTGCTAATATATCGGTCAAGACACAAACTCTTCATTAACGGAACGAATCATAACGGAACTGGACCATATATCAATCAAGACAGACAGATCATCAACGGACGGAACATGTCAGAATCGAACGAAACATATCAATCGAGGCAGACATAACATTAACGGACAGAATATAACAGAATCGAACGGTAACAATACATCAGTCAAGCAAAGGCATATCGCGAATGGATAAAATTATAACGGAACTAAACGGAAACAATACACTAATCAAGACAAAGGCAATCATGAACAGGACACAACATAACAGAACTGGGTAGAAACAATATAACAATCAAGTCAGGGACACATCACTGTCGGAACTAATCATAACTGGACTGAACAATGTTTCAATCAAGACAGACGTATCATCAATGGACAGTACACAACAGAACTGGACCATATATCAATCAAGACAGACAGATCATCAACAGACGGAACATAACAGAATCGAACGGAACAATACATCAGTCAAAATAAAGACATATCATTAACGGATAGAGCATAACGGGACTGGACCATATATCAATCAAGACAGACAGATCATCAACGGACGGAACATGTCAGAACCGGACGGAACATATCAATCGGGAGCAGACATATCATTAACGGACAGCACATAACCGAACTGAACGGGATTCCTAATTCGAAGGACACAAGCACATCACGTGGAATGTGGTACAAAGGGCGTACATTAAGTACATACATTTAAACAATATAGCATTCAGACAGTATATTATACAAATCGGTACGATACAACAAAATGTTGTTCTTTGCCTATATCACATGGTTTATTTAATCGTTTCTGGAAATAATGGTTCAATATATCCATTTATCTCAACAGTTCAAAACGGGCAAAACAGTACGGGATGCTAGCACAGGGATCAGGAATATAGTCAATTATTTAAAAAGACTAAAACCATGTCATAAGTGATATAGTACGGAAAGCATGCATTTAAATAATTGCACTTAAATAATTGCATTCAAAATAGATCAGTAAATCAAGGGACAGTATCAAAACAGTGTCAGAAGTTACTCACAAACTTTACGCTTATTTCCTTGCATAAATAATCCGATAACCTCCAGGTACGTCAGGCATCTCCATGTATATCCTGAATAATAATCATCAATCATAGACGGATCAGAACTCATCCATTCAGGTCTCATTCGTCATCTTAGGTATCTATCAGATTACCTAAGATAGCCTAGTAGCCTATCGCCCTTCCATTGGGTCTCACCCGAGGCTATTTCATTCTTTAATTAGGCTTAGCAGTTATTAGGATTATATCCTAAGTCATTTAGACTTCAATTGTTATCAGTCAGGCACTCATTCAACCTTAGGGGCAAAATGGTAATTTTACCATTTTTGTCCCGGACCCTGTCGTGGTCTTCGGAATAGTCTTTATATCTTAAGTACAAAGTTCTACGTCCTTTGGACTCCAATCGGTATCAGTTAGGTTCTCATTTTAACCATAGAAAATGGTAATTTTGCCATTCTTATCCCGGACCCTGTTATGGTCCTCAGAATATCCCATATATCGTATATATGAAGTTTTAAGTCTTTTAGACTTTAATCGGTATCAGTTGGGTACTTATTTAGTCTTAGGGGCAAAATGGTAATTTTGTCATTTTTGCCCCGGACCCTATCATGGTCCTCAGAACGTCCCATATATCTCATGTATAAATTTGTAAGTCCTTTGGACTTCATTTGGTATTTGCTTTAGATCGTCGGGACACATCGGTCATTTCTCGTTTTACGCATTGACTGTCTCGGAGTCTTATTTAGCCCTTCAGTGTTCATAATTATCCCTATGATAATTTATCAGATCAGTTTGACCTTTATTCGACCTCTACTTTGCACTTACAGTGCTCAGGGGTATTTTGGTCATTTTACGTTTTGTGTAATTCTGACCCCGATTCGTCATCTAATTAAGTATACAGTCTCACCAGTGTCTGGGCTCCTACCGGTATCAGTTTCGTCCCAATCGGACTTTGTTTAGGTCTCGTACGGTATCAGGGGTAATTTGGTAATTTCGTGTGTCGTATTTTTTGGCACGTCAGTTCATAAAATGGACCTCACCATTGGGTCCAGAGCGTCCAACATAGTGAAATTGGACTGTCCGTTATGTCTAATCGGTCCTGAGTATCATTAAGGGCAATTCAGTCATTTACACCTACGTGTCTGTATTTTTCGGGACCTCAGTTCATTAAACGGACCTCACCGTTGAGTCCAGAATGCCCGAGATAGTCAAAATAGGCTATCTGATATTTTTATTTGGGTCTGGGTACCATCAGGGGCAGTTCGGTCATTTATCACTTACGGGTCTGTATTTTTCGGGACTGTATTTCCAAAATCGGACTGTACCATTGAGTCCAGAATGCTTGAAATAGTGAAAATACACTATTTATTTAATTTATTTGGACTCCGTTTGACATATTTAATGTCCAGGGGTAAAATTGTAATTTTACCTATTTAATAAAATAATAAAATAATTATTTATTATTTAATTAATCTTTCAGGGGCTTAAATGAACAAATTTTCTAAAATCTGGGCCATTGTGCAATATTACAAAACAGTGGGGGGTTAATCCGTAAATTCAGAAAACTATAGGGGTCAAAACATAATTGCATAAAATTAGGGTTCAAAACCAAAGGGTTTTAGGGTTAAACTGTTGAACCGGTCTAGATTCCTCAAAACCAACCGGTTCACTGGTCCCTCAGAAAACCGGGATAACATATCCCTGGTAACTCCAATTTCTTTCTTATTCTTGGTTTGGATAGGCCCAGTTCAGATTTCAATTTATTAACCGCGTTGCCAAACAGGCTAAATTTGATTTAAAATTAAAACGGTTAACACTAAAACGGCGCAGTTTCATTATTTCGGTGGCATCCTCACAGGCCGACACGTGTCCGAGTCAGTTCAGTGGGTTTAGGCGTGTTGGACGAGTCGACTCGGTCGACTCGTCGTCTTCTTCACCAACCAGTGTACTGTTGCCCTAATTCCCAGTTCCGGTTTCCTCCATTTTCGTGGAGTTTCAGGTAGGGTTTTCAACTGCTTTCGGTTCCAATCAGTCCCTGGGTGTCATTCCATCATCTTGGCATTGGTTTGGTGCCTCAAATCTACGGGTGGAGCTCTGTTTAACCGATTATCATGGGGGGTTTCAGCTCGGTCGCGTGGCCTTATTTCTCCACCAAACCTCACGTGGCTTGGCTCGTTGTGACCGTGTGTCCATGGGGATCAACATCCCATTTAGAAATTTCAGTTTAAGGGCCTATTTCAGATTTTTGGTTCCATGGCCGAGACCCATAGGTTCGATTTTGAGGGTCTACCCATGCGATTTTGGGTCGCGGGTGGTGATATTTGAAACCCTCTCAGTGTCTAGATCAGTTCGGTACATGTATGAAGTCATTTGGTTGAGGTCGATTCAGACCTGCAACCTGAGGTCCATTAATGGCGGATTTGGGTTTTTGCTTGAATTCCAAGCAGTCCGATAGTCCTTTTTATGCTTAAACAACCCAGATTTTCAGTCTAGCTAACATGCATGCAATTACAGTCCTTATAGCCCCAGAATTTCCTCAAAACAAATTCTAAAAATTGAAACCAATAAATGAAGGAAAAATTTGAATTTTTACCTTCAACAGTGGCAGTCTCTCTTCTGGCTTGGTTTAGGCACGACCTCGGTGGCTGCCTCAGTTCAGTCATGCCCTCAGTCCCTTCCTTCTTGTGCATCTCATGAAGACACCTATCCCTCACATGCACACACACACTTGCATACACATGCAAGCCATGGACACACACATGCAGCTTACAATGGTGTTCCTCTCAGTCTCTAACGGACCTGTCCACCCTCCATAACAGTTCCCATTTCTTTCACAAATAGCTCTTATTTAAAGGTCCCTAGGTAAGTACATACATATATATTAATATACATACCTATACATATACATCTCTATATATATTAGATGTATATATATATATATATATAAGAGAATCAGTGGAATTATAGGGCTGATGTGGGCTGATGCAAGCCAATCATATGGGGTTTGCATGGGTTGCCATTGGTCAATTTGGGTGGCAAGCTTGGGGGCAATTCAGTGTTATATACTATTAAGTTGTGTATATAGGCACAAAGGTGCTGGATGGCCACCTGGTTAAGTTTTTGGGTGAGATTCATTCCTTCCATAGGTCAAGGGTTCAATTCCCCTTGACCACCAATTTGGCCATTTTTCACCATTTTTGGGCTAAGGCCCTGTTTGGCTACACATTAATTTAGTTTTTGATGTTTGCCTCATAACTTTCATTCCGTAACTCCTTTTTCGATGCGGTTTGTTCCAAGAGTTTCATATTTCAGTTATCTACAGTGTCAGAGGTTCCGTGTCATTTATTAGTCATTCGGGATTTCCGTGGTTAATTAATTCGAATTCTGTCAGTGTTAAATTGACATTATCTCACCTAATTAATGGATAATTAGGTTCGGGTATTATACCCTATTCTCGGACATGTTTAATCATTCTATTGGTCTAGTGTGACCACCGGGAGATTAAGGTTAATTTCCTTAATTATTCCCTAAGCCGGTACTAATTAATAATTAATTATTTAATTATTAATTATACAGAGTCGGGGTGTTACAATTTCAACGTCACATGGGGTGGTACTTAGTACCGTTTATCTTGTAAAACATTTATCACTTAACTTCTTCAATAGATACTTTCATGACTATTTAAAACATGAAATGTATAATTTCTACAATAGGGCTTCAAATACTTGTAATAATCAAATTCAGGATATTTAACATAATTTGGCATTTAAAACTTTAGACATGCTAAAATATGTTTTAAGAAAACTATGATAGATACCAATCACTGAGCATGTCATAATAGAGTTATAAAACAGTACAATTAAAAGCTGAATCATGTAAATACTGAATTTGAACTTCAAATACTTCACATCTTTGAACTTAAAACTTTTTCAAATCCATGGAGTTAAATCTCCAATTCAAACACAGGGTTACTCACCTTGATTCTTTAGGGTTAGTGCTAAAATGCGCTTTCCCACTTTCCTTGTAGTTCCTAAGAACAATTCATAAACACCTCATCAACTTCACATTCATTGTAATATCATTTCAATATTCCTTAACTTATGCTTAAACCGTATTAGATCCTAAAACGATTTCACAATTTCATAGGTACTTAATTTAACTCGTACTTGTAACCTATGACATATTTTAATGTGTTAGAAATTGAATTTATTTCAATTTATACTCTTCTGGGAGTTCCATTAACTTTAATTTAAAGTTATTTATTTGACATGTTTACGTGTCGTGTCTTTTCGTATTTCATTTCTCGTACTTGCCTCAGTATTAGTACTTTGGCATTATTTCAGTTCATAGTCATCTAACAGATGCTATTCATCAATTTTATGTCTTTTTATTTTAGACATTTCTTTTAGTCGAATAGACTCTACATTGAGTCCGGAGTGTCGAAGAAAGTTGGTTTAGGCTTTCCTAACATTTAATTCGGACTGTTATATGTAAAAGGACAAAATGGTCATTTACCGTTTTACATGTCACATTTTTCTGTACTTCGTTTCGTAATTCGGACTCCATTATTGAGTCCGGGATGTCAAGGAAAGTCAATTTAGACCTTCTCTGGTCTCATTTCGGCTTTAGGGGTACCAGGGGTATTTTGGTCTTTTTCCCCTTTTACGTGTCTTTATTTTTCGGGACCCCATTTCGTGTTGTGGACCTCACCATTGGACTCAGAAGGTCCAAGATAGTAAGAATACACTAATAACTTGTAAAGTTTGGGTCAGGGGTATTTTGGTCATTTACTCCTTTGTGTATTTATTTTTTCGGGCCCCGTCTCATAAAACGGACCCTACCATTAGTCTCAGAATATCCAAAATAGTAAGGATACACTATTCATATGTTTATTTTGGACTCCGTTTGCTCTATTTATGCCACAAGGGCAAAATAGTAATTCAACCTCATTTATTAAATAATTAAATTAATTATTTAATTATTTTTTCAGGGGTCTAAATGCATAATTTTTCCCTCAGTTGGGCCTCAATATAATTTTCTAAAGCCCAGGGGTCAATCCGTAATAACCAAAAGTCTTGGTTTATTTTATTTTAAATAAAACAGAAAACCAGAGGGTTCGGTCCAAGAATAAGTGAACCGGTCCGGTCTAGTCATAAACCAACCGGTTCGGTCGGTTTATTTACGTGTGGCTGACGTTATGATGACGTTAGCCCTGGCGTTCAATTTAAATTACCCCCACTCAAAACGCCGTCGTCTCATTAACTCGGTGGCAAGCCAAGAGGCTGCCACGCTTCCTGAGTTAACCCGTTCAACTCGAAAGAGACGACGAGTAGACTCAGCGTCGTCTTCCCCACTTCGACCGACTGAAAACCCTAATTCCGATTATCTTTTCTTCCTATTTCGTGCAGTTTGGATCCATGGATCCTCACTGGTTTTGTCCTAAAACGTTCCTAAGGTATAAACAATTTGATTGGCATTCATTTTGGAGTTTAAAACCTCGTCATATGTTCGGTTTAGGACGGAATAATCCAAACTGTAAGTTGTTCGTTCATGCTTATTTCTGAACCAAAAATTATGAGGTTTCGTTTGTTATGATCCCCTCTTCATGGGGATTCATATCTCGTTCTTAAATATCAAGTTAACACAAAGTCTAAAGGATTGGGTCTTACACCCGTAACCTGCAACTGATTATTTGAGGATTAGTTTTTGAGCTTTTTGATCGCGGTCATGAGTTTTTATAACCCTCATAACTTCTTCTTGAAGCCTTGATAAGCCAAAACAAGTTTAAAGGAAGTCGATTCAGACCTGCCATAGGCAAGGTCTTCAATGGCTGTCCTAACTGGGTTTCGTGTTTTTTTGGTGTTTTGAAGCTCAAAATCCATAGGTAACAAGTCTAAATATGTTCTATATATCATATATATAAAATGGAAGCTTTAAATCAGTTTATATATAGAGAAATTCTAGAGAGAGAAAATACTGGTTTGTGTTCTCTCACCTTTTTTCCTTCAGTTTTCTCCCTTTCTTTTTGCTTTGAATCCTTCCTTAGCTTCTCAATTCTTCTTCTTTTGGTTTCTTTTGCAAGAAGAAAGCATGGTTTGCATGCTTGGGATTTTATAGAGAAAGTGACCGACCTCTCTCTCTCTACTGTTCTCTCTCTCCCCTCATGACCTCATGGCCGAAACCCTTCGCTTCTCAATTAATTTTCTTACACCAATTAATTTCACTTTTTCTCTATTCAGCTTTCTCTTTAATTTTTGCAAGATATTTGTACATATGTATATTATATATAATATATCACACACACCAACACATGGAGACACACACACTAGCCGACACACACACACACACTGCACTGTTCACACACTGTTCACATGTATATACATTATATATATATATAGATATTCTTCCTTGTGTACATGTATTTATATATATATACATATTCATACACCTTTCATAATATACACACACAATACACCATAATATGTGTATATGTGTTTATTTGTATTTAATTTTAACAATTAAATATATTCTAATAAATTAAATTAAATAATTATTTAATTAATCAATTTTTCTCTTTAGTGTAAAAACCTTTACATAGCTTTTTCATTGTCTAGTAATGCGTGCCATATGACCCAATATCCCGGGTCGGGATATCACACCTACACTTAAAACTAAACAAATATGCTTGAATCATGAAAAACAGAAATGAATCTCACTTACCCGTGTGAGCTTTTGGCTCGTAGTTTTCCACTCATTTCTTTTGGTTTTTCCTTCTTCTTCTTCACTTCTGATTGCTCTGAACTCAATTCAGCTCTCAGTTTCTCACATTTCTTCCTTCTTTTTTCTGATTTCTCTCAAAACCCTCTTCTGCATTTATAGGAAAATTTCCCTCTCACGGCGCCTACTTTTTCTCTTTCTTCCTACTTTCCTTGCAACCTTCTTGGATTGCTTTTTCACTGCCCCTTTCTTCCTCATCCTCTATGTCCAATTTATGCATTATATGTTATATATATATATATATATATTTAACTCATCCACTTGCCCGCCCACTTGTGTCGGCAGCCTACTGCCTTTCCAAACAAACACATAACACACACTAGTCACACACACATCACACTGATCACATGCAGTCCCCCTTCCCTTTTCCTTGTATTTATAATTTACTATATATATATGTATTTTCCTTTATGACCATATATATATGTATATATATATATATACATATTTTATACATATATATATATATTCATATATACACATATATACTAGATTCTAAGTACACATACATACACTTATATTCAATGGCCTATACATATATGTATATGTACACATGCATGGGTTTGCGTGCATACACGTATTACGATGCTCAGTTCTGGGTCGCTCGGCATTGCCTGACATTGACTATACAAAATAAACTGTTCATATTCCAAAATTGTTCAGTCCATATGATATCATGATATAGAGCCTTAACAGCTCAGGTTACAACTGAGTATTACATTACTCGACCCGGTCTACCTTAGTTTACATGCCATATCCTGGGTCGGGATATTACAAATATGATCAAGCTATGATAATCAATAATGATAGTGATATCAACAAAAAAGAGATGCAACTAACTCGGGGTCTGGCATACCCCCTAAGCTCATATTCAGTTCTAAAACAAGATACCTGAATAATACTAAGCTCTATATACAATATAACTCTACATCCCATGCCTCACATAGCAACGTAGCTGGTGTTCCCTTGACTCGAAGGTCATACTAAGCATCAGATGGAGTTTATGACTGAGCACAAATCCGACACTAATAATATATCAGGATCATGCTACTTTCCACGAAGAGTCTAGTGGAATCATAACTAGTTCTTGGCAACATACATAACTATAGCTTTTCGAAGGCTAAGGTTGCGAGTCTGTCGCGAACATAATTGGCTGGCCCTCACAGCCTTAGGTACAAGTGTATAACAAGGAATCTATGGACAAGTGTACAAAATCATGATCAAGATATATGAAAATCAATAAACACTTTCCACAAGATAGAACAATATCAAATGTGGATTCAATAAACTTCTGGCATGTATGGAATACAATAGGTAATATATAAAAAACTGTTGACATGGCTGGAAGTATCACATGTAGAGATAAGATATTACTTACCTCTTAAACCGTTTCTTTTTTTTCTCTATACAGTCAAGTCACCTTTCCTTTCTCCTTGAAATCCCTATTTCATCAATAGATAATATATCTCAGTATACCTTTTCATAATCTATGCTATTCATCAATTTTATGCCTCTTTACTATTCGTATCTCTTTTACTAGAATAGACTCTACTATTGAATCCGGAACGTCGAACAAAGCTGGTTTAGGCTTTTACGAAATTCAATTCGGACATCTGTACTAAAAAGGGCAAAATGATCATTTTGCACTTTTTACTGGTTCTTACTTCTCGAGACCTCTTTTCACAAATCAGACTCCACCGTTGAGTTCGGAATGCTCGAAATAATAAAATTTAACTATTCTTTTACTTTAATCGGAGTCCGTTTAACTACTTTTTAACTTAGGGGCATTTTTGTAATTTCTTTTTATTTTTATTTAATTAATTAATTAAATTAATATTTCATTCTAGGGGTCATTTCATAATTATTATATGTCTATGGTTACTTTTACCATTTCTCTATTTAGTGGGCCAAATCAGAATTTCTAATTTTACTATTCTCAATCAGAATAGCCAAACAGTGGCCAATAAATCAAAATAAGGATAAGCTATCCTTATTCTGATTTATATCTCATTTTAATTCCTTAAGCCTGCACCCAAACACTCCCATTTTTTATTTTAAATTTAAAACAACATCACTTAAAACGACGTAGCTTCTACACCATTCAACACAACATGGCACCGTTTTGGGAAGCACTGTTCATCGTCTCCCCTGATTATCTGGTGAGGTTTTGGTGGGTCTCCGGCACTGATGACCTTTTTTTGGATCAATTTTTAACCCTAGCTCAATGGGGTTCTTTTTAGTTTTTCATGGGGATTACATATTCAAACTCGGTTTTTAGATTGGTTCACTAAATTTTCGCGAATTAGAGAAAAATTGTAGCTCCGGCTAACTTTTTTCTTCCAATTTAGAGCTTATTCCTTAACTGTTTTTACTCATTTCTTTTCCTAATCGTTTTTCGCACTATAGAAGATTAGTTCCTCATTGTTCAAATGGAGTTTACAACATGTAAATTCAAAAAAACCCAATGATTCAACAAACCTGCAACTAACTCTTTCTAGCTTATTTTTAAACTGATTCCTTTTGTAATATGAACCAATTTTCATGCTTTACAATACCCCATATATAAATCTATCCTTCATGCTTTGAAAATTAAAAAAAAAATTCAATAATACCAACCTAATTTCGGTTTCTCCCTTGTAGTATCTCCTTTTCTTCCACTGATTTTTCACTTCTGGATTCTCTGAATCCTTCTCAGCTTCTATTCCCTTCCTTTGATTTCTGATTTCTCTTCAACTTCACTCACCTATATATAGGCCAACCTCATCCTACTTGCACGTCCACCTTCCTTCTCTCTCTTCCTACCTTCCTTCCAGTCTTCCTTGACTACTTTTCACCGCCCTTTGCTTCTCTATCCTCTACGTTCAATTTATAGATATTTGTTATATATATATATATATATATATGTTCATATTATACTTTCCCACTTCCCCAACACACATAAACACACACTAATCTCACACACAACACATGTTGTACACATGCAGCCCCCCTTACTTTTTGTATTTCCTTATCACAATACATATATATATGTGTATACTATATAACCGTATGTATATATATATATACACCTTATATATATATATTCATTTATCCACATATATATCAATTTCTATACACGTATACATGCACTTGTTTTTTAAGATATATCTATGCATGCTTGCGTACACATGCATAGGTTCATGTACGTACATGCATTATGATGCTTGGTTATAGGTTGCTCGGGTGTCGCCCGACATTGTTTGTATAATTGAAAACCATTCATATTCTAAAATCGTTCAGTCCATTATATATCATAATATAGAGCCTTAATAGCTCGGGTTACAAGGTTGCTCAGTCATATTCTGGCTTAGGGTATTACATTCTCTGACTCGGTCTGTTTGTACTTAGGCTTTTTCCCAATCTCGTAATTTTTTGATATTACAGATTCTACTATTTACCTCGGTATGCTTACTCATTACTATATTCTAATCATCATGATAGTTTGGTATATTTGAGGTCTACTATTCTTGGTCTGAGTTGGTCTCAGTTTACTTTTGGTACTATACTCATTAGCTGGGTCTGATCTCAGTATTATCATTTTGATCTTTAGGATATAAATGAAATTATTCTAATTCATTTGGGTTGGGGTGTTACATTACATATATCGAAGATTCATATAATGAGTTGAAGTACTACGTGGGTAAGTCTCATTAAGAGTCGGAGCGCCACGTAAGTAAGTCTCATACATGAAATCCACAACGAGTTAGAATGCCATATGGGTAAGTCTCATCAAGAGTCGGAGCACCACATGGGTAAACCTTGTGTAGATACAAGAATCAAGTTAGAGTGCTATGTGGGTAAGTCTCATAAAGAGTTAGAGTGCCACATGGGTAAGCCTCGATACAAACACAAGAAATCGAGTCAGAGAACCATGTGGGTAAGTCTCATCAAGAATCGGAGTACCACATGGGTAAGCCTCGGAATAGATATATGATCAGATTCAAAACACATACGATTCAGGTTTCATAGTCAAATGGGTTCACACAAATCATTTATTTCTCATTAAAGGGGTGCCATGATTTACAAACATTTTTTTCAAATCGATACACATGAATGCCATTTCAAAATCTAGTCATGAAATCATAGTCTCCGAATATTTCACAAAGTAAAAATATACATTTGAACAGGTATAAAAAAAATCATAAGACAGACATATGAACAGGGTATAAAACAATTAGCATTTTTCAGGTAGAAGATGAAATACCACTGATTCAGGGTGCAAGATTACTCACCTCAAACTTTCAGTCAACTATGTTAATCCCCTTTCCTTTGTTCATAATTCCTAGATCATCAGTCAAATACACATAACTACGCATTATAACATAATTGAGGCATTACTATTGGCTACTTATTATTTTTGTAGCTAAATTTTCCTTAACGAATTTTTTTTGTTAGTTTGGTAGCTTTTAACTTTAAGTTAGGTCATGCCTTCTTTTTCTAAATTCATTTTATAACTAAGTTAGTGTTCGAGATGTAATGGGTATTACCTCAATTGGGGTTTCATATTTTTTAGAATTTATTTAGGCTTAACAAACCTCATCATTGAGTCTGGATCGTTCAAAATAGCCAAGATAGACTACCTTTTATATTTAATTGGCTCAGGGCATCATTAGGGGTAAAATGGTAATTTTATATTTTACGTGTCTTAATTTTTTGGGACTTAATTTAACAAAACAGATTCCATCGTTGAGTCTGGAGTGCCCAAAAATACTGGGTCGCACTATTCTTTTATTTTAATCGGCTTTCATTTGACCTATTTTTGGCCTAATAGCATTTTGATAATTTCTCATATAATTAAAGGGAATTAAATTTAATATTTAATTAATTTCTGGGCCATTTCATAATTAATTAAAACTATTGGGGTCATTTTATAATTAATCAAAGGTCCTGAGGGTCCAATTATAGTTTTAGAAACTAATGGGGGACTAAAATATATTTTCTGAAAACCATTTAAATGAAACCAATTGGTTCACTTGGATTTTAAGTGAACCGGTCCCTAACAGGACTAAACCAATCGGTTCAAGACATCATGCTGACGTCAGCCCTATTTTATTTTTAATTCTATTTAACCTAAAACGACGCAGTTTTGATAAATTGTTTAAAACCCTTTTATATTTTGGTCGGGGCCTGACCTGAATCTAACCCGAGACCTGACCCGCCACTGTTCTTCTTCCTTATTACTTCGACGAGGGTTCTAGTGGCCTTCTCCAGCGCTGAGGATCATCGTTGGTGGAATTCCAGTGCAAATGTAACACGGTTCAAAGCTACATCTTATGAGGATTCCACCTATGGTTTTATTTTTTGAATTTGGTAGGCCCTTTTGCTTGAAATAGAAACTTACAGTCGGGCTTCGGCAAGGGCTCAAATTTCCAGCAAGGTGCACTTTCCCTATTTCGTGGCTTTCTACCACTTATTTTTGCCCCAAAGTTTTACTACAAGTTCCTGAAATCCTAGGGAACACTTTCCTGATTCTAAAACCCAACAAATCAACCATTTTTACATTCGTTTAATTCTTCCCTCTCCAATTGAAATTTACTATTTTCTCAATGGTTTCTTAACCAATTTTAGTGATTCGAATTACTGCATGTTCCATGTTTAATGCTCTTTAGAGTTAGGTAAATGGTTTGAAGCTTTAATCAAGTTTGCTCAAAAATTCCATTTTTCACACATTCGAGTCTTTTAGTCCCTAGGGTTTTCAATTTTCAAGCTTCACCATTTTTCTTCTATTTTTATCCCTCAGTCATTTAAAACACATGCATGCATAAATTAATCTATCAACAAGCTTGTATATAAAATTCTTTAGAGAGAGAAAATTTTACCTCTCTCTCTCTCTCTCTTTGATTTTCTCTTCTCTATGCTATCTTTCCTTCCTCTTGCTTCTGGTTTCCTTTTTCTTCCTTTTCTTTTTTTTTTTTTCTTCATTTTCTCATTTCACGAAAAATTTTCTCTCTCTTTCGCTAGTCTCTCCCTAACCACACACACCACACATGTAATACCCTGACTCGGGTTAACACACATACCGAGGTAGACCGGGTCGGGTAGTGTATTATTAGCCGTAACCTGAGCTGTTTAAAGCTTTATATTATTTTATCATATGTACTGTACGGTTTTAGAAAGTGAATAGTATCAGTTATATAGCCAGCATCGGGTAATACCCGAACAACCCAGAACTATGCCTCGTAATGCATGCACGCACGCATTTTCATGCATGCATACGTACATACATATGCATAGCTCATTAAATATCAGAGTATGTATATGTACTCATAAATTAGTATATACGTGTATATATGAGGGTATGTATATATATAAGATGAGTATAAATTATGAATTTATACATGTATATATTTATAATATGGTATATTATATATATATATATATGTATGTGTATTTAAAATATAAAAGAAAAGAAAAGAAAGAAGAAAAAGGAAGTTGCCAAAAACAACAAACAGGTTGGTGTGATGTGTGTGTGTGTGCCTGATCGTGTATTAATGTGTGTGTTGGGGTGTGTAGTGTGTGTTTTGTAATATAATATATATACATACATCACCAAGCAATAATTAATGCAAAGCTGCATTTGGAAAAAGGGAAATCAGAAAACTTGTCAACAAAAAGGCTAGGAAGAGAGAGAAACTGAGAGGGGGAAAAGGGGAGATGGGACTTGGGCGGTGGAGTGTGTGCATGGGTAAAATATGTATATATATATATGGGTGTTACATGAGGTAAGAAAAGGGAGAGAAGAGACTAATTTGAGAGGCTGAGTTAGAAGTAGTGGGAAGTTCAGGAGTAGCTCAGAAGCTGAAACAGAAGAGGAAGAAGCAGGATCCAACCAAGAAATCAGAAAATATAGGTAAGTGGGTCTTATTCGGTTTTTGATTTTAAGAGCATGATAATTTTTTTAAATAATAGGGTTCAAATTAGCATGAAAAATGGAATAAAATACAAAAAGAACCATTGAAAATGATCGAGAAATGAGACATAAATGTCGAGTTGCAGGTTTTATGAATAGTCTCGGGTTTCATGAAAATCTACGTTAAAGCTTGTTTTAAGTTTCTAAAAACGACCATCTAAGGTGCAGAAACATATTAGAAAAATTGTAGGATCAAAACAGTGATCAAAACGTCACAAAAATGAAAATAAAGATTTGGCCGGAAAACCGGCCGGAGCTATTAAACCTTATATTCGTGAAGATTGGAAGGTCTTCAATGGAAACTGAGGTTGGGGTTAAGGTCCTTGAGAAAAAGGGAAGAGAATGGCATTGAAAACGGGGTAAAATAATATCGGAACTAGGTCACTGTCACCGGAGATGGTGACGGAACCCTACCGGAGTTCCACCGGAATATCGAAGAAGGCGATCGGAATATCGAGGGGTGTATCGGGTCAAGACAAAATCGAGTTTGGGTCGGATCGGGTCGGGACCCGACCGAAAATAAAATGGGGCAGTGATACTGTGTTGTTTTGTAATTGAACTTAAATGGTATTTGGGTTGTTTGGTTGTAGAAATAGGAAATGTGAAATTGGGTTTGGGGTTATCCAGACCATGGATAAGATAAGGGATAGGATATTGAATTCTGGTTCTTGAGATTAAACTGAACCGGTTGGTTCAGTGACCTAATAGACTGGTTTAGGGTTTCTGACTGTGAACCCACTGGTTCAGACCGAGACTTAGAGAAATTTCATTTTGACCCTAGAAAGTTTAGGAAATTTCACTAAGGCCCAAATAGAGAAAATTAATAAAATATTATTTTTACAATAATACCCCTAATTCAAATATAGGTCAAACGAAGTCCAAACGAGGCAAGTGAATAGTTAATTTTTATTATTTCGACCATTCCGGACTCAACCATGGGGTCTGATTTGTGAAAAGGGGTCTCACAAAATGAGAAACCGTGAAAGTGCAAAATGACCATTTTGCCCTTTTTAGTATAGAAGTCCAAATTGAATTCCGCGAAAGCCTAAACCGACTTTCTTCAACGTTCTGGACTTAATGGTAGAGCCTAATTTAGTAAAAGAGAAACTAATAGTAAAGAGGCATAAAATTTGATGAATAGCATAACTTATGAAAAGGTAAACTGAGATATACTATTTATTGATGAATAGGGATTTCAAAGAGGAGGGAACAGTGACTTGATTTCATTGTGAAAGAACGAAAATGGTTTAAGAGGTAAGTAAATGTCTGTTCTCTGCATATGTTACATTCCCAGCCATGTCAACAATCTTTCTTATGTTATCTATTGTACTCCATACATGCTAGAATATTTATTGAGTCCACATTGATATTGCTCTATCTTGTGGAAAGTATTTATTGACTGTTATATATCTTGATCATGATTTCTGTACGCTCTGTACATAGGCCTCAAGGGGCAAGACTTATGATCTCAGCAGCCCAGTTTACATTGGCCTATTAAGGCAACAATTTCTTTTTGCTGTTGAGATAGTGTTATTGCATTACTGTTTATTGGATTTAGCATGATCTTGATATATTATATTATAGCCGGATTTGTGTTCAGTCACAAACTCCATCTTATGCTTACTAGACCTACGGGTTGAGAAAACGGAATAAAAAGTGGTATTTAAAATGGTAGCTAAAGTGGGATATGTGAGGCGAGTACTAAACCGACGGGTTAGTGCTTGGCTGAGAGATCGAGAAAAAAGAGAATAAAATGAATTAAGGGATATGCCGGGCCCCAAGTTAAAGTGCATCCACATTTGTTGTTATTAGTATCTATTATTGATTTTCATAACTTGATCATATTATTTTATTATGAATGATTATGAGATTTCACAGCTTTTTATTGAGAGTGTACAATTTATGCTTGAGACAGCTCATGACTGTAACAGTATAATATTGTCAGCAGAACAGATTTCATTTCCTTATTATTTGACTACTATCATTTGATATTGAGCTATATATTCGTTGACTGGCTAGCATATTTATATACACCTGTGCACATGGTAGAGTAAAGGAGTATTACTTACTAAGTTTTCATAGCTCATCAGATATTACACAACATTTGACTTTCAGGCACAGATATCGAAGACGGACAGTAGAATCTGATAGCTAGGAAGTTGACATTTGCTTTTGAAGCTGCAATGTAATACTTAGCACAAACAGTCTTATAGCTCTCCCATGTTATCCACGTCTTAGGGATGAACAGTTGTATTAAGAAATTTTGTATTCCGCATTTTGTAAACATTATATATATCACATGCAGCTTTTATTTATTTTCTTCCGCACTTTAGTTGTTGCATGTTAGTAGCACTGATTGTGTAGCAAGTTGAGACCCTTGGTTCGATAAGTAGCGTCGGATCAGGTGCGCGACACGAGATCCACATAGGGTGTGTCTCGGGTCGTGACAACACACACTTGCACACACACTGTTTTGTTCAACTTCTTTCCTCTCTCTCTCTCTCTCACACACACACACTGTTTTGTTCAACTTCCTTCCTCTCTCTCTCACACACACACACACACACATATAAAACCAATAAATGGGTAATAGGCCAATGGACTTAATTAGGTGATCTGATAGATGTCTAAGATGATGAATAATTAATGAATGGATGAATTCTTATATTTATGTGATTGATGATGATTATTTAAGAAATATAAGGATGTGCCTAAGACAGTATTTGGAGAACATCTGTAAATGGAGATAAGTGTAAAAGTTTGTGTGACTAACTTGGAACCTCTGACTCGGTGAAATTTTAACTGTCATAGTATTTTCATATACTATATTGTTTAAATACATATACTTAAATGCATACACCTTGTATTGCATTACACTTGGCATGATTCCGTTCTATTATGCTCTTCTGTTCTGTTCTGTTCTATTTGTTATACGCTATTCGGATTCTGTTATTTTTCTGTTCCGTTCTGTTATGTTCTGACTCCTGGGTTCACTAAGGGATTAAGTGGTATGGCTTAAGAAGGCCAGAGAAAAACTCAGGGGGTAGAGGCCCCACGAGTGTTCGCTTATAAGCAGCTAGGAAAGGCTCATATGCTTGATTGGCATCCTGTTCTGTTCTGTTTCGCTCAATTCTATCTTGTTCTGTTCTGATCTGTTTTGTGAGCAATACTTAGAGGGTAGAGGCCCCACGAGTGTCTGCTAATGGGTAGCTGGGAAAGGCTGTAATACCCTGACCCAAATCGTAACCGAATGGACCATGTAAACCCGAGTCGATAGGGCTTTATGTCATGATATCGAATGAAATAGATGGTTGTGAAATCTAGATAGTTTCGAATGTACAGATGATGCCCGGGCGATGCCCAAGCAAGCCATGAATGAATACCGAAATTAAAAAAAATTAATTATATAAATTAAATAAAGTAAAATAGAATAAAAAAAATAAAAGGAAAATAGAATAAAAATATATGTACATGGAAATATAATTATACATATGCAAAGGTAAATATATATATATATATATATGTCAATAACTATATATAAATAAGGATGCATAGTGTGTGTGTGTATATATATATATATATATATATAAAGTAAACTAAAGTAAACTATATATAGCATGCTCCAAATATCCTCTTTATCCACGGTTTGGTTAATTCTTATTCCAATTTCTAATTTATTAACCTTGTAACCAAACAGTCTAATTTCAAAATTATAAACCAAACCTTATATGCCCAAAATGATGTAGTTTAACTTACCCAACGTTCGATCGTGTTCCGACCTCACCCCACCTGAAATCTGACCCATTGCTCAAACAAACTCGTTCTTCCCTCGTTTTGCTGGTCGTTTTCTTCGGTGCAGGTCGCTGGAGACCGCCAACTTCTCTCTTCATTTTCTTCATGTTTTTATGTCCAACTTTTGCATATTATTCATCAAATCGACCCTATTTTTACCTATGATTCATTTGGGACTATTTTAAGCTTCAAACAATACAACTTTCGACACCCACTTCGATTTTTTGGCCATGCACCTGTTTCTGTATTTTGGCCATGAAATGGTCATTTCTTGACCATTTTCCATGATTCAAACTATTCTAGAATCCTTAGAACATCCTCTATCATTTCCCGTTCATAAAAGCAAGTTTGGTTTCCATTTCCTAATCTAACTGTTTTTGGGTAGCCTCGATTTCTCTACAATATTTGGGCCATTTTTTTAATCCATTTTTCCAATCTTTTCAATTCCATTATGCTCTGTTTTTCATTTTGGTTTGATTCATTAAGGTAGATGACCATTTGGTGAGGTTCGGTCACAGACCCAGTTTGGGCCGTGAAACAGGGGCTATTTTCTTTTGAGTTTTTATAGCTTTTTGGACATCTATGGCCTTTATAAATAAACACATATTGAATTCATATTAAAATAGATTGAGTTTGGATACTAACCTTAGGTGATTTCCAGAATTTTGAAGCTTCTTCCTCTTCTGTCAATGGCAGAATTCTGCTTTTTCCCTCTGTTACAGTAGCTTCTATAGGTATATATACATATATGTCTCACACACGACCCTCTTTCTTTGCTTAGAATTGGTTGCCCATCACCAACAGCTTGTATACATATTTATACTTGAATTGTGGCTGCCTATACACATATATATACATATATATGATCCTTTCAGAATACCCTAGAAATTTCCCACGTTTTCTTTTCCTATTGTCAAACATTTCGTCGTTTCCTCATATTCAATTCCTTTTGCGTAAATAATTACTTTAGGCTTTTATGATCAGTAAAGATTTCACACGCCTCCCCATATAAATAGTGGCGTTAGATGTTTAAGGCAAACACCCCTGTGGTTTGCTCTAAATCGTGGGTAGGATAATTCTATTCGTGCGGTCGGAGTTGTCAAAAAGCATAGGCAATGACTTTACCATTCTGCATCAAGTTGCATCCTAAGCCTTTATATGATGTATAATACCCTGACCCAATTAAGCAAAGTAAATCATTATAATGATGTTTTTATGAGACTAA